>CM026394.1:29761101-29820930 GCA_014843695.1 Archivesica marissinica
TTCTTCTTCTTTGTTTAAGCAGCACTCCTTCACTTATGAAGATTAGGTGCTGGCGCCGTAATAAAAAGTGTTAGTTAAGTGCTTGATCAGAAAGTGCTCATTAGAAAGGATACAGTGAATAGACATATTTTTAGATATATTTTTAAGTGTTTTTTATAAAACTATGTACATAATTGTGGCAATTTATGCAAAGTATATTAGGGTGAGGACAGACACAGGGATCAGGGCCTTGAAGGCGTCCACTGTGTCTGTGGCATATATGGTGGGCGGTAGCATGTTCCACTGAGTGACGGCTCTAGGATAGAAAGAGTATTTGTACGAGTCTTTAGCTGCGTGAATATGTTTGTAGGTATAGGTGTTACTGTGCCTGGTTCTGGGGTCTGAAGGAATAATTAGATTACAGGGTGATTGGATGGCAACTATGTGGTGTATGATCTTATAAAACATGATGAGTCTGGTACAGATTCTTCGAATTTCCAAGGTGGGCCAGTTGAGGGTAGTGAGCATGTCAGTTACAGAACTTGTATTGTGGTAGCGGTTGGATGTATAGCGGGCTGCACGGCGTTGTACTTTTTCAATTTGACTAATTTGGCTTTTGGTATGTGGGTCCCAAACAGAAGAGGAGTATTCTAGTTTGGGTCTGACGAGGGCTTTATAAGCATGGTCTTTTACTTTGGTAGAGTTGATTTTTAAATTTCTGCGGAGGAATCCTAGTGACTGATTAGCTTTGCTTGTTATAGAGTTTATATGCTTATCCCAATTTTAAGTTATTCTGTAAAGTGAGGCCTAAATATTTTGCATGTTCGACAATTTCAAGGGGGTGGTTGTGAAGTTTGTATGTAAATTTAACTTGGTTTCTTTTTTGTGTGACATTTAGAACATTACATTTATCAGGGTGAAAATTCATGAGCCAATCCTGCTCCCATCTACCAGCAGCTTCTAGGTCAGATTGTAAGAGTTTTGCATCAGAAGTGTTGTTAATTTCTTTATATATAATGCTGTCATCTGCGAATAGTCTAAGGGTACTGTGATTGAGGTATTCAGGGAAGTCATTTATATAGATAAGAAAGAGGATAGGCCCCATGACAGTGCCCTGGGGTACTCCGGATGTGACTGGTACAGTGTTTGATGTTTCCCCTTCCAGGACAACTGTCTGGGTCCTATCTCTCAAGAAGTCAGATATCCAATGAAGAGCATTACAATTGATACCGTAGAATTGTAGTTTGTAGAGGAGGTGACGGTGAGAAACTTTGTCAAATGCTTTCGCAAAATCCATAATGATGACGTCGGTTTGAATATGTTTGTTGTTTGATTCCGTTAGGTTTTGGAGAAATGAAATTAGCTGTGATTCGCAGGAGCGGGAAGATCGAAAGCCATGTTGTAGATCATAGAGGATATTATTGTTTTCTAGGTGTGACATTACATTACTTGAGATAATATGTTCGAGGAGCTTGCAACAAATACATGTGAGTGAAATTGGTCTGTAATTGATCGCATCATGCTTGTCGCCTTTTTTAAATACAGGACATACATTTGCGTGCTTCCAGTCTGTAGGGATTTCGCCAAGTGAGAGAGATTTATGAAAAATATTGGTAAGAATTGGTGATATGGAGGCGCTACATTCTTTTAAGATTTTACTTTGTATTTTGTCCGGTCCAGCGGCTTTATGTGGTTTGATGTTTTTCAGTAACTTTTTAACTCCATTTTCAGTGATTGAGATGTCTTTCATTTGTGGATGAGGGCTTGGGCCTTTGTCAGGTATATCGTCATTTGTGACAGGGGTAAAAGCTTTTTGGAATTGTTTATTGAGTATGTTGGATTTATCGGTTGCGGTTGATTTGAGAATGCCGTTTTCTCGGAGGGGGTGTATAATTTGACTTTCAGTTTTTTGGGTTTTTATGTACGAGAATAAGTTTTTTGGAGTTTTTGTGAAGGCTGGGCTATCTTGTTCCGGAATCGGTATGTCGAATATCATGTTTTCAATATATTTCCAATATGCCTGTTCTTTTTGAATTTCGCTTTTTAGGTGCTTCAGTTGATTATGGTTGTGGTTTTGTTTGCTTCTTGAGAATTTACGTCTATAGTTTTTCATTTTCTTTCTGAGTTCATTTGTTATCCAGGGAAGTTTGTTGTCAGGTTTTATTAATTTAGTTGGAATATTTTTCGAGATGGAAGCTTGAAGATCATTTTTAAATGTGTTCCAAATATAGTTGATATCTTGTGTGTTTTGAGTTTCTTGAATTTTCTGATATGTTTCTTCTAAGTCTAGATTGATTTTGTCCCAGTCTGCTTTAGAATACTTTAGTACTTCCCGTGGAGGGGATTTACAGCGACGTAGGGAGGTATTACTTTCAAGACATAGAATATCATGATCAGCTTCACCGATTGGGGGAATGGTTTCTAAATTATCTATAATGGACGGGTAGTTTGTGAGAATCAGGTCTAATGTTTTGTCGTTTCGAGTTGGTTTGTCTACAATTTGGTTCAGCGAGTGGTCTGCAATTATGTCTAAGAGTTCTTGATGATGTTTGATGTTAGTTTTGCCAGGGATTATGCTAGTAGTTTTCCAATCAATATTTCCGAGGTTGAAATCGCCACCAACTAAAATTACAGATCTTGAGTTAGGGGTTATCCTGCTAAGTGATAGGTTTAGTTGAGTTAAACTTCGTCATTTGGTGATGAACGAGACCATTTAGTTTAAACATTATTTATTTGTTCTGTTACATATATATACATATACAACTATTATAAATGATTGTAAGATAAATAGGATTTGAAAACAATAGTGGAGACCATTTAAACGTTGTGTATGGCCATGGGTGGGGTATGACTATGAACAGATGAAATAATGGCCATTGTAGTAGTTAGATCGCTGTGGTCTAACTAGGATTAAGTATCTGCTTTGTCTACTGTCCTTACCAAATATGATCCAATTTTAGGTTTACGAGTTGTCAACACAAATAATTTATGCTTTTGAAACGCAAAATCCATCATCCATTCAGATTCAGATCTGTATAAAAGAAAACAAAATGGTGCATTCTGGGAAAACAAACCATGCGCGAAGTAATCCGAACCTGCAAAATGGAGAATTTGCTTGTCCAAACAATTTTTACAACTTTTTATCGAATTTCTACCAACTTAGACTTCTAATGCAGCAGTAATCTTTTAGGTACACGAAGGTAAAGTATGTATTATGACATGGCAATTAATACAACTATATTTGAGCAATGTTTTGAGTATTCAATGAGTGAATTATTGCGGTTACTGTAAACAGTGGGTTGCGTATTTTCGGATAAAGAATATTTTGGATCACAGTTTTTCTTTTTTTCTACTGCCCATCAATAATTTTCTGATTATTATCGGGAGGGCAGTCTATTGTGGCGGAGGGTAGACCACCAGCATTTCCTGGGTAAGAACCAATACACATGTCTACATCCCCTCGAGGGGTTTGACATTACAGAAGATAGATATCCTTGAATACCGTGTTCCGACGCATCTAAGCGAAGAATCAACAATGACTTAACATAAAACGAATGAACTCATGTAAATAGTGTATTATCTGTATAAATAGATCCTTTTCTACATATTCAACGCGAGAAATTATGCTTATTACGCTTATTTAGTGTCAAAATATCACATGGACTCGTGCCGCTATTGGGAATTCCTCTGAGCCGAGAAACGTCTATTACGACGCATTTCATTGGTTGGCTAATGTCGTTCTAAATATAGTTAATTCACTCTCCTGTATCTGCTCTACGCATTACATGTATTATACGTCATCTCAAACTAGCCTGAAAATTAATTCTGCATCACTAAATTACATTAAAACTGAGTGTACAACATGCCTTTATTTAATTATGCTAATAAACAGGAAAAGTGTCCCTGTTTTGCCATATATAAACTATAAATGAACAATTTGTAAATAATAACATTTAACTAGAAATTATGCCTTGCTGTTGTCCTTATAGCACTCCCAGTAGTCTGTACATGCATAAAAACAGTGGTCATAGAAGTTGCTGCATACTGTTTATTCTTGCGTTTGTGAGCCTGCACAGATATTGATTAGTTCGAGATCTATTTTACTATCACAGAGGGATCACAGCAATAATGTATATAACGCATACACCTTTCCTAACAGTGAATCAATTGTCACGTGACCTACCGATATGCAGAGCTTAGCTGAGCAGACAGACCACAAATTGTTATGTTTGCAGTAGCATATTGCAAAATATTAGCTATTTAATGTAATGCACAAAGTTGCATTTGAAATTTGCTGTTAAAACAGACTGATTGCAATAACATTGATATAAAAATTATCTTGTAATCTCTCACTTTCCACATTTAGTCTGGGGAATCCCGTATCATGTTTACAACCATTGCAGATGAAAATAACGTCACCGGATATTGTGAATATTGAAAACGAGGTCAAAACATAAGCCGCATCGTTTCATGTGAGCGTCGTTATAAGCAGTCGGACGATAGTACTTATCGTCTCACCCTTCATGTTCGTGCACACCACACATTTGTGTTATTTATTTTTACATCGACACCTGTTGAGCGCTTGAGGTTTTACTTCCGGGAACAACAAAAACAAACAAAACTAGGTCACAGCTGTCAAAGTTGTACATGTCTACGTCACCGCGAGGGGTTCTACATCAAAGGAAGTTAGTGGTAAACATCAACTAAAATGCACTTCCGGGATGTAAGTATTTGTCACTTTTATTTGGAGGAGCAGTTTTACCTGTAAATTCACTATTTTCAAATCGTTGCCATGTTAACAATCAATTTTTCTGCATAAAACAACAATTATTTTGAAAGTCACAAAGTTTGTCTGTACCGTCTGGCATGTTGACAAAATGACAGCCTCGTTTTGACATTTTAGTTTACTGGTCAAGCAAATTAGCAAAGAATGTATGTTACTGGTGTCAAAATCTGCAACTTTTGAGAAAAATAATATTAACAAGTAGATGACTTGAAAAAAGTGAAACAAGAACCACCGAAGAAAAAGCCTAGAAAAAAAATGAGTAAGATTGTCTGTTGCAAAGACATCACTGAAAGTAGTGTGTATGAATAGTGGAGTATGAAAAACACACTCGTCAAAGGTAACCCAGTCAAATTCGTCAAAGGTAACGGGACTAACCCATCAAAGTCAAAAACATCAAGAAAGAAGTGCAAAGAAATGCCTGCTGTAGTGCCTGCAAGTCACAGACGGGTCCTTCACGCATCAGAATTGACAATGACACTATGCCTACGTCAGACAGTGAGGGGTCAAATCAAGTAAATTTTATTTACAAAGTCGGGCAATATAACAACATAACATAAGCTCAAAGGAGCTTTTAAAACCGACTTATACATAATACATGGTGAGGAGGGTACACCACGTTGTGTATGTGAGAGGGCTGTGCCACTTGCTTACATGTATAAATTGAGACAGGGGCATTCAGATCTTAGGTTGGACCCAGTGTGGTGGAGTTAGAAATGGCAAGGCATGTATGCACTGGGTGCATGTAAAGTACTGTACACAGGCTCAGACTGATGATGAGTCCTATGCTGATAAGTTTTACTGCCCTCATTTCACTGAGGAATAGAACTGTCCATCTAGTTGAAGTGTTCATGTTCTGTGTTAAAACTGTTTAAAATTTAGTAACTGTTGTATTTATTTAAAAAACAACAAGCTGGACATACTACCAAACATTTTCTTTGATTGACCTAATTTAGTACAGCCCGACCATGTAATTATCATGATTGACAGATTGTACACACACTTAGGGGAGGCAACTCCAAGTAAATATGTTTCGCATGTAGGCTGTTTACTTTCGTTTTTGGGTTAAATGCGTTGTTTTAAAGCAGCATTACATCGTATGAAATAAAAGATATTTGAAAAATTAAAATTTTACGTATGGATAGCAATGCTGCTACACATTCTAACATTATACTTTGTATGCTTATGTTCATTTGGTAAACAGTGTTTTTTTGCGATAAAACAAACTGGAAACCGAAAGTAGGACTTTCTGAAAGTAGGACTTTCTGAGTCAATCGGTCACGCACTTGTTTACAACCGGAACGCATCGTCCGCACTTGTTTACATACGGAATGCATTGTCCCAATTTGTCCCACGTTGTCTTTTTAATTAAATTACTTGATATGTTGATTCATACCTCTGTCAGCTAAGTCTTTTAGGGACATTTCTACATCCCCGCGAGGGGTTCGACATTAGAGGAGGATAGATAGATAGTCTTTCATGTTCAAAATATATACATTGTTTTCTACATCATCTGTTGTTTCACGCATGCGCGCTGTGCGTGTTTATATTTCGTGTGTTGATAAACAAATTCGCGTATACGACGGTTTAAATTTATTGGAATTTTATCGTTTCTGAGCAACTATTTCGATTTTTGTAGACACACACACATTAGTATTTATATTTTACCCAAAACATCCTTTATTACGATGTAATGCTGCTTTAAAGGGATTTATGGATAAAATTATAAATAAAGGATGACATAAAGCGAATAAGTACATTTTGTTATTTATTCTTCCTAATATTGGTTGTGACATGCATTTTGCTGAAAAGGGGCACAAACTTACGGTGATCGAGGATACTCAACTCCCCAACCTCTGTAAGAGACTGACAACGTTCTTACATACATGTATGCATACAATTATCCATGATAGGGAGCGAATCTACAACCCTGATGATACGGGTCAAAGGAGAGTCCCAGCGACGGCACGTTGGACCATTCAGAGTTTCCTAGTTTGTCATGTTTAATTAACTATCCCTCTCCAGTAGTTAAGTGTGCCCAAACTAAGTCTGTAACTGTATTATGTTTACCTAAGCAAGTATGTATATTGTAACATAATATTAATTAGCAGTCGAGGACAAGGGTGTGGAAATCTCCAAATTGTTAGAACATTTGTCCATGGACAGGCAAGTACACAGCAGAAATTGACTTGTCTTCACTGAATCCTAGCCTCAGGCTACCAATTCTCGACCGCTACCAATTCTCGACAGTTTTAAAAATTCCCCCAGATAACTGGAATAAATCCTATTATTTTGATGATATGCTTCCGAGCTTCCGGTTATAAAATGTGGCATAGGTAAAAAATTCAATTTGAATTCTAGCATTGCAGACAAACCTTTTTAGAAAACCATTCTATCCGTTTCATCGAGGAGATTCAAGCTGAAATGTGGTATGTATTGCAATGTTCTACGGAACTATTTATATCAGAAGACAAACTCTAATCATACCTCCGTAGAATATAAATGAACATGGTTTGTTTACATCTGTCAAAATTCATAATCCAGTAGTAACCCCTCCCATGTAATTAATTAGTTGTGCTCCATTTATGACTTGTGGGTAGTTGTGCAAATCTTTAATCGAGTAGTATGTAACCGGCACTCTACATATAATGGTAGAATAATTGTATTGTTTTTGTTGTTTGAGAGATAACCATGCCTTGAGGGAAACTAAAACAATATGAAACATGCTATGTACATAGAGCACGTATTTGTGAAATGTTAATTAACTGTTTATTGCACTGTCTTAGTGTTATTGGGTTCGAGTCTAGTAGATTTAAGTTATTTTTATATATTAAATACGGACATTGTTAATTGGTGGCTTCAGATTGTATATTCGCCCCAATTAGCCTCGTAGGTCAAGGTCGAGAATTGGTTCCCTCTAGCATTTTCGCTGTGAATCAAACATACCCTTATTAAACTTGTTACAATTATGCGTCATATTTTGCAAGTAAACAACAGAAAATAGGTCGAAAATGTCAGTATATGGTCAGTCTACTGAAATAGTTACAAATATTATTCATTGAAAGCAAACATTGCTTTTTAGTACAATTTACGTCCGAAAATCGGTCGAGAGTTGATAGCCTGAGTCTACTTGTAAACAGAATTTAGACCAAACTTCCAAATTTGTGTTACCTACACATACAATGTATACATGTGTAAATGAATACAAGTTAATTGAAACATTTTCAGGCTTTATATTTA
The DNA here is from genome assembly GCA_014843695.1 of Archivesica marissinica. NCBI lineage: Eukaryota > Metazoa > Mollusca > Bivalvia > Venerida > Vesicomyidae > Archivesica > Archivesica marissinica. The sequence continues at coordinate 29,769,104 of CM026394.1, forward strand.
ATACTAAGACCCTTCCTACACAAACATTTCCCCCCCTACTTACTGACCCACCCCTATAATGCTATATACCATGGGTTGCCAATGGCAAACAAACAATTTTTTTACTTGTGGCCTAATCTGTAAATATCATATTACATATATAAATGTCCAACATCCACATGTGGTTGTGGTGAATTAATGCATGGAACAACATACACATGTGATTGTGGTAAATTAACACATGCAACAACATACACATGTGATTGTGGTAAATTAACACATGCAACAACATACACATGTGCGTGTGGTAAATCAACACATGCAACAACATACACATGTGATTGTGGTAAATTAACACATGCAACAACATCCACATGTGGTTGTGGTAAATCAACACATGCAACAACATACACATGTGATTGTGGTAAATTAACACATGCAACAACATCCACATGTGGTTGTGGTAAATTAACACATGCAACAACATACACATGTGATTGTGGTAAATTAACATATGGAACAACATACACATGTGGTTGTGGTAAATTAACACATGGAACAACATACACATGTGATTGTGGTAAATTAACGCATGGAACAACATACACATGTGGTTGTGGTAAATTAACACATGGAACAACATACACATGTGATTGTGATTGTGGTAAATTAACGCATGGAACAACATACACATGTGATTGTAGTAAATTAACGCATGCAACAACATACACATGTGATTGTGGTAAATTAACACATGCAACAACATACACATGTGATTGTGGTAAATTAACACATGCAACATTTCTGTGTGCATCTACATGTATGTCACAGCTGATTGAAGTTTACGACATTAAATTGTTGCATAGCTGACATTTTATATTTTTAATATTTTCTATTTTCGCCAAATGCGTTTTATATCAGCCAATGTTCTCATATTTTTGACAATGGCTGCATTGGCAATCACCAGCGCAGGTCCTGATTCAATATGTTTTAGCTGAACTCTTGCAGAAATTGTGACTGCCTCTAATTTGCAATACCATAACTGTATATTGTGCATACAGAATTTCATTTGTAGTAAAATTGTAATGTTAATACAGTCAAACAGTCTTAAGCAGCCAGCCAAGGGAATCACAAGTGGCTGCTTAGCACAGGTGGCTGCTTAATAGAGGTCAACTATATAGTAAAACAACATATTGGGAATCTGGAAACTGGCTGCTTAATACAGGTTTGCTGCTTAATAGAGGTGCCCACTAACACAGGTTTGACTGTATTTTATTTCAATTATGGTACAATGTATCACTTTGCATACCTCTCTCCTCTGATATTTGGCACTGTACCGTATTTATATGTACATGTATAACTATAGTTATGTGGCATACATACATGTGTTTTCAGATTTTGCTATGGAGTCAGGAGAGAACATCAACTCTACTGAGATAACAAAGTTGTGTTTGGCAATAGAAGACGGTGATGGGCACAATAAGGTGACAGATGATGAGGAAGTAATACGTCCTCTTCCTTTCATGTGTGGCATCTGCAGAGAAACATTTGGTCATCTTGACATGTTCTTTTGTCATTTTAGTTCTCATAGTGATACAAATAGCAAATCTTTCCATGTCTGTGATTGCGTATACATGAATGACTTGACTCCAGAATCGAGCAAAGAAAACAAGATTTACAAGTGTAGAACATGTACTACTAAGTTTAGCTCAATTTGCAGTTTGCATAGTCATATTTTAAATTGTTCCGCCGATGGTTCGTACATCTTTGACAACACAAGGAAGATGGCATATCCTTTAACAATTGATTGTTCATACTTCGAAACTAGAGAAGATGTATGTGAAAGAGTTATTGACAGTGCTAGAGAAAAAATCGATGCCGAAGAACTTAAGGAAGATGAATATAAGGCTAGCAGAGCTGAGAGAGTGGATCATATTTTAAGAAGTATGTGTAAACTATCTGAAAGTGAAGAAAAGAAACAAATGGGTGAAAAGATACAAGTAAAAGTAAAGGAAAGGAAGAGAGGTAGGCCTAAAAAGTATCAGAACTTTCTATCTGGTGTTGACGTTAAAACTGGTATTAATGCATCTGCGCATCAGAAGAAAATTAAGAAAAACACTATTAAAGATAAAGTAACTAAAACAATTAGGAAAAGGAATGAAGTTAAAAACAATCATGACACACTTCTTGTAGATGAAATTAAGCAAGATAAAGATGTTGTAGTTAAAGTCGAGGTTGAAGAGTACGGGTTTTGTGATGGAGCTGAAAATGATCGTAATGGTGTGATTGGAAATGTTGATGATAACATGACACATGGTGAGATGAATGTTTCCGAATATCATGAGGATTTCAAAGATCACGAAATGGATGCTGTTACTGATGATGGTGATGATGATGATGATGCTGATTTAACTGATGAATATATGCCAGAAGATTGCGAATTCGATCTTATAAATCAAAAGTACAAAGATTGCCAAACAGGAACCATTGTGAAACTTTCTAATAAAGTAATAGGAAAAACTGGAAACCGGCAAAAAATTAGAAAAAGAAACATTCGTAAATCTGCACAAGATGGTGCTGATAATAAAACCACTCCAAAGAAAATACGTGAGAAATCAACTGCAAAGCCATGTCCGCACTGCGGGAAGAAGTTGAAACCATATAAATTAAAAGTTCACATTGTCAGTCACTTTGATGAGCGTGCGTATAAGTGTGACCAGTGTCCGAAGTCGTACAAATATCAGGGGCATCTAGATTCCCATAAAGCTTCACACCAGGAAGTGAAGCCATACTACTGTGAAGTGTGTGGGAAGGGCTATATCACACATACTATGTAAGTTGTCATGCTTTCTCATTTTATCAAACATTGTTTCTGTATCTTTTCAACATTTATTCTCTGCTTAATTACTTGATCTTGAAGACTTGCCATCAGCTACATGTACATAACTGATTGAACTTGCTAATTTGTCAGGTAGTGTGCCATCATCGAAATTCGGAGTAGCAGTCAGGTGGTGAGTCGGTGCATTGTTTTATCCCTGAATGACACAACTATCAATATTACAGTAATTCCTACATGTATGTAGTAACAGGGGCCCGGGAATGTGCCCGAACTTAAAAAAAGCTAAAAAGTTTCATACACCACAAAGCTGCCAGATTTTACTAAATCATCCGATTGCAAAATAATTATTAGAAATCTCAGAAAATATCCTCTTTAGTACACATGTACACACAAAGTCAGATTTTTGTCGGCAAACAAATTTGTGTTAGTGACAGTGAATGGGTGTGTTTTACGTTTATTTATCGTCGCTACCGGTTGCCCATATGAGCGACGCCTCCTGAAGAGATTAGTCATTTTAGATTTTTGGAGGATAGTGCAATGATACAGATAGAGACCCATTCCAGAGTTTCCTCTGATTCTTTTACGTGCACTGTGTACAGCACCGACACGAGACCTCGGTTTAAAGTCCCATCTGAAAGACTGTTAATTTTATTAGTGTCAGACTGGGGATCGAACCTGCGACGGGGTGGTTAAGTTCGTTGACTTCATATCGCTTGTGCCCCTCACCGCTGTATGTTTGCATCACAATGAGGGTATATACTTCTTTCATGTAAAGAAACTATCCATGTGGCCTGTGGAATGTCATTGATTCTTCTTGGATGTGAGTCCATGCTTGAAATACTCTTCAGAGGGGCACCCAGGGCCTTCCTACATCAATAATTGCTGGAGAGTCGCCGTACGACCTAAGCTGTTGTTGCGACTTTAAGCCCAATCAAACAAACCAACAAATTCATACATGTTTAAAATTCCAGGTGGAAACATCATTGGATGATGCACCACGCTGATACGAAACCATGCATGTGCCTCATCTGTGGAGCAAGTTTCATCACAAACTACAAGTTGAAAAGACATATGAGAAAACATACAGGTAACTCTTGCTAGACATATGAGAAAACATACAGGTAACTCTTGCTAGATATATGAGAAAACATACAGGTAACTCTTGCTAGATATATGAGAAAACATACAGGTAAACCATGCTAGATATATGAGAAAACATACAGGTAAACCATGCTAGATATATGAGAAAACTTACAGGTAAACCATGCTAGACAAATGAGAAAACATACAGGTAAACCATGCTAGATATATGAGAAAACATACAGGTAAACCATGCTAGATATATGAGAAAACTTACAGGTAACTCTTGCTAGATATATGAGAAAACTTACAGGTAACTCTTGCTAGATATATGAGAAAACTTACAGGTAAACCATGCTAGATATATGAGAAAACTTACAGGTAACTCTTGCTAGATATATGAGAAAACTTACAGGTAAACCATGCTAGATATATGAGAAAACTTACAGGTAAACCATGCTAGATATATGAGAAAACTTACAGGTAACTCTTGCTAGATATATGAGAAAACTTACAGGTAACTCTTGCTAGATATATGAGAAAACTTACAGGTAACTCTTGCTAGATATATGAGAAAACATACAGGTAACTCTTGCTAGACATATGAGAAAACATACAGGTAACTCTTGCTAGACAGCATGATTACATAATATTGCCCATTGAAATTAAATCATTTTCAGTTTTAAGCGAAACTAAATTATGTACCAGGTAACCCGTGTTGACTTACTAAGAACTGTCCTCAACTACCACTACAGTACCGGCTGCAAAATAATAGTTTTTACTGAAAAATGTCCTAGTGCCTGTTTTCTTCGCATGGGGGCCATTTCTATTACGCTAATTTTTTCATGAAGAGCCTCTTAAAATATAATATACCATTTATTTCAGGTGAAAAGGGCGTGCAGTTTGCATGTATTACAATAAATATGGTAGACCGTTTATTTCAGGTGAAAAGGGCGTGCAGTTTGCATGTATTACAATAAATATGGTAGACCATTTATTTCAGGTGAAAAGGGCGTGCAGTTTGCATGTATTACAATAAATATGGTAGACCATTTATTTCAGTTGAAAAGGGCGTGCAGTTTGCATGTATTACAATAAATATGGTAGACCGTTTATTTCAGGTGAAAAGAGCGTGCAGTGTGACTTGTGTGGGATGGGATTTTCGACACGGTACAATCTCAGCATGCATATACAGGGTGTTCACAAACGAGACCACAAATTCATGTGTAAAGAGTGCGGTAAACATTTGCTGACAAACTATCAACTCAAGGTCCATACAATGAAACATTCAGGTATGCTTCTTTCAGAAATGATGTTTCTTTATTTGTTTTGGTTAAAATTTTGCACTGGTAGCTTTGGTGTAATTGTTCTGCTTATATTGATGGAGGAATACCTTTGGGTATCCCGCTGGACAGTGTGTCAGGCATGTGCAGGTCCTCAGGTAGAAGCACTTAACTTCTGCAAGTAAGCTGGATAGATTCATCACATTTGGAAGAGTTGGTGGTACATTAAAATTACACCTGGCTCCGAGGTTATAGAACCTTTCTCAGATCTCATATTTAAGCTCACGTAATTTGGTTGGTCTAGTCTGAGATTTACACTCAGCTCAACCAATCAGAAACTTGAGTCTGAGCTTGAGATTGGAGCATAGTTTTATAACCTTGGGGCCAAGGTCTGGAGGTTATAAGTCTTTCAATCATCCTGCTTAAACGTAAATCTCACATTCAACCTGTCAAATTACTTAGATTGAGATATGAGAAATGTGTAGCGTCCAGATGTGTAGCGTCCAGATGTGTGCTCGTCCAGATGTGTGCTAGTCCAGATGTGTGCTCGTCCAGATGTGTGCTCATCCAGATGTGTGCTAGTCCAGATGTGTGCTAGTCCAGATGTGTGCTCGTCCAGATGTGTGCTCGTCCAGATGTGTGCTCGTCCAGATGTGTGCTCGTCCAGATGTGTGCTTGGGAATATAAACAATGTTAATACCATTCATACTATGTTAATACCATTCATACTAACAAAGACACATAGAGCAGCAATCAAAACCAAGACAAGATTTTTCCTCACACCAAGATATTTTAAGGAGCTGATGTTTATAAATCTTATAAATACTTCTGTCTTGTATACATTTTTCAATAAAATATTGTTTTTGTAAAGATTTTATTGAAATGAACAACCGGTAGTTTTTATGAAATTACTAATTTATCACCTCACTTATACATAGAATTAGTATTATTTTTCCATTTAAAGAACACAAATTTATAAAGAGACCGTAAGAGTCCAGTAAGGTACAATTGTACTTGTCCTATACTGTCCTGTCAGTCAGTAAGGTACAATTGTACTTGTCCTATACTGTCCTGACAGTCAGTAAGATACAATGTACTTGTCCTACACTGTCCTGTCAGTCAGTAAGGTACAATGTACTTGTCCTATGCTATCCTGACATTCAGTAAGGTACAATGTACTTGTCCTATGCTATCCTGACAGTCAGTAAGGTACAATGTACTTGTCATATACTGTCCTGACAGTCAGTAAGGTACACTGTACTTGTCCTATGCTATCCTGACAGTCAGTAAGGTACAATGTACTTGTCCTATGCTATCCTGACATTCAGTAAGGTACAATGTACTTGTCCTATGCTATCCTGACATTCAGTAAGGTACAATGTACTTGTCCTATGCTATCCTGACAGTCAGTAAGGTACAATGTACTTGTCATATACTGTCCTGACAGTCAGTAAGGTACAATGTACTTGTCCTATGCTATCCTGACAGTCAGTAAGGTACAATGTACTTGTCCTATGCTATCCTGACATTCAGTAAGGTACAATGTACTTGTCCTATGCTATCCTGACATTCAGTAAGGTACAATGTACTTGTCCTATGCTATCCTGACATTCAGTAAGGTACAATGTACTTGTCCTATGCTATCCTGACATTCAGTAAGGTACAATGTACTTGTCCTATGCTATCCTGACAGTCAGTAAGGTACAATTTACTTGTCATACACTGTCCTGACAGTCAGTAAGGTACTTGTCATATGCAGTCCTCACAGAAATACTAAACACTATGCTACATTGCATTATATGCTTATAGGTGAACGCCCATACAAGTGCATTATCTGTAAAGCGGAATATATAGAACGCAAAGAATTAAGACGCCACTTGAAGAAACAGCACGATCTCCCCTTGGAGGAAAATGCCAGTATTCTTGCTGGCAAGTTAGACACCAATGTTCTGTCCGGTAAGTTAGACACCAATGTTCTGTCCGGTAAGTTAGACACCAATGTTCTGTCCGACAAGTTAGATACCTATGTTCTGTCCGGTAAGTTAGACACCAATGTTCTGTCCGGTAAGTTAGACACCAATGTTCTGTCCGGTAAGTTAGACACCAATGTTCTGTCCGGTAAGTTAGACACCAATGTTCTGTCCGGTAAGTTAGACACCAATGTTGTGTCCGGTAAGTTAGACACCAATGTTCTGTCCGGCAAGTTAGACACTAGTGTTCTGTCCGGTAAGTTAGACACCAATGTTCTGTCTGGTAAGTTAGACACCAATGTTCTGTCTGGTAAGTTAGACACCAATGTTCTGGCCAGTATGTTAGACACCAATGTTCTGTCCGGTAAGTTAGACACCTATGTTCTGTCCGGTAAGTTAGACACCAATGTTCTGTCCAGTAAGTTAGACACCAATGTTCTGTCCGGTAAGTTAGACACCAATGTTCTGTCCGGTAAGTTAGACACCAATGTTCTGTCCGGTAAGTTAGACACCAGTAAGTTAGACACCAATGTTCTGTCCGGTAAGTTAGACACCAATTTTGTGTCTGGTAAGTTAGACACCAATGTTCTGTCCAGTAAGTTAGACACCAATGTTGTGTCTGGTAAGTTAGACACCAATGTTCTGTCCGGTAAGTTAGACACCAATGTTGTGTCCAGCAAGTTAGACACCAATGTTCTGTCCGGTAAGTTAGACACCTATGTTCTGTCCGGTAAGTTAGACACCAATGTTCTGTCCGGTAAGTTAGACACCAATGTTCTGTCTGGTAAGTTAGACACCATTGTTCTGTTTGGTAAGTTAGACACCAATGTTCTCTCCGGTCAGTTAGACACCAATGTTCTGTCCGGTGAGTTAGACACCAATGTTCTGTCCGGTAAGTTAGACACCAATGTTGTGTCCGGTAAGTTAGACACCAATGTTCTGTCCGGTAAGTTAGACACCAATGTTCTGTCCGGTAAGTTAGACACCAATGTTCTGTCCGGTAAATTAGACACCAATGTTCTGTCCGGCAAGTTAGACACTAGTGTTCTGTCCGGTAAGTTAGACACCAATGTTCTGGCCGGTAAGTTAGACACCAATGTTCTGTCCGGTAAGTTAGACACCAATGTTCTGTCCGGTAAGTTAGACACCAATGTTCTGTCCGGTGAGTTAGACACCAATGTTCTGTCCGGCAAGTTAGACACCAGTGTTCTGGCCGGTAAGTTAGACACCAATGTTCTGTCCGGTAAATTAGACACCAATGTTCTGTCCGGCAAGTTAGACACTAGTGTTCTGTCCGGTAAGTTAGACACCAATGTTCTGGCCGGTAAGTTAGACACCAATGTTCTGTCCGGTAAGTTAGACACCTATGTTCTGTCCGATAAGTTAGACACCAATGTTCTGTCCGGTAAGTTAGACACCAATGTTCTGTCCGGTGAGTTAGACACCAATGTTCTGTCTGGCAAGTTAGACACCAGTGTTCTGGCCGGTAAGTTAGACACCAATGTTGTGTCCGGTAAGTTAGACACCTATGCTGTATCCTGTAAGTTAAGCATCAGTGTTTTATCCGGTAAGTTAAACACCTATGCTGTATCCGGTAAGTTAAGCATCAGTGTTTTATCCGGTAAGTTAAAACACCTATGCAGTATCCGGTAAGTTAAGCATCAGTGTTTTATCCGGTAAGTTAAGCATCAGTGTTTTATCCGGTAAGTTAAGCATCAGTGTTTTATCCGGTAAGTGAAACACCTATGCTGTATCCGGTAAGTTAAGCATCAGTGTTTTATCCGGTAAGTTAAAACACCTATGCTGTATCCGGTAAGTTAAGCATCAGTGTTTTATCCGGTAAGTTAAAACACCTATGCTGTATCCGGTAAGTTAAACACCTATGCTGTATCCGGTAAGTTAAACACCTATGCTGTATCCGGTAAGTTAAGCATCAGTGTTTTATCCGGTAAGTTAAGCATCAGTGTTTTATCCGGTAAGTGAAACACCTATGCTGTATCCGGTAAGTTAAGCATCAGTGTTTTATCCGGTAAGTTAAAACACCTATGCTGTATCCGGTAAGTTAAGCATCAGTGTTTTATCCGGTAAGTTAAACACCTATGCTGTATCCGGTAAGTTAAGCATCAGTGTTTTATCCGGTAAGTTAAACACCTATGCTGTATCCGGTAAGTTAAGCATCGGTGTTTTATCCGGTAAGTTAAACACCTATGCTGTATCCGATAAGTTAAACACCTATGCTGTATCCGATAAGTTAAACACCTATGCTGTATCCGGTAAGTTAAACACCTATGCTGTATCCGGTAAGTTAAACACCTATGCTGTATCCGGTAAGTTAAACATCAGTGTTTTATCCGATAAGTTAAACACCTATGCTGTTTCCGATAAGTTAAACACCTATGCTGTATCCGGTAAGTTAAACACCTATGCTGTATCCGGTAAGTTAAACACTTATGCTGTATCCGGTAAGTTAAACACCTATGCTGTATCCGGTAAGTTAAACACCTATGCTGTATCTGGTAAGTTAAACACCTATGCTGTATCCGGTAAGTTAAACACCTATGCTGTATCCGGTAAGTTAAACACCTATGCTGTATCCGGTAAGTTAAACACCTATGCTGTATCCGGTTAGTTAAGCACCTATGCTGTATCCGGTAAGTTAAACACCTATGCTGTATCCGGTAAGTTAAACACCTATGCTGTATCCGGTAAGTTAAACACCTATGCTGTATCCGGTAAGTTAAACACCTCACACTTGCATTCATCACCTACTGTGATATTATTTGTTGATAAGGCATTTGTTTACTTCCATATTTGGAACTGTGTATTTCACTTCATCTTATATGTACAATTTGATCAGCCGCTAAATAAACACTACCAAACAGTACGTTTGGTACTCTCCTCCTGTCTCCTGACATTGTCAATGGTTTCAAATGGTTTATGCAAGTCTGAAAGAGAAATTGCAAATCACCTGTTTTGGGAATGTGAGAAAATAATTGGACGGACTATCAAACAATATAGATCCAGATCAGTCACATCGGATCCACAGGCATCTGGCGCATACCGTGGATCCCACCACACCCGGTTACTACATCCCAGGACCATGTTACCAAAATACATCGTAGCATCAATCAAATATCATTTCTAGACAAAAACATTTGATAATCTATACTATAGATCTATATGTAACCGGGGGATTGGGGGGGGGATGCGCCAGATACCTGTCGTCTGATCAGTATCTATGTTGTTTGCATATCCCGTCCAGTTATTTGAGCATGTTTGGGGTTAATAACCTATTCATGTATCAAAACGTAATTAAAGAAAACATTGAAGTCATCATTCGGATAAGCAAATTTTGTGTAATTTTTTGCAGTAATTCTAGTTTCTCATATTGCAAAAATATGCAGCTTTGTGTAAACTGATATATTATAACAAAGAAGAAGAAATTTAACACGTATAGATAATGATATACTTATAGATATACATAATGTAGCAGATATATATCGTTCACTTGATTGTTCTTTTCTTTAACAAGACAAATCTTTCGTGATTTAAATGGAATTATGAACTGCAAAGTTATATATACCAAGACTTGATGGACAACTCTCATTCCTATATGTGCACTATTTCTAGAGTCCAAGAGGGACAACTCTCATCCCATATATGTGCACTATTTCTAGAGTCCAAGGGGGGACAACTCTCATTCCATATATGTGCACTATTTCTAGAGTCCAAGGGAGACAACTGTCATTCCATATATGTGCACTATTTCTAGAGTCCAAGGGGGACAACTCTCATTCCTATATGTGCACTATTTCTAGAGTCCAAGGGGGACAACTCTCATCCCATATATGTGCACTATTTCTAGAGTCCAAGGGGGGACAACTCTCATTCCATATATGTGCACTATTTCAGAGTCAGGGGGACACTTCTCTTTGTGCATTTGAGTCCAAGGGGGCACTGTCATTCCATATATGTGCACTATTTCTAGAGTCCAGGGGGGACAACTCTCATTCCATATATGTGCACTATTTCTCGAGTCCAAGGGGGACAACTGTCATTCCATATATGTGCACTATTTCTAGAGTCCAAGGGGGACAACTGTCATTCCATATATGTGCACTATTTCTAGAGTCCAAAGGGGACAACTGTCATTCCATATATGTGCACTTTTTCTAGAATCTAAGGGGGACAACTCTTATTCCATTTCTGGTTTGCAAGTGTGGCAATTCTCATAGTTAGTTTATGGTATACAAGAGGTTAGTTTACGGTATACAAGAGATTAGTTTACGGTATACAAGAGATTAGTTTACGGTATACAATATATTAGTTTACAGTATACAAGAGATTAGTTTATGGTATACAAGCGATTAGTTTACGGTATGCAAGAGATTAGTTTATGGTATACAAGAGATTAGTTTACGGTATACAAGAGATTAGTTTACGGTATACAAGAGATAAATTTCACAACACATCTAAATGTCCTCTATATATTCTGTATGACAATCCTTTTCCCTCAGCTTAAATTGAAGTGAAATGATGAAACTCGAGAGTGGGGGGGGGGGTACTATTTCTAGTATTTTCTACCATATATCTCTTTAGTAGCACTGAATGGTTTCAATTTCAGATGTTCCTGAAGGATTCAATTTAATGAAAATATTGGAACCCGTCTCGGAATCTAAATCAGTTGTTCCAGAAATAACTACGGTCAGTGACGATGATTATATACATGTACAGGAGCGTGTAGGACCCACAACGTCATCGGAATTCATCATGTCGGACAGTAGCAGCATGTATTCATACACTAGCGCCGAAATGTGTCATTCAGCACAGTACTTTCCTTTGAGTAAATCTACGCGTGGGGGGGATATTTCAAACGTGAAAGTAGTACAAGCGGCGACGACTTACCATATTGACAGTTCTCCGGGATATTCCCTTAACAACTCTTCTGAAGGATTACCGTTGACTGTTCATAGACCACATGGTGATTCTAGGTTTATTTCCACAGTAACCGACCAGGACTCGGTGAAAGATCTTTCAAAAAGTAGTGAAGAAAAATTGGGAATGCAACAGAATATGAATATTTATGAGCGATCTGCATTCCAGGATAAAAATAGAACAGCTGGACTGCGTGGTCCGCCAAATAACAGTTTCACAGTACTTTAAGTCTGTGATTGTACAGAAGTTTTAATCAATCAATTATGCCCATCTATTCTCTCTACCATCAATCAAGTAAGCCTGTCTACCCACTTTGCCGATATACACACTTTACCTTCAATCAAGTATACCCATCTACCCACGTTGCCTTCAATCAAGTATGCCCATCTTTGCATTCAATCAAGTATGCCAATTGACCTTTCTGCCGATTTTGATTGACAGCTGGCGTTAGCCAATCGCATCGCACCACTTGCGCACACCCCCGGCAACGGCTTATCGCCGCCATCTTGTTAGACAAACAATGCATATTAGACAAACTAGTAACGAGTAGACAAATTTGAAAAGGCGTGAATTTGATCAAAAATACGGGTTTAAAATTGTTTTAATGATGTTGAAAATGTGTAGCTTTGGTGTGTGGGTTAGTTATAGTACAAAATTAGTCGATATCCTGGTGATCGATGTTAAATTCAACCCATTTCAAAATCCTTGGACGAATCTAAAAGTGTGTATATGAACTACAAAATACCAGACAGCTGCTTTAAAAACAATGCATCTATAAAAACACCGACTGACCCCATATAGTCATTCTTTTCTAGCAAACACAGCAATCAAATTTAAGCGTGTCACACTGTTTATTGGGAGTAATCAACAATTTATCCGGTGCATCACAGAGACCGCGACTTTATAATAGCCCGATAGGGGCCTACTGCTAAATATTATCAAGATCAAAGTATTGCACATCGGAATTTAGCACTGATTGTGCTAATTGATCAATTATAAAATGTGTGCACATAATTATAGCATTGATTACTACACCGAGTCATTGTTTTATCGTTCTGTCAGACAAACGAGTTATTTAGTAAAGTTTTAATCAAATCTGATAACGAGTGATCGTGATCTGAAATTATGTTTTGAAAAATAATTACAAATTAATTAATGCTGTCTGTCATTGACAATGGTGAAAAGATGTAGTTACGGTCTGTGTGACAGTGATAGTAGATATCCAGATCGATTGATAGGTGACGTTAAATTCATGCCATTTCCAAAACCTAAGACAAATCTTGAAACATGTCTAAGGTGAATTAAGTTGTGTGGACGACCAAACGACCAACTGAATACATCCAAAATTAATGCAAACAGATATATTTGCACAAAAGTAAGTTGAAATTAATTTATTTATGCATAATAAAATATTTCGAAAAAATATATTCTGCATTTATAGATTTACTGTTCACAAGAGATATGTGAGTATAATGGTGATTAAAGTAGTAATAGTACCCATGCATCTGCAGAGCTGTGGGATTCCCATATTAGCTCAGTGAACGTACTGGTGTTCAGTTATTGGGCCTAATGTTCGAGTCTTCTAGGAGGCATAAGTCTCAATACGGTGGCATATTTCATTTCTTTTGATGTCAAAGTTGACACGATATGGTTGTTCACTCTTCCGTTGACTGCGAAAGCATTTTCTACGAACACTTAACACGTCCTCATCCGTTAAATATATCTGTACTTTAGAGAAATAACATTCACTGAAAAACTTAAACCATTGCTGTCTTGCTTTCAACGAGATATTCTTATCTGGGTGAAATAAAACCGAGAAATTCGACGGAATTTTATCTAGATTAACTTGATGCAGGACTGCGTTAGACGCCATTTTGTTAGATAGCTTGTCTCGCGTGGTTACAGCGAGCACCGGTAACTATGGGGGGCGTGCATAAGTAGCGTTTGCAGAAAGGTCAATTTACCCCCAGTATGCCCATTTACCTGCTTTGCCTTAAATCAAGTATACATATTTACCCTCAGTATGCTAATATACCTGCTTTGCCTTCAATCAAGTATGCCCATCTAGCTTCTCTACCTTAAATCAAGTATGCCCATTTCATTGAATGGCATAGAATAATTGTTTTTCTTCAAAATATACCTTCCTTTTGGTTTTATGCTCCCCAAACTTATACTCCACAAAAGGGAGAGCATGCCAAATTTGGGAGAAGTGAGAAAGCTCGCGATTGCGTCCTTAAATAGTGTTATTTAATAAATGTCAACCAAATATCGTTAAAATACACATTATGACCATTAAATACAACATTTGAATAGTCCTTTCTAATGGGCCAGTGTATCATTCTGGACAATAATGTTTATAAATGCCTTTCAATGAAATATAGATATGTGACTATTTCAATGAAATATAGATATGTGACTATTTCAATGAAATATAGATATGTGACTATTTCAATGAAATATAGATATGTGACTATTTCAATGAAATATAGATATGTGACTATTTCAATGAAATATAGATGTATGACTAGGGGTGTTGCGGTATACCGGTATATCGCGATATTAAGATCCACGATACAATATCACGATATTAAAATTGAATACCGATATTGAGCGGTATTTATCATCTAGGGCTGCAACGATTAAATCCGATTCCGCGCCGCCGATTCTATGCTCAATCCAAGTCCCGTCAATTTCGATTCAATTCCAAATGACGACTTTTAAACGTTTTCAGCGATAAACGCCGAGTTAGTCGAATACAAACAGTAAAATAAAACAAACAATCTGATTGGCTGAATTTATTCTATTTATCCAATCAATGAGCCCGTTAAAACTTATGAAAGGTCTGTTTATCAAAATGGCGTCTGCCATTACCAAATAATGATCCTAATAGTTAGTGTGGGCCATTTTTGATTTCGAGATGTTAACAAGAAGGAAAACAAAGGACACATGCTCTCTATGTTTCACCGACGTAAGCTATCCACCATCTCGTTCCACATCAAACTTAATGAAGAATCTAAAAAGACACCATTATGTAGACTTAAACATCAACAAGACTATGAGTCAATCGCCGAACTTTCACCCACACCAACAACATCAGTGCAATTCCTGATGATTTATATAAGCCATCATTCATTACTTGGATACTGTTCCACACTTGGACATGTGCACTGGATTATCTACAGCAGTTGAATTTCTAGTCATTTCCTTTGATCTCATTTCGTGTACATGTATTATTAATTTATTATTATTGTCTTTTGGTTTACTTTTATTCAAACGTTAAGTGATGTGACTTGCAAGTTTTGTTCATATGTAGTAGGAACTAGGATTATACACCAGTAAATTAATTTGCTCTGAAGCCAGACTGCCCTAGGGTCTCGGGATTAAGCAACACAGAGTATGCTTCTTAGAAAGTAATCTGTAAATAATGGATCGAATCGGCACAAAGAATCAGATCGGATCGAGCTTCTGGTGGATCGTTGCAGCCCTATTTATTATCTATGAGGGGTGGCATCGGTTTTTCATGTCTTCACTATAAAAAGAGTTTTTGTCCTGACAATTTTACAACATAGCTACCGTCAAGTAAAAGCTTATATGCAGGGGATCTGCTTTTTTATACACAACTCAATCGCTTCAACCGGTGCTTATGTATATATTCACCGTTCTCTGAAACATTTTCTAGTCGATTTAAGTTGTTATTTTATTCAGTGTTTTGTTGTTTTTCAAGTTAATAAATACTGTTGAATGAGATAGTGTCTTAAAATGTGTGTAAAGTAATCCCTGTCATCTTATTAAATACTCTTAATAGAAACAAATATAATCACAATGCATGACAAATGAATAGGCAATATATCGCGATAAATATCGCGATTATTTGATAAAATATCACAATATATTGCGATATGGGTTGCTGATATCGTGACACCCCTATGTATGACTATTTCAATGAAATATAGATGTATGACTATTTCGCCCCCCAAGTCAGATGAGAATGAGCCCTGGCATATAGTTGCCACTTTGTCTGTCCATCCGTTCGCCTGACCTTGTTATTTTCCCCCAAGCTAAATCTTTGCAAAAAATTAATTATTTATATATAAATTGGATTTACTTGCTCTTTGTTAAATGTAATCTTGTTATAAGAAACCTTTTTATTTTGTTATACATATAGTGGTGTAATATAAACTCTATTTTATTTTGTTATAGTGGTATTGTATAAACTTTATTTTAATTTTACAATGATTGTGAAACAAGCTTCGTCAACTTATATTAAGTTTGTTCATGTGGGAGGTACCTGGAGAAATCCACCTGTCCGATCGTGCGACCACAGTACCATTTCACATACTTCCTGTTCCTAGGATCGAACCCGGGTTGCATCAGTGAGAAGCGAGCGTGCTAACACCACTGCTCTAATCGGACAGCTGATAGTCGTGTAACATATTAAAGTGTATTGCTAATTATTTATTAACTCAGAATATTAATGACCATACAGTCAAACCTGTGTTAGTGGTCACCTCTGTAAAGCAGCCAACCTCTATTAAGCAGCCAACCTGTATTAAGCAGCCACTTCCCAAAATGTTGTTTTATTATACATTTGAATCCTATTAAGCAGCCACCTGTGCTTATCAGCCACTTTCTGTGACTGCTTAGCCCTTTCCCTCATAGAAGCACCTCTTGACGCCATTACCAATACGACATACATTGACAATATAGTAGCCAAACCAATGTTCATAGTAAACGCCAGAATCTCATGTAGTCCCAGTAATATCTATGGAGATGGGATAGATATGGCGACTACTTATCCACTGCATGATAGCTAAATGGCTGCATTGTATGCAGATATAATAGTATATTAACCTAAATCTCTATGAAGGAAAGGGTTAAGACAGGTTTGACTGTATATATAATAATACCCAATGCTACGACACTCGAAGAGTGGTATGTAGGTTTGGGGTCCTGGCTTTAAGGTCATGCATCCATTGACATGTTATGTATGTCCATCTCGTTATTCACTATGAGGGTAAGTGGTATATATTCCACATGCTCACCTTTCTATGCAGTTGATATCCCAATTTGGACATTTTGGTTAGACAAATGTTACCAGAGTTATGACTCTTTGTTGTCTTAACCCATTCAACACCAAGTAACTCACATGGACTGGTCCATGATATTCATAAACCAATAAATGAATCAGAAAATCACATTTGGACAAGTTCATTTATCAAAATGGGTAATTATGTCTAAAAATAGTCATATCACTGGCAAAAAGTGCAGATCCTGATGAGACGGCTCGTCACGAGCCGGCTCATCTGGATCTACACTTTTTGTAAGCCTATTTAGAGGTCTGTGGTGTTGAAAGGGTTAAGCAGCCAGCCAAGAGAGTCAACAGAAAGTGGCTGCTAAGCACAAGTGGCTGCTTAATAGAGTTCAAATATATAATAAAACTGGCTGCTTAATGCAGGTTTGCTGCTCAATAGAGATCTAACACAGGTTTGACTGTAATATAGAGGGAATATTTTTGTTATTGCACATTTTGTGTGTCCAACTCCTCCTTCATTACGGGGCCAAATAGCTTCATATTTGGCTGGTCTTGTTATGTAGTTGATAGCCTGGTGTGGACATTTTGCTGCAATACTTTTCTACAGAGTTACAGCACATTGTAACTACCCATTCTACTAATATCCTTCCGGAGACACAATCTTGCTTTCATATTTGGCACAGTGACCCACCCGCCTTTACACATAGCTGATTTAGCCTGAACGGAATATTTTGCTAGTATAATTTTAATACACTGAAAACACACAATCTTGCATTTCCATTATCCAAGCTCTCATTCACTATTGGGCCAACTGCTTTCATATTTGGCATGGTTACTGACTTTTGTATGTAGTTCATAACCTACTTTTGAAATATTACACCCCCCCCCCCACTCTGATTTATGTCCCTTCGTAATCTTGTCATTCTGTATACTTTCATGTAGTAACTTGCAGAAATCAACCAATTTTATCATTTATGAAATATGTTAGCGGGGTTGGAGTATATTCTATATGTCATCCTATTCGACAGTCAGGACCACCATCCATGTCCTTCTAATATTTTTGCAACCCCCCCACCCCCCGTAAATTCGTAAGTAAACCCAATTTGCTTTCTTACTTTATTTCTCAACAAGTTTGGCAAGTTTGAGAAAATATACTGGAGATGTAGCTCCCGCCATTTGCTATATATATACATGTATAGGCTGAGGGTTGAATTCCTGCAGTATTGGTCCATTGTTAGACACACGCATCAACTCATTAAGTCAGTGTACACTGTTTAGCAAAATCAAATTTCTAGAAACAAAACACGGAAATTCCATATCTATTTTTAGACACTCACCTGTTGTAATTTTAAGAAGCTCTGTAATGGTTACTTCCCTTATAGACTATATTGCGTTTATTACCTTGTCAATCAGTTGTGGGATTAAGTTTATTGACAATTTAGTGCCTAAGGGGGATTATCAGACAATAGGGGCAATTAACATGGATCAGTCCAGCATATATTTACCAATTTAGGTTTGTTAGAAAAATGTATTTGACCGATTTCTTGGCTTTTTCAACAATTTTCTGGCCCAATTTTGGTTGCTACAACTGGTCTGCCAGTTTAAAATTTGGTCCTGGACCAAGAGACCAACGTTTTTTAGAAGCTCTGGTTGTTGTGTTTCATTATGTTAGCACCTGCATATTCGTGATAAGTCATTATCTTGTATTTAAGTATCATTCACATATATTTGTTTTAGATGTGTATTTTGCATTATGCTATCAGAATATTTAACAGCATTTCCTTGTGCTTGTGCTTATGCATGTGTCATTCCAGTTTGTTTATGTCTGGGCGTGTATCACTTCCAGTTTGTTTATGTCTGGGCGTGTATCACTTCCAGTTTGTTTATGTCTGGGCGTGTATCACTTCCAGTTTGTTTATGCCTCGGTGTGTGTCACTTCCAGTTTGTTTATGTCTCGGTGTGTGTCACTTCCAGTTTGTTTATGTCTCGGTGTGTGTCACTTCCAGTTTGTTTATGTCTCGGTGTGTGTCACTTCCAGTTTGTTTATGCCTCGGTGTGTGTCACTTCCAGTTTGTTTATGTCTCGGTGTGTGCCACTTCCAGTGTATTTATGTCTTGGTGTGTGTCACTTCCAGTTTGTTTATGTCTTGGTGTGTGTCACTTCCAGTTTGTTCATGTCTTGGTGTGTATCACTTCCAGTTTGTTTCTGTCTGGACGTGTGTCACTTCCAGTTTGTTTATGCCTCGGTGTGTGTCACTTCCAGTTTGTTTATGTCTCGGTGTGTGCCACTTCCAGTGTATTTATGTCTTGGTGTGTGTCACTTCCAGTTTGTTTATGTCTGGACGTGTGTCACTTCCAGTTTGTTTATGCCTCGGTGTGTGTCACTTCCAGTGTGTTTATGTCTTGGTGTGTGTCACTTCCAGTTAGTTTCTGTCTGGACGTGTGTCACTTCCAGTTTGTTTATGTCTCGGTGTGTGCCACTTCCAGTTTGTTTATGTCTCGGTGTGTGCCACTTCCAGTGTGTTTATGTCTCGGTGTGTGTCACTTCCAGTTTGTTCATGTCTTGGTGTGTGTCACTTCCAGTTTGTTCATGTCTCGGTGTGTGCCACTTCCAGTTTGTTCATGTCTCGGTGTGTGCCACTTCCAGTGTATTTATGTCTCGGTGTGTGTCACTTCCAGTGTATTTATGCCTCGGTGTGTGTCACTTCCAGTGTATTTATGTCTCGGTGTGTGCCACTTCCAGTGTATTTATGTCTCAGTGTGTGCCACTTCCAGTGTATTTATGTCTCAGTGTGTGCCACTTCCAGTGTATTTATGTCTCGGTGTGTGCCACTTCCAGTGTATTTATGTCTCGGTGTGTGCCACTTCCAGTGTATTTATGTCTCAGTGTGTGCCACTTCCAGTGTATTTATGTCTCGGTGTGTGCCACTTCCAGTGTATTTATGTCTCGGTGTGTGCCACTTCCAGTGTATTTATGTCTCGGTGTGTGTCACTTCCAGTTTGTTTCTGTCTGGATGTGTGCCACTTCCAGTGTATTTATGTCTCGGTGTGTGCCACTTCCAGTGTATTTATGTCTCGGTGTGTGCCACTTCCAGTGTATTTATGTCTCGGTGTGTGCCACTTCCAGTGTATTTATGTCTCGGTGTGTGCCACTTCCAGTTTGTTTCTGTATGGCTGTGTATCACTTCCAGTTTGTTTATGTCTCGGTGTGTGCCACTTCCAGTTTGTTTATGTCTAGGTGTGTGCCACTTCCAGTGTATTTATGTCTCGGTGTGTGCCACTTCCAGTTTGTTTATGTCTCGGTGTGTATCACTTCCAGTTTGTTTCTGTATGGCTGTGTATCACTTCCAGTTTGTTTCTGTATGGCTGTGTATCACTTCCAGTTTGTTTATGTCTCGGTGTGTGCCACTTCCAGTGTATTTATGTCTTGGTGTGTGTCACTTCCAGTGTATTTATGTCTTGGTGTGTGCCACTTCCAGTTTGTTTATGCCTCGGTGTGTGCCACTTCCAGTGTATTTATGTCTTGGTGTGTGTCACTTCCAGTGTATTTATGTCTTTGTGTGTGCCACTTCCAGTGTATTTATGTCTTGGTGTGTGCCACTTCCAGTGTATTTATGTCTTGGTGTGTGTCACTTCCAGTTTGTTTATGCCTTGGTGTGTGCCACTTCCAGTGTATTTATGTCTTGGTGTGTGTCACTTCCAGTGTATTTATGTCTTGGTGTGTGTCACTTTCGGTGTATTTATGTCTTGGTGTGTGTCACTTCCGGTGTATTTATGTCTTGGTGTGTGTCACTTCCAGTGTATTTATGTCTTGATGTGTGTCACTTCCGGTGTATTTTATGTCTTGGTGTGTATCACTTCCGGTGTATTTATGTCTTGGTGTGTGCCACTTCCAGTTTGTTTATGTCTGGACGTGTATCACTTCCAGTGTATTTATGTCTTGGTGTGTGTCACTTCCGGTGTATTGATGTATTGGTGTGTGTCACTTCCGGTGTATTTATGTCTTGGTGTGTGTCACTTCCAGTGTATTTATGTCTTGGTGTGTGTCACTTCCGGTGTATTTATGTCTTGGTGTGTATCACTTCCGGAGTATTTATGTCTTGGTGTGTGCCACTTCCAGTTTGTTTATGTCTGGACGTGTATCACTTCCAGTGTATTTATGTCTTGGTGTGTGTCACTTCCGGTGTATTGATGTCTTGGTGTGTATCACTTCTGGTGTATTTATGTCTTGGTGTGTGCCACTTCCAGTTTGTTTATGTCTGGACGTGTATCACTTCCAGTGTATTTATGTCTCGGTGTGTGCCACTTCCAGTGTATTTATGCCTCGGTGTGTGCCACTTCCAGTTTGTTTATGTCTCGGTGTGTATCACTTCCAGTTTGTTTCTGTATGGCTGTGTATCACTTCCAGTTTGTTTCTGTATGGCTGTGTATCACTTCCAGTTTGTTTATGCCTCGGTGTGTGCCACTTCCAGTGTATTTATGTCTTGGTGTGTGCCACTTCCAGTGTATTTATGTCTCGGTGTGTGCCACTTCCAGTGTATTTATGTCTTGGTGTGTGCCACTTCCAGTGTATTTATGTCTTGGTGTGTGTCACTTCCAGTTTGTTTATGCCTCGGTGTGTGCCACTTCCAGTGTATTTATGCCTCGGTGTGTGCCACTTCCAGTGTATTTATGTCTCGGTGTGTGCCACTTCCAGTTTGTTTCTGTATGTCTGTGTATCACTTCCAGTTTGTTTCTGTATGGCTGTGTATCACTTCCAGTTTGTTTATGTCTCGGTGTGTGCCACTTCCAGTGTATTTATGTCTTGGTGTGTGTCACTTCCAGTTTGTTTCTGTATGGCTGTGTATCACTTCCAATTTGTTTCTGTATGGCTGTGTATCACTTCCAGTTTGTTTATGTCTCGGTGTGTGCCACTTCCAGTGTATTTATGTCTTGGTGTGTGCCACTTCCAGTTTGTTTCTGTATGGCTGTGTATCACTTCCAGTTTGTTTATGTCTCGGTGTGTGTCACGTCCAGTTTGTTTATGTCTCTGTGTGTGCCACTTCCAGTGTATTTATGCCTCGGTGTGTGTCACTTCCAGTTTGTTTATGTCTCGGTGTGTGCCACTTCCAGTTTGTTTATGTCTCGGTGTGTGCCACTTCCAGTGTATTTATGTCTTGGTGTGTGTCACTTCCAGTGTATTTATGTCTTGGTGTGTGTCACTTCCAGTTTGTCTCTGTATGGCTGTGTATCACTTCCAGTTTGTTTATGCCTCGGTGTGTGCCACTTCCAGTTTGTTTCTGCCTCGGTGTGTGCCACTTCCAGTTTGTTTATGCCTCGGTGTGTGCCACTTCCAGTTTGTTTATGTCTTGGTGAGTGTCACTTCCAGTTTGTTTATGTCCTTATGTATGTGTGCGTATGAACTTATGGAAGTACCCAGTGTGCATGCATGTTTGAGTTAGTGTACCTCACTATTTGTGTCTGCAATGCTTGGGTAACTTTTGACCCAGCGCTTTCGGTTACAATTCAAATTTCTTGGCGAATTGTCACTGTCGTCAAAAGTTCCGTAGAATGCAAAAATTGATTGAAGCAGATTAATTGAGGATTTCATTTATTTTATAACATTTACACGCTACGTTGCATAATATTTAATGCTTTCCAATGAACTGTAGACAATTATCAGTGAAATAAAAATGTATGGACTAATTCCACTGGTTGATAGCAGTGGATTAACACATTTTATTTCTGAATGCTTTGCACATGTGGTACCTAGCCGCTACATGTTGAAATAATGTCAACGCAAACAGTTTCAGACTCGAGCGGTCAGTAACGTCATTTATGATGCATTTTATAACGTCATTTGTAATCGTCTAAATGCGACGTTCTCGATCATAAAAACACTTGCTCTATCAGTGAAATATAATTTGATCATTCACTGAAACAAACAAGTATCCTGTATTAGCTCACCGGAACAAAGCTCATGTGAGGTATTGTTACCGCAATGTGTCTGTCCGTCGTCATCTGTGAACATTTTCAAACGTCTTCTCCTCCGTAACCATTGTGTCTATAGCCACCATTTATGATCAGGATACTTGGGTAGGTGGGGATTGTTAAAATCACGCCATTACGTAATCCAAGATCGCCACCGTCTAGCACACGATCTTAAAAAATCTTCTCGCAAACCGGCTGCCGGATTTGGACTAATCTTGGTAGGAATGATCGTACAATGCTCTTTCAAATATTGTTCAAATGGTAACCCGGGATCAAAAATGAGAGTGACCCAGTGAGTCAAGTAAGGGTCAAATTTGATTTTTGTGCGAATATGGTCATGTCATATATCAAATCGAAGGTAGCGACAAGGCAATCACTCTGATGTAGTTGTTGTCAAAATCAGATGATTTCATCATCCAAGATGGCCATCGAAAGGTCAAATGATCATTCTTTTATTATAGATTTCCAAATTCTTCTTCAGCCACACCGCTTGGCCAATGGTAGCCAAATTTCACAGTTATGGTCCATTCGTGCAGCCTTTTCAGATTTGTTAAGATGGAGGTTGTCGCGAATAAAAGATCACCACCGTCTAAAAATAACACAAATTCTTCAAAGATCTTCTCACGATCCACCGGTCAGGTGAGCGATACAGGGCATTATTATAATACCTACATCGATAATCTCCCTTGAAATGGTTATACCGACCTATATCGATAATCTCCCTTGAAATGGTTATACCTACCTACATCGATAATCTCCCTTGAAATGGTTATACCGACCTATATCGATAATCTCCCTTGAAATGGTTATACCTACCTACATCGATAATCTCCCTTGAAATGGTTATACCGACCTATATCGATAATCTCCCTTGAAATGGTTATACCTACCTACATCGATAATCTCCCTTGAAATGGTTATACCGACCTATATCGATAATCTCCCTTGAAATGGTTATACCTACCTACATCGATAATCTCCCTTGAAATGGTTATACCGACCTATATCGATAATCTCCCTTGAAATGGTTATACCTACCTACATCGATAATCTCCCTTGAAATGGTTATACCTACCTATATCGATAATCTCCCTTGAAATGGTTATACCTACCTATATCGATAATCTCCCTTGAAATGGTTATACCGACCTATATCGATAATCTCCCTTGAAATGGTTATACCGACCTACATCGATAATCTCCCTTGAAATGGTTATACCTACCTATATCGATAATCTCCCTTGAAATGGTTATACCGACCTATATCGATAATCTCCCTTGAAATGGTTATACCGACCTATATCGATAATCTCCCTTGAAATGGTTATACCGACCTATATCGATAATCTCCCTTGAAATGGTTATACCGACCTACATCGATAATCTCCCTTGAAATGGTTATACCTACATATATCGATAATCTCCCTTGAAATGGTTATACCGTCCTATATCGATAATCTCCCTTGAAATGGTTATACCTACATATATCGATAATCTCCCTTGAAACGGTTATACCTACCTACATCGATAATCTCCCTTGAAATGGTTATACCTACATATATCGATAATCTCCCTTGAAATGGTTATACCGACATATATCGATAATCTCCCTTGAAATGGTTATACCGACCTATATCGATAATCTCCCTTGAAATGGTTATACCGACCTATATCGATATTCCTTGAAATGGTTATACCGACCTATATCGATAATCTCCCTTGAAATGGTTATACCGACCTATATCGATAATCTCCCTTGAAATGGTTATACCGACCTACATCGATAATCTCCCTTGAAATGGTTATACCTACATATATCGATAATCTCCCTTGAAACGGTTTTACCTACCTATATCGATAAACTCCCTTGAAATGGTTATACCGACCTATATCGATAATCTCCCTTGAAATGGTTATACCGACCTACATCGATAATCTCCCTTGAAATGGTTATACCTACATATATCGATAATCTCCCTTGAAATGGTTATACCGTCCTATATCGATAAACTCCCTTGAAATGGTTATACCTACATATATCGATAATCTCCCTTGAAACGGTTATACCTACCTACATCGATAATCTCCCTTGAAATGGTTATACCTACATATATCGATAATCTCCCTTGAAATGGTTATACCGACCTATATCGATAATCTCCCTTGAAATGGTTATACCGACATATATCGATAATCTCCCTTGAAACGGTTATACCTACCTACATCGATAATCTCCCTTGAAATGGTTATACCTACATATATCGATAATCTCCCTTGAAATGGTTATACCGACCTATATCGATAATCTCCCTTGAAATGGTTATACCGACATATATCGATAATCTCCCTTGAAACGGTTATACCTACCTACATCGATAATCTCCCTTGAAATGGTTATACCTACATATATCGATATCTCCCTTGTTGTTCTCCCTTGAAATGGTTATACCGACCTATATCGATAATCTCCCTTGAAATGGTTATACCGACCTATATCGATAATCTCCCTTGAAATGGTTATACCGACCTATATCGATATTTTGTGGTTTTTGTTTTTGAATGGTTATACCTACATATATCGATAATCTCCCTTGAAAGGTTTTACCTACCTATATCGATAAACTCCCTTGAAATGGTTATACCGACCTATATCGATAATCTCCCTTGAAATGGTTATACCGACCTACATCGATAATCTCCCTTGAAATGGTTATACCGACCTATATCGATAATCTCCCTTGAAATGGTTATACTGACCTATATCGATAATCTCCCTTGAAATGGTTATACCGACCTACATCGATAATCTCCCTTGAAATGGTTATACCTACCTACATCGATAATCTCCCTTGAAATGGTTATACCTACATATATCGATAACCTCCCTTGAAATGGTTATACCGACCTATATCGATAATCTCCCTTGAAATGGTTATACCGACCTATATCGATAATCTCCCTTGAAATGGTTATACCGACCTATATCGATAATCTCCCTTGAAATGGTTATACTGACCTATATCGATAATCTCCCTTGAAATGGTTATACCGACCTATATCGATAATCTCCGTTGAAATGGTTATACTAGTACCTTCCTATGTCGATAATCTCCCTTGAAATGGGGTTACTTTACTACTTTGATTATCTCCCTTGAAATTGGATGTTCTGACAATTACTGTTCTTGGATATTACCCAGGATTCTCCATGATTACAGCATATGTTTAACCCTATTTTCCACACAAACTCCATACAACACCATTAATTATTCCCACAGATCTTGAGTATATAATAGGCTCATCTTAGTTGGTGACATGGACAAAGTAGTCGCCCTAGGGACTCTGACCTCGCCCCTCTCTTCTATTTGTTTTCTTTTTACAATTTTCATACAAAATATTGTCCAGTAAGTGACACTGGTCATTGTAAAGCATAGACGGATATGTAGTCCAGTGGTCAACACGGACTGGCTGGTAATCCAGAATCGCAGGTTCGATCCCCAGTCTGACCATTATAAATTGTCAGATGGAACTTTAAACCGAGGCCTCGTGTCGGTGCTTTACACCGTGCACGTAAAAGAACCAGAGGAGACTCTGGAATGGATCTCTGTCTGTATCATTGCACTATCCTCTAAAAATCTAAAATGACTAATCTCTTCAGGAGGCGTCGCTCATATGGGCAACTGGTAGCGACGATAAATAAACGTAAAACACACACACATTGTAATTTGTAAAGCACGCCATCTACTGTAAAACACTAATTTAGCGAACACTTTATTTCACGTCTTTGAACATTGTTAATTAGTTTTGATTTCGCGAGTATTCATATGTTGTATTTAATGGTCCTATTGTGTATTTTAACTCTTATTTTGTTGAAATTTATTAAATAATTTAATTTTGCTGTTTCTCACTTCTCTCCAAAGCTCTGACCTAGGATGGCCCTGCAGCACAAATGTTGCTTTAATATCAGCAATATAGGCGATACAATGTTAACTGCCCTCTTCTGTTATCAAGTAAATGGTTTTTATTGCAATCCTGTTTGTGGTTGTATAGTGTACGCCTCCTCACAATCTCTGGTGTTTGTTTTACCCTTTCAACACTACTGGCCTCTAAATAGACTTACAAAAAGTGTAGATCCAGATGAGCCGGCTCGTCACATCAGGATCTGCACTTTTTGCCATTAATAATTATTACTATTTTTAGATAAAATTACAAATTTTGATAAATGAACTGGTCCAAAGGTAATTTTCCTATTAATTTATTGTTCTAAAAATATCATGCACCAGTCCATGTCAGTTACTTGGGATTGAATGCACCAGTCCATGTCAGTTACTTGGGATTGAATGCACCAGTCCATGTCAGTTACTTGGGATTGAATGCACCAGTCCATGTCAGTTACTTGGGATTGAATGGGTTAATGGTGTTTATTTGTGTCCTGGAATTAATCCTATCTTGTACATAATTCAATTAACAGATTAACATGATTGCATATTGGAATGGCATACTTTTATTAACCCTTTCCCTCATAGAAGCACCTTTCCCTCATAGAAGCACCTCTTGACGCCATTTCCAATACGACATACATTGACAATGTATAATGTCAAGCCAATGCTCATAATTAAGGCCAGAATCTCATGTAGTTCCAGTAATATCTATGGAGGTGGGATAGATAGGGCGACTACTTATCCACTGCATGATAGCTAAATGGCTGTCGTTTGTATGGAGATATAATAGTATATTAACCTAAATCTCTATGTAGACCCAGTAATATCTATGGAGGTGGGATAGATAGGGCGACTACTTATCCACTGCATGATAGCTAAATGGCTGTCGTTTGTATGGAGATATTATAGTATATTAACATAAATCTCTATGAAGGAAAGGGTTAAGATGCATCTTGAGTTTTCAGCAGAGAAATGTGCTTCTTACAATTCAAGAAACTGAAAATATTATACCTTATGAAGAGAAATAAATACATAATGTGATATTTAATAATTAGTGAACTTGCTGACCAGTTAAAAAAAGGGTTTTTAATGACTTAAGTTACTGATAAAGAGTGTAATATAAAACAAATATCGTTTAAAATGCCCGTTGTCTTCCTCCACCAATAATAGCTGGAGAGTCGCCAGGTGATCTAAGCTGTTGGTGCGACTTTAAACCACAAAAATACAATACATACATACAATTAATGTCAAAGCACGGTGAATTTTTATTTCAAGTTATAATGATTACTTTGTCAGTCAAAAATACATTAGATTGCTACTATTGTTGTGTACACGACTGTTAGACTGTGCTACTATTGTTGTGTACACGACTGTTAGACTGTGCTACTATTGTTGTGTACACGACTGTTAGACTGTGCTACTATTGTTGTGTACACGACTGTTAGACTGTGCTACTATTGTTGTGTACACGACTGTTAGACTGTGCTACTATTGTTGTGTACACGACTGTTAGACTGTGCTACTATTGTTGTGTACACGACTGTTAGACTGTGCTACTATTGTTGTGTACACGACTGTTAGACTGTGCTACTATTGTTGTGTACACGACTGTTAGACTGTGCTACTATTGTTGTGTACACGACTGTTAGACTGTGCTACTATTGTTGTGTACACGACTGTTAGACTGTGCTACTATTGTTGTGTACAAGACTGTTAGACTGTGCTACTATTGTTGTGTACATGACTGTTAGACTGTGCTACTATTGTTGTGTACAAGACTGTGCTACTATTGTTGTGTACAATACTGTTAGACTGTGCTACTATTGTTGTGTACACGACTTAGACTGTGCTACTATTGTTGTGTACACGATTGTTAGACTGCTACTATTGTTGTGTACACGACTGTTAGACTGTGCTACTATTGTTGTGTACACGACTGTTAGACTGTGCTACTATTGTTGTGTACATGACTGTTAGACTGTGCTACTATTGTTGTGTACATGACTGTTAGACTGTGCTACTATTGTTGTGTACACGATTGTTAAGACTGTGCTACTATTGTTGTGTACACGACTGTTAGACTGTGCTACTGTTGTTGTGTACAAGACTGTTAGACTGTGCTACTATTGTTGTGTACATGACTGTTAGACTATTGTTGTGTACACGACTGTTTGATTGTGCTACTATTGTTGTGTACACGACTGTTTGATTGTGTGACTATTGTGACATGATTCCAGCATTTATTTAGCTACCACATGTACTGAAGGCATTAACACCAGTTCTCTTGTAAAGAACTGCATATATGGCCGAACATGTAGCAATATAAACCTGTTGCCTAACCCTATTAGGTACGAGTAGTAAAGGGAGCTAATCCAAAATCACCTCAATTCAAGGGAGATAATTGATGTGGCTGCTAGGAAAACCAGCTTAGTTTATAAACTATTATACGAACAATAACGCATAGAAAACTATAAAATTATGCTCCATCATTCAAAGAAATGTATTCGGAACATCATCTATTGCCCTTTAAGTTATTTCTCAATATGGTAGCATTTATTCAGATAGTATTTAGTGATTGTCGGAGTTTCTCCTTCACGACATATTTTATATAGCGTATACTGTAATAAAACTGATATCATTGCTTACTATACTGTGTGTTTACTCATTTACAAAGAGCTTGACAGTAACGCATGACTAGACCACCCATGACCGGGCAGCCAACCACAGATGTGCACAAATCGGACAACCAACCACCTGCTGCGTGTGTGTTTTACATTTTTTATCGTCGCTACCGGTTGCCCATATGAGCGACGCCTCCTGAAGAGATTAGTTATTTTAGATTTTGGAGGATAGCGCATGATACAGACAGAGACCAATTCCAGAATCTCCTCTGGTTCTTTTACGTGCACGGTGTAAAGCACCGACACGAGACCTCGGTTTAACGTCCCATCTGAAAGACTGTTAATTTTATTAGGGTCAGACGGGGGATCGAACCTGGATAACCAGTCCAGCGTGTTACCACTGGACTACAGATCCGTCTGTACCACCTGCGGATGTAATGTATGTATATAACTCTCGGGGGTTACCATGGAAACTACTAATGTACAACTCTCTCTCTGGGTGTTTGATATATTTATTTATATACAGTCTTTCTTTATCACAGATACACAATAAATACTATTTAAAAAATTATACAATTTTACACATTTTGATCGAGATATCAATCTGGTCAACCCCTATTACCCCACCTAACATTTGCTTAGACCCATTGCTCCACCCACCTTTGGTAGACAATGATAGATAGACAACCTCCGATATATCATGTTACAGTCCAACCTCTGATATATCATGTTACAGTACAACCTCTGAGATATCTATCATGTTACAGTACAACCTCTGAGATATCTATCATGTTACAGTACAACCTCTGAGATATCTATCATGTTACAGTACAACCTCTGAGATATCTATCATGTTACAGTACAACCTCTGAGTATCTATCATGTTACAGTACAACCTCTGATGTATCATGTTACAGTACAACCTCTGATGTATCATGTTACAGTACAACCTCTGATGTATCATGTTACAGTACAACCTCTGATGTATCATGTTACAGTACAACCTCTGATGTATCATGTTACAGTACAACCTCTGAGATATCATGTTACAGTACAACCTCTGAGATATCATGTTACAGTACAACCTCTGAGATATCATGTTACAGTACAACCTCTGATTATCATGTTACAGTACAACCTCTGATATATCATGTTACAGTACAACCTCTGATATATCATGTTACAGTCCAACCTCTGATGTATCATGTTACAGTACAACCTCTGAGATATCATGTTACAGTACAACCTCTAAGATATCATGTTACAGTATCATGTTACAGTACAACCTCTGAGATATCATGTTACAGTACAACCTCTGAGATATCATGTTACAGTACAACCTCTGAGATATCATGGTATAGCTTGCTAACCTCACACAATGTATACAGATGATTTCTTATCAATATTAAACACTATTTTGTAGCTTCTAAACAATATACGCATGAGAAAACATCTCATTTCTAAAAATAAAACTTGATATTTTTTCTTCTTAACCCATTCAACACCACAGACCTCTAAATAGGCTTACAAAAAGTGTAGATCCAGATGAGCCGGCTCGTGACGAGCCGTCTCAGGATCTGCACTTTTTGCCAGTGATATGACTATTTTTAGACATAATTACCCATTTTGATAAATGAACTTGTCCAAATGTGATTTTCTGATTCATTTATTGGTTTATGAATATCATGGACCAGTCCATGTGAGTTACTTGGTGTTGAATGGGTTAATAAGATTATAATTTTTACCCGGTATATCTCGAAGCTCATTTAACAAACTATTTAACAAAATCAAAATTGTGCCATTACGCCTTCAATCCCATCCACACAACCATTGATATATGACAATTGACCATACCCCACCCACACAACCATTGAGATATGACAATTGACCATACCCCACCCACACATTCTTCGAGATATCACAATTGACCATACCCCACCCACACATTCTTAGAGATGTGACAATTGACCATGGCCCCACCCACACAACCTTTGAGATGCAACGATTGACTATACCCCACCCACACAACCATTAATATATCTCTGGGCAATCCGGAACAACAAACTGTCGTTACAAACATCAATCCAAACAACTGCAACTCGCCTTCAGTTATTGCAATTGATGTTAATGTTTCGTTGTATCAAGTATTCACAGTAAAGACAAGTTGTTGCCTCAGGGTGCATAGGGCTCCCAACTGATGCATAGCATGTTATTTAGCATGTCCTGTAGTCCACTAACACATTGGCAAGTAGCTTTAAATTACTATACAAATTTGTTAACAATCAAATATACAAATTACTAGTAATGTAAGAAATACCGCCATATAATCGTAATCATAAACGCATATAATCATATACACATATACACATATAATCATATACACATATAATCATATACACATATAATCATAAACGCATATAATCATAAACACATAATCATATACACATATAATCATATACACATATAATCATATACACATATAATCATAATCACATATAATCATAAACACATATAATCATAAACACATATAATCATAAACACATATAATCATAAACACATGTATTTATAATCGTATATAATCATAAGCGCAGGATAAATTACAAAAGTAAACTATACAAAATATTGCACATTTATTTCTAACTAACTGACATTAACTCCATTAAAAGTACACGTCATCTCATTCCTCTCATTGAGTATTGTCCAAGCTACGCTACAAACCACCTCCGTTCCCTCCCACCACCCCAAGCCATAAACACAATTTGACCTGTTCTAAGGGCACCTGTCACCAATGACCACTCTTCCTGCAGGTGGATATTACATCCACGTTTTGTTTACATGTATACAAATTTATTTTAGCTCGATTACGAAACAAGTTTTTACAACATTAGATTAATCGCTATCGAGATCTCATTCCTGATAGAACCCATCGCTATGAGGGAGAGAGGAAGCAATGCGGAATTTAAGTGCCTTTCCCAAGGACACGAAAGCTATAGCTGGGCATGAACACCGGGCCTTTTCGCACCTGAAGCGAACGCGCTACCATTGCGCTATCACAACATCCCTGTACTTTGTATAAACTACAGGGACCTGCTTCGCCAAGTCGTACCAGTTGCTTTTCATTAAACTGATATGCTATAACCTTTTCTTGATGTGTACTCTCGTTTACGAAACAAAACTGACTGGTACCCAAATATTATAGATGAAAAACGTCAACAATTCATAGTTCAGCTCAACATAAACACCGTACAACTCCTTTATAGCTTCCCACATATAGCCGCCGTTCCATGTCGCCGTCTATTTATTGATATATATATATATTGGTTATTGAGTATGTGGAAATAAAATGAGTCTGTCGAGGAGTAGAGGTTAACCATAGAACCGTTTAGAAGTACTGCCCCCAATTAATAGAGTAAAGTTTCACGGTAGTCCACATCTGTGGGGGGTTTAATAATTTGCAATAATAAGATGAGAAAATGGATGAAAATTAATAGCATGTGGTACAAATGAAACAATGATAAAAACAGAGTAAACCAATTTAAAGGATCTAGCCTCCTTTAGGATTAATTAGGGGCAGTAACTCCGCAATGTTTGTCATTGTTCTGTAGGATTATTCAGAAGCAGTAACTCACCAATGTTTGTCATTGTTCTGTAGGATTATTCAGAAGCAGTAACTCCGCAATGTTTGTCATTGTTCTGTAGGATTATTCAGAAGCAGTAACTCACCAATGTTTGTCATTGTTCTGTAGGATTATTCAGAAGCAGTAACTCCGCAATGTTTGTCATTATTCTCTGGGTATTCAAGGGCAGTAACTCACCAATGTTTGTCATTGTTCTGTAGGATTATTCAGAAGCAGTAACTCCGCAATGTTTGTCATTGTTCTGTGGTATTCAGGCAGTAACTCACCATGTTTGTCTTGTTCTGTAGGATTATCAGAAGCAGTAACTCCGAATGTTTGTCATTACCAATGTTTGTCATTGTTCTGTAGGATTATTCAGAAGCAGTAACTCCGCAATGTTTGTCATTATTCGTCTGGGTATTCAAGGGCAGTAATTCACCAATGTTTGTCATTGTTCTGTCAGAGTATTCAGGGGCAGTAACTCACCAATGTTATTATCTTCTGATGTATCAACAGTACATTTAAATCAAGTATAAAGATGTGTTCATATAAATAGTGATGGTCCCTTGTCAAAAAGGTGATGGTGCCTTGTCAAAAAGGTGATGGACCCTTGTCAAAAAGGTGATGGACCCTTGTCAAAAAGGTGATGGTGCCTTGTCAAAAAGGTGAAGGTCCCTTGTCAAAAAGGTAAAAGGCTAACAGTAATGTCATTTCCATTTGCAAATACTTTTAAAATTGAGTGAAGTTTCTAGTTTTTCTCAAAGTAGTTAAAGGTTTATGTTATTAAACAATAAACATAAACTCATTTAACATAAGAGGAATGACCATTGTTATGCCACCGAAGGGAGGCACATAGTTTTCGCACGGTCCGTCCGAGTCAATATTCCCAGTCTGGTTAACATAAGAGGAATGACCATTGTTATGCCACCGAAGGGAGGCACATAGTTTTCGCACGGTCCGTCCGAGTATTCCCAGTCTGGTTAACATAAGAGGAATGACCATTGTTATGCCACCGAAGGGAGGCACATAGTTTTCGCACGGTTCGTCCGAGTATTCCCAGTCTGGGCTGTAACTTGTTCCGCTATGGCAATAAGCTTCGGGGGACATTCATCTGTGATATTTCCTGTTTATTATGGTTGTTATAATTTGTCATTAATAAGAGCTAGTTCTGACGATTCGATAAAATGTGTACTTTTGTTGCATTTTCCAAAATAGGTATTCTACAGTTAGTTTCTTCATGCATGTTACAAAAATCACATAAATTTGAGTGTAATATTTCGCATTTATAAAGATATGTATTTGTTGGAATTATGCTCATAATATATTTATAGACAATTCCTTATTTTTGTATAAAATAGTTATCTTATAATGTAACATTTGCACATATAAAATTATCAAATATAATTCATAAAATTCAACAACAGGAGGTTCTTAACGATTCAAAAGCACACAAAATCTAACATTATCTTGAACAAAATGATCCGATTGTCAATGAATACAACCATAGACCTGTAAATAACAGAGATGTGAAACGGTATCAAATCTTGTGATTGTTTGACACATATTGCAAATTCTCGCTTACAAACATCCTCTCTTACAGCGACATGAACGATATCCCAAAATGAAATATATTTGACGTGTATAGGTTGCATGGTGGTGGAAGTGACGTGTATAGGACTTGCATGGTGGTGGAAGTGACGTGTATAGGTTGCATGGTGGTGGAAGTGACGTGTATAGGACTTGCATGGTGGTGGAAGTGACATGTATAGGTTGCATGGTGGTGGAAGTGACGTGTATAGGTTGCATGGTGGTGGAAGTGACATGTATACGACTTGCATGGTGGTGGAAGTGACGTGTATACGACTTGCATGGTGGTGGAAGTGACGTGTATAGGACTTGCATGGTGGTGGAAGTGACGTGTATATGACTTGCATGGTGGTGGAAGTGACGTGTATACGACTTGCATGGTGGTGGAAGTGACGTGTATAGGACTTGCATGGTGGTGGAAGTGACGTGTATAGGACTTGCATGGTGGTGGAAGTGACGTGTATAGGTTGCATGGTGGTGGAAGTGACGTGTATAGGACTTGCATGGTGGTGGAAGTGACATGCATAGGTTGCATGGTGGTGGAAGTGACGTGTATAGGTTGCATGGTGGTGGAAGTGACATGTATACGACTTGCATGGTGGTGGAAGTGACGTGTATACGACTTGCATGGTGGTGGAAGTGACGTGTATATGACTTGCATGGTGGTGGAAGTGACGTGTATACGACTTGCATGGTGGTGGAAGTGACGTGTATAGGACTTGCATGGTGGTGGAAGTGTGTGAAGAAAGTAGTTTTCTACTAGTCCTATCATAACTTCCAAAATACTTTGAAAATCACCACCGTTGCTTATTTATATCCAGTTTATTTGTTTGGGGGGGTCAACATCGCACCAACAGCTTCGGTCATATGGTGACTTTCCAGCTATTATTTGTGGAGGAAGTCGCCCGGGTACCTCTCCGAGCAGTATTTCTGGCACTGACGGGCATCTGGGTAGAACCACTGACCTACCACAAGTCAGCTTGATAGCTTCCTCATTTGAAAGACTGCAACAGCCCCCAGTGGTATTCGAACCTACAGCGGTTAGGGGCAAGTGATTTGAAGTCAATGACCGTAACCACTCGGCCACCCTTATTTATATCCAATATCTGGACGAAAGCATTAGAAAAGTTATAATAAAACTGATTTTGCAATGAAGAAATGGTCCACCGGTACTGCAAACTCAAACATTGATTATATTAATGGTCTAAGTAATAATTTACCCCCACAGACATACAACAGCTGGATGATACTACAGCTGGAAGATATTACAGCTGGATGATATTACAGCTGGATGATATTACAGCTGCATGATACTACAACTGCCTGATATTACAGCTGCATGATACTACAGCTGGATGATATTATAGCTGGATGATACTACAACTGCCTGATATTACAGCTGCATGATACTACAGCTGGATGATACTACAGCTGGATGATACTACAGCTGGATGATACTACAGCTGGATGATACTACAGCTGGATGATATTATAGCTGGATGATATTATAGCTGGATGATATTAGTAATAATTTACCCCCACAGACATACAACAGCTGATGATATTACAGCTGGATGATATTACAGCTGGATGATATTTTTTTGCAAGAAATGTCCATGTTTCACATCTATGTTATTTATCTATCTTACATGTCTCTGATACAACACTTAATGCAAAATATATGATAAATTATTTTAACATTTTCTACTTGGCAATATTGACCAATATGAGCAACAGTCGTATATATTTGGCTATGGTAATTCCTAATTTTCACTTTATAGTCTTAAAGATTTACAGACAATCATCAAACAGTCAATAAACCGTAAATAAACAATAAAATATAGTTACCGTAAAGATTCTAATAGATGCCCATAGACACCAAACTTCTAATAATGGTAATTAATGGTCTCTGTTAAAGAAATACAGACAATTTGGTTAGTCACTTACTAGACCTAATACTTATGACAAATCAGTTTGTATCAATATTCGTTATCTCTGTGTCCATTACAGTAACTAAATGTATCACTCCTGTAAATTGTTATGGAGAATTCCATAATTTAACACAGAACAGTCCATTACAGTGACCAAACGTTTCACTCCTGTAAAATGTTATGGAGAATTCCATAATTTAACACAGAACAGTCCATTACAGTGACCAAACGTTTCACTCCTGTAAAATGTTATTCCTTAATTTAACACAGAACAGTCCATTACAGTGACTAAACGTTTCACTCCTGTAAATTGTTATGGAGAATTCCATAATTTAACACAGAACAGTCCATTACAGTGACTAAACGTTTCACTCCTGTAAAATGTTACGGAGAATTCTTTAATTTAACACAGAACAGTCCATTACAGTGACTAAACGTTTCACTCCTGTAAAATGTTACGGAGAATTCCATAATTTAACACAGAACAGTCCATTACAGTGACTAAACGTTTCACTCCTGTAAAATGTTACGGAGAATTCTTTAATTTAACACACAGTCCATTACAGTGACTAAACGTTTCACTCCTGTAAAATGTTACGGAGAATTCCATAATTTAACACAGAACAGTCCATTACAGTGACTAAACGTTTCACTCCTGTAAAATGTTATGGAGAATTCCATAATTTAACACAGAACAATCCATTACAGTGACTAAACGTTTCACTCCTGTAAAATGTTATGGAGAATTCCATAATTTAACACAGAACAGTCCATTACAGTGACTAAACGTTTCACTCCTGTAAAATGTTACGGAGAATTCCGCACTTGCAGACAGAAGAGTCCAGATTAGTGACCAAACATGTATAGTGAAACCCCTCTAAACCCACCGGACCACGGGTAACGTTCGGTTTGGAAGGGTTTTTGGTTTAAAGGGGTTTTCAGAGTAGGGTAGATTTCTCTTAATTTAACAATTCAACTCTGCAATGTTTAAAAGGAGGCCGAGACATATTAATAGTTTGGTAGTTAATAAAGAACCGTTTAATTTTAAATGTACAGTGTACAATATTCTGATAAAAATAGCTGAAAGTTGTTTGCTTAAAAGAATAGTCAGTTTCATATTTGAACAAGTTGCTGTTCGGATTACAGAGGTAAATTACAGTTGAAAATGCAAGTGTTTTTACAAGGAACAAAGAAAGGTTCGGCACCAAGAAATATGTTCGGTGTGGAGGGAAATCCAGTTTAAAGAGGTTCAAATTTCAAGGAGTGTCACTACTATGTATTGGAGGATTCAAAAATGCAACACAGAAGAGATCATTACAGAAATTTAAGGTTGATTAACCAAATCACCCATACAGTATTCTCCATGATGCAAGAATGAAGAGTTGATTACAGAAACAGGATTGACAGGGTTCATGACTTCACATCATAAAACACTAAAGGTGCAAGAGAAGGTACAACATGGAGAATTAGGGAAAAGATCGCAAACTGTCTTCACGGTTTCTACGACCATCTTACATGCAGGGTTCATTCTAGGTCAGAATTTTTGGGAGAAGTGAGAAAACGCGCGATCGCGTCCTTAAATGGTATTATTTAATAAATGTCAACAAAATATGGTTAAAATGCACAGTATGACACAGTATAAATACAACATTATAATAGAAGGAGTGCTTAATAATGGGCAAGTGTATCTTACTGGACAACATTTTGTATGAAAATTGTAAAAAAAAAAAAATCACCCTCTAGAGTGATCCCTGCTTAGAGGATACAGTATAACCCTCATAAACAAGAGGACAGCTTCTACTATTACTTTCTATGCATCACAACACTTCTATGTCAAGACATCTATCTGTCGTTAGTAGTTTCTGTCACCAAACATATCAATTTGTCTGTATCTGGCGCAGTAAATATGTCGTTATCTGCATGTAGGCTGTCATCAACTCAATGTCGAGCAGCAACTATGTGTTCTGACGCTCATGTGCAATCACTATGTGTTCTGACGCTCAAATGTAGTCACTATGTGTTCTGACGCTCAAATGCAGTCACTACATGTTCTGACGCTCACGTGCAGTCACTACGTGTTCTGACGCTCACGTGCAGTCACTACATGTTCTGTCGCTAAGTCTTCCGTGGCTCTAGTTTATGAGAAAGTTGTGTGAGAACTCTCTGATTGTCTATGACCTTGATACTGCGTATATATTCCGATGTATCCGATGATTTTAATGTCCCAGGAGCTTCGAGATCTGAAATGGAATCATGACACGTGTATCTGTTTAATATTACTACCCAACCTCCTATATAAATTGTAATTCGTTAGCTTTGTATCTGCTCCTTTTTTTTTTTACATTTGGTCAATTAACTATAAAACAGTTCCATGCCCAGGCAATAGTGCTTTAATTTCTTCACCCTACTATTGACTGGTCATGTGACTTGCTTTGCCTTGTATCGAATCACATGATAAATGGAGCAAATGAAGACGCGTTTGAGATCGCGAATCATCATTTCAGTTTCATGGAACATGGAGAAACATTGGTATTGCACAGAACTGTAAATTATCAACAAAAGGAGAAAATGTCGTGCTTTGCGTGTGTTAGTTGTATATTATGGTCATCTTGGTAGCTCAATTGGTAGAGCGTTGGAATGGTTATCCAAATGCTTGAGGTCCATATCTGCATCTAAACTGGGTATATTTTTCGCACGCAGTGTATTGCAGAAAATTACTGGGTCTGGCTTCTTTCTCATCCTATTGTTACCAGTCACATTTACCATAATTCAAGAATATAGAGGTGCTGCTGGGATCAGCGTACTAAGCGATATCACCATTATATATCGCTACATGTGATATCACCATTATATATCGCTACATGTGATATCACCATTATATATCGCTACATGTGATATCACCATTATATATTGCTACATGTGATATCACCATTATATATCGCTACATGTGATATCACAATTATATATCGCTACATGTGATATCACCATTATATATCGCTACATGTGATATCACCATTATATATCGCTACATGTGATATCACCATTATATATCGCTACATGTGATATCACAATTATATATCGCTACATGTGATATCACCATTATATATTGCTACATGTGATATCACTATTATATATCGCTATATGTGATATCACCATTATATATCGCTACATGTGATATCACCATTATATATCGCTACATGTGATATCACCATTATATATCGCTACATGTGATATCACCATTATATATCGCTATATGTGATATCACCATTATATATCGCTACATGTGATATATGAAACGTAATCTATTAGCGACGCCCGCTTTCAGTAGTTTGACCGTAGTCAGTACATAGTATAAACCATAGACAGCAGACTTCCGATTAGCGCAGTGGTTAGCACGCTCGCTTCTCACCAATGCAACCCGTGTTTGATTCTTGGACCGGTAAGTATGCGAGATGGTACTGTGGTCGCCAGATCGGACCGGTGGGTTTTCTCCCACATGAATGACCACATTATACGCTTTCATCCGCGCCAATGAGAGTGATTAATATAAGTTATAAAATAAATGAAGTTTAAACTAAACATGTGATCCTTAATTGATACATTGATACATTTTACTATTATCTTTCTGTATACAAGGATTTGCACTTGGTGACTGAGAGTACTAAATTCTCGTTGATGCAGTTAGCACTTAATATAATATACATGTGTTGTACTACTTTAAATATATATAGGATGGAGGGATGGGGGTTCCAAAATATATATCACACGACTAGGGAATGCAACTGCACAATGGATTGACATTATATAATGCAGATCCAGATTGCTTGTTACCCATCAGCTGATAAATTGCCGTTTCGTGTGTCGCCGGCCATATATTGCTACACGAGATATGGTTTCAATTGTAGCTTATTGTATGAAGATTTATAATCATCGTGAATACTCACCTAGACGAGAACTTCTACAGAATCTCACAGTCTTCAATGTCTGGGCAATCATATGCTGCAAATACACAATAAACATTAACATCATTTCTTTACCAACTCATCTCTCAATAATTTCCCCATATTCCCCTTCCATAACAAATCCCTCCAAAGTAGCCCCCCCCCCAACCACATAGCCCATGCAGCTACATCACATTGCTCAAAAGATTCAAATTTATTGAAGTTTACAAATAAAACACTTGTACAATACTATACCATTTTCTCAAAGTTGACTAGTCCATCAAAGTAGGTCTTATTCCCCTCATGCGTAAATGTCATGTCTGAAAATGTAAAAAAAACACACATACAGTTTGTTGAAATAGATGACGAGTTGGGTATTATGGCGAACCAGCAGAGATCAGGGTAAATAGTGCCAAAACAGGGACTAGAAATTGTTTTTGAAAAAAAAACAACGTATGTCTCCCCACTCAATGTTGCTTCAGTGGAGTAATAAAAGCACGGAATAAGTCATTGCAATAAAAAGTTGTTTAAACCAGTAGACTAACACCTTTTATTTCACTGATAATTTCAATATTTCACTGTAAATCATAAAATAAAAACAAATTTATAATGAAACACAAAAAATATAAAAACAAATTTATAATGAAACACAAAAAATATAAAAACAAATTTATAATGAAACACAAAAATATAAAAACAAATTTATAATGAAACACAAAAAATATAAAAACAATAAATTAATTTTGTGACTCCCATAAATGGTATAAAGAAAGGTAGCAATTTAGCCACAAACAATCTATAGCACTATGGTACATCGAAGGCTCAGTGACCATTCAACAACATTTTAACTTGATATTTTGTACCTATAAACAAAGAACAAATCTACTCTTGTTAAACAATTTACATTGGAATTGAATACAGCGATTTGGCGGGATTTGTAGTGTTAATAACAAGCCACACAGGAAATAATAGGGCTGCGGCGATATACCGGTATACCGCGATACGCTGACGAACGTATATGCGTATCGTATCGGGAGGGTCTGTATCGCGTATATCGGCCGTATCGAAGAGTAAAATTCCATTGTGTGTTTTTTCTACCGATTCTAATTAAAATACTTGAAAACGTTCGCTAAATGAGCAAAACTTTGCTGTTATTTTTATATTTAGCATTCCTCAAAGCGTGCACCTGCTGCTGCAGAGCTAGCGTTAAAGCTATCACGCAAGTTCGAATTTTTAAAGTGGTGTTTAACAATAAAAACGTCACCACATTGAAACAGGTCTTTAGTTTTACACATTTTAGTCTTTATTATATGCTACAACAAACCAATGTTTAAACTATATTGACCTGGGAATATCAGCTTATTTGCTTTGAAATTATAAATCGGGCTTAAAATCTACGAGTTGTATTTTTCGAATTATTTGACCTTGTTGACTTCCGGATGACATTGCTATTTTTAGCAACGGGCGCGGACTCATAGAGAACCATATAATAGTTGGGATCCCAGATTTGCAAGAGCTTGGAATTATAAATCTAGAGCTAATCCATTATTTATTGTATGGCTTGGGATATGTAGGCTAATAAACAAAATATGTACCCTGTAGTTGGTTTTATTACCAGTAGGCCTATGCTCATAGCCTCATACAAGA
This sequence comes from Archivesica marissinica, assembly GCA_014843695.1. Classification (NCBI taxonomy): domain Eukaryota; kingdom Metazoa; phylum Mollusca; class Bivalvia; order Venerida; family Vesicomyidae; genus Archivesica; species Archivesica marissinica. The sequence goes on from CM026394.1 coordinate 29,811,473, forward strand.
ACTAGATCTATATATTTTCAGAGCTAGACCCAGAGCGTGTTGATTCTTTGATCTTTTTGAAGAAAAATCTTCTTGATAGTGACCTTCAAAGTATTAAGATCTAGGTATTGTTTTTTTGGGGGGATATAGAGAAATCTATAAAAACTTTATTGATTAATAACTTAATACTGTTCTACTCTGAATGACTTTGTTGGTTATTTTTACTACCTTGATTAGACAGATCCAAAACGTCAAAATCGGCGCTAAATAACAAATGTCCTATAAACAAATACATGTTGACATCATGAGCATCATTGACGTTACTCTATCCTACAGTAGCCCAGACGAGACAGGACTCAAACAGAGGTCAAGTGCTCACATAGGGAGGTCATTTGCTATGACCCTAAAGCTGGATCCGTTCTCCGATATTGCCTGTATCGTATCGTATCGGCAGTCCCGTATTGCAATACGTATCATATTGGAAGGGGTCTGGCAATACGCAGCCCTAGGAAATATAATGTTCATATTTTCAGTGTCACTGGAATACAGAATGTATTTTACAGGGAGGTATTTTGTAAAGCCATCAGCCAAATAACAGACAAGGAGACAAAAAATAACACACCCATTTATTCATTTACAGTATTATGTTGTCTTGCCGTTGTTTATCTGGGAATAAACCACCGTTTGTCGTTCTGACGAGTAGGAATTAACCACTTATGCCTATGGCCTGCATTGTCAATTCCTACGCATCAGGGCCCCGTTTTATCAACGGTCGTAAGTCAGTCTTAGTTAAGATTATTGCTTAAGACCGAGTTACGCCGTCGTAACGTCTAAGTTAAGACCACGGTCCGTTTTATCAACAAAGTCGCAGCTAAGATATCGTAAATAAAGTCTTAACTTTACGACTGGTTCGATGCAGTCGCAACTTCGGAAAAAGTCTTTAAAATGGCGGCCGAATCAGCAGAATCCGTGCATCAGAGACGTGATGCAAGAATATGCAGGGCCGGTAGAGACATTGGAGACGTGTGACACCAATATCCTGTCCCGATATCGCAGGACGAGGCTATGGATTGTCTTGCTTGATGATATGGTGGGGGAATGACTTGGACAAGGGGACCAACCACTCTCATTCGATACCCGGTTTGACCTAGGTAAAGTGAAATTGATATATTTCTATATCTTGCATTATTAAGGTGCATATCAGTGTTATTTGCGTACACATTTCTGTACAGTAGGCCCTTATTTCTATTTTAAGATTACAAGGGAGGCTACTTCCATAAGAATCTATTGCTATTTATATCGATACTACACACAAGTGTTATTATGATTTTGGAACTGAATGACGATACGTATTCTGTTTCTGCAACGCATTAACTAAGTAAATTGATACATTGTGCAGGTAGGGAATTAAATGCTTGTGTTTATAATGTTGTCTGTTTCTTTTTAAATGCTCGTGTATTGATACAGTATTCGTACACATAATTAAACGTCCCCACGTGTCCAAATGTTTTTCTGGACAGGCTTAGCCGACCTAAGCGGTTAACCAGTACTAAACTATGTATGTGAGGTGACTTGCTCAATGACACTACATACGTGGACTGACCGAGTATCGAACATGGGACAGTTTGATTCCAAATCCGACACCATGTCACGGACGCCCGGAGGAAATCGTCCTGTTCAATCCGTCACCGTACCATATCACATACTGTCCATCGAACCAGGGTTGAATTGGTGAGAAGCGATCATGCCTAACTACTGCGCGAATTGGACAGCCAAAAGAAGTGTAATCCATATTACAAGTTGTCATGATTGATCTTAATGCGATGATAGACACGATGAGTCGGGATGACCATAATTATATATAGATACACTGTCCAGTTTGAAATCAATCGGAATATATCGAACTCTGTGTTTACATGTATATTGGGTTACGAACTACTACCACAACCAATGACCACAAAGTTGCATTGTAATATAATAATAGTGTGTTGAAAACACTGACTGTTTTATGTATCAATAATAGTTGAAACGTTTTGTTCATTTCAGATGCTTATTGATTTAGATACCTATCAAAGGGTGATGTATTGTCCAAAGTCGCAGATTTTCAGGGCATCAACAGGTAGGTGAACTCTGTTCGACGTGATCATTAATTGCTAAGTTTATTCGATTATCTGTCTGATTAGCGTAGTGATTAGCACGCTCGCTTCTAGTCAATGCATTCCGGGTTCCTTACAATGACTGAGAAGTGTGTGAGATGGTACGGTGGTCCCCAAATTGGACATGTGAGTTTTCTCCGGTTATGTCCCACACAAATTACTACATTATTATACGCTTTCAATGAGAGTGCTTAATATTATAATCTTGTTTCGAAAATGTTGTAAAGTAAATAATATTTATACAGTTGATTATTCTAACATTAACAATGAAGAACGATGTAAAAACACAAAAGTTAACCATAGTTTTTTCAAAAACAGAATTAGACCGAACTCCAAATATATTTAGTTTCGTCACAGCAACCCAGATTTATGGAATAGTTTCCATCTTATTAATGTACATACACTGTACTAATCACTTATACATTGTTTTAAAAAAAATTAATATCTGTCAGGTCCACCCTCACAAATGCATGTCCAAATTTGTTCACAATCATTCCAGTGTTCAAATTTATCAGATAGAAATGTAGAACTTTGATGTTAAGAGTTTTTATATGTTATTTCTTGCAGATTCCCTGATGATATGGCTTTAATTGATGTACAGCAGGATTTTTATCGGAAGTGCCATATTATACAGAATACAGTTGGCTCAGTTGATGGTCTATTGATCTATGATTGTGTGATAGCATGGCCAAGAAAATCAAGAGTGGACAACACTATTTCAACAGATCAGTTCAACACCACTTGATTTAAGGACACTAATCTTAGCTGTCATATTTACAGTTTAGAAATCTTGAAAACTGATGAAAACTGAGCAACTATCCGGTGATACAAATGCATACTGTTTGGTACTTTTCTTTTATAGACTATTAAGATTTCATTTTGACAAGCGGCACAGTTTTAAAAATTATGAAAGAAATTTAAGGTTTCCACAAATAAAGCAAACAATAGATATATATATATATATATATATGTATGCCAAACAAGCAAAATTAGATGTGCATGAAAACACCCTGGTAATTGACCTTTCTGCAAACGCTACTTAGGCACGCCCCCCATAGTTACCGGTGCTCGCTGTAACCACGCGAGACAAGCTATCTAACAAAATGGCGTCTAACGCAGTCCTGCATCGAGTTAATCTAGATAAATTCCGTCGAATTTCTCGGTTTTATTTCACCCAGATAAGAATATCTCGTTGAAAGCAAGACAGCAATGGTTTAAGTTTTTCAGTGATGGTTATTTCTCTAAAGTACAGATATATTTAACGGTTGAGGACGTGTTAAGTGTTCGTGGAAAATGCTTTCGCAGTCAACGGAAGAGTGAACAACCATATCGTGTCAACTTTGACATCAAAAGAAATGAAATATGCCACCGTCTTGAGAGACTCGACCCTATGCCTCCTAGAAGACTCGAACATTAGGCCCAAAAACTGAACACCAGTACGTTCACTGAGCTAATATGGGAATCCCACAGCTCTGCACATGCATGGGTACTATTACTACTATCTGATCCCTAGTCCACCATCCACGACAATATGTATGAACCACATGTATAATTTTAATCACCATTATACTCACATATCTCTTGTGAACAGTAAATCTATAAATGCAGAATATATTTTTTCGAAATATTTTATTATGCATAAATAAATTAATTTCAACTTACTTTTGTGCAAATATATCTGTTTGCATTAATTTTGGATGTATTCAGCTGGTCGTTTAATTCACCTTAGACATGTTTCAAGATTTGTCTTAGGTTTTGGAAATGGCACGAATTTAACGTCACCTATCAATCGATCTGGATATCTACTATCACACAGACCGTAACTACATCTTTTCACCATTGTCAATGACAGACAGCATTAATTAATTTGTAATTATTTTTCAAAACATAATTTCAGATCACGATCACTCGTTATCAGATTTGATTAAAACGTTACTAAATAACTCGTTTGTCTGACAGAACGATAAAACAATGATTCGGTGTAGTAATCAATGCTATAATTATGTGCACACATTTTATAATTGACCAATTAGCACAATCAGTGCTAAATTCCGATGTGCAATTTTGATCTTGATAATAGCAGTAGGCCCCTATCCGGGATATTATAAGTCGGCGGTCTCTGTGATGTACCGGTAGTCGATTACTCCCAATAAACAGTGTGACACGCTTAAATTTGATTGCTGTGTTTGCTAGAAAAGAATGACTATATGGGGTCAGTCGGTGTTTTTATAGATGCATTGTTTTTAAAGCAGCTGTCTGGTATTTTGTGGTTCATATACACACTTTTAGATTTGTCCAAGGATTTTGAAATGGGTTGAATTTAACGTCGATCACCAGGATGTCGACTAATTTTGTACTATAACTAACCCACACACCAAAGCTACACATTTTCAACATCATTAAAACAATTTTAAACCCGTATTTTCGATCAAATTCACGCCTTTTCAAATTTGTCTACTCGTTACTAGTTTGTCTAATATGCATTGTTTGTCTAACAAGATGGCGGCGATAAGCCGTTGCCGGGGGTGTGCGCAAATGGTGCGATGCGATTGGCTAACGCCAGCTGTCAATCAAAATCGGCAGAAAGGTCAAAAGTTATTATATATAACGCTTGTCATGACATAATGTTTAAATCCAATAAGGAATGATCGCAGTGACGTCACACATCTCGTATCAGTATAATGTTGTTGGGCAAACATAATAAACAACAAGACCAGCATGAAATGTTGTACACTATATATATTTCACATGTTCTATATAATCATGTTGACAATTAGATCGTGGTATAAGATTCCAAACGATATCGAACTTGCTAATAAACTAAACACAAAATGGTGGTGTGAAAGTGACCCCACTTTATACATGTAAAACGCAAGTTTATCTTTTGCCCACCAGATTTTCCTACGTATCAGTTAATATATATATCATCATTATCGGGTGTTGTTTGATTACTAGATCATCCCTTTATAGAAACTAAGAATATTGAATTAAATGTCATGTAGTAGGTAGTATATGAAACAACCATTCGTATGACATGGATTGGTGTAAAACAGGAATACAAATGTATCATAGCTCTTTACAGTTAAATATATACCTAACAAAAATGCCATGTCCCAGATTTATTTTAAGAAATTTATGATCTAAGAAGGTTTATCTTTGTTTTTATTATTAGATTGTCCATAATGTTGAGGTGTAAACCTTTAACAAAATTCTTTGTTTTTGTTCTAGTATTTGTTTTTCCTATATGTACTTGCCTGTTCTGTCGTATACATACAATGAATGCTCAATATCATAAGTTTGCTTCTCAATTACCTTTAATAATAATTTGATCTCTATATCTGATGGATATCAATAGTTTAAATATTTTGTCTCTCAATTGCCGAGGACTAAATGGCAATAAAAAGAGACTACAGGTGTTTAAATTCTTAAAACAAAAACAATGTAGCATATATTGTCTCCAGGACACACATTTTACACCAAATATGTACAAATCCATATATTCTGAGTGGAACAATGAATGTATATTTAGTTCAGGAACGTCTAATTCTAGAGGTGTTGCTATACTGTTCAATAGAAACTTTGAATATAAACTTCATAATAAATATACAGATCCAGATGGAAATTTTATTGCTATAGACTTGACAGTAGATGAGAAAAAATTTACCATAATCAATTTGTATGGTCCAAACTCTGATAAACCTGACTTCTTTGATAACATATTTAGTATTATCGACACTTTTGGAAATGAGCTATACATGCTATGCGGAGACTTTAACTTAGTACTTAACCCAGAAATGGATTATTTTAATTACAAAACAACAAATAACAAACATGCCAGGAAAAATGTCTTACAATATATTCAAACAAAACAGCTATTAGATCCTTATAGAGAGTTCTTCCCCGATTTGAAGAGGTATACATGGAGGAAACCCACCCCATTACAACAGGCCAGATTAGACTTCTTTCTGCTAACATCAACTCTCTTACCGTATGTAGAAAACGTTTCTATTGAATCAAGTTTTCAGTCGGACCACTCAGTTATTTTACTAAGACTTAAATTTGATGATTTTAAACATGGAAAAGGATTATGGAAGCATAATAACTCGCTGTTAAAAGATATAGAATATTTAAACGCGATCAACAGGAAAATTGATGAAATAAAACAACAATACATGTTACTAGTGTATAATTCAGATAATATCAAGGAAATCCCAAATAATGAGATACAGTTTACAATAAACGATCAGTTATTCTTAGAAACGCTTTTGATGGAATTAAGGGGAAAATCAATATCCTATGGTTCTTATAAAAAGAAATTGAATCTATCAAAGGAAAAAAAATTATTAAATGAAATAAATGAGATTGAATCTAATCTGTCTGACTCAAATTTAGATAAGCTTCAGCTACTGAGAAATGAATTAAACACCATAAAGGAACAACAACTTGAAGGCTATTTAATACGGTCTAGAGTAAATTGGTCCATAGCCGGTGAAAAACCTAGCAAATATTTCTGCAGTTTAGAAAAAAATAGTTTTATTTCAAAAACAATATACAAGATTGAAACTGATGATGGTTTGATCATAAAGGACCAAAACGACATACTCAAAGAAACAAAATGTTTTTATGGAAAGTTATTTAAATCAAAATCAATTAATCTTGCTGAAGAAACTTTTATTAATTTTGTAAATAATGTTGAAACACCTAAATTAACACATTCAGAATCCAGTAATCTTGAAGGACATATATCTTACCACGAGTCAACTAAAGTGTTAAAAGATATGGCAAATAATAAAAGTCCAGGAACTTCTGGTTTCGGTGCAGATTTCTATAAAGTATTTTGGAACAAATTAGGATGCTTTGTAGTAAGAGCAATAAATCAGGCTTATTCATCAGGAAATCTTTCTATCTCTCAAACACAAGGTATAATTACATGTATCCCAAAAGAAAATAAACCCAAACAATTCTTGAAAAACTGGAGACCCATAACACTACTTAATACTGTTTACAAAATTGGTTCAGGTTGTATAGCAAATAGAATAAAAACTACTATGGATAAATTGATAAGCAAAGATCAAACAGGATTTATTAAAGGCAGATATATTGGCGAAAATACAAGATTAATATACGATATAATGCAATATACAGAAGAAAATGACATCCCAGGACTCCTTCTTTTGATTGATTTTGAAAAAGCTTTTGACTCCCTGTCGTGGTCATTTGTTCAAAAGACTTTATCCTTCTTTAATTTTGGGTCATCCATTAAAAAGTGGTTTGATATTTTATATAAAGATGCACAGTCCGCGGTAAATCAATGTGGAATTTTATCAGATTTTATAAAAATTGGCCGTGGATGTAGGCAAGGAGACCCTTTATCCTGTTACATATTCATCTTGTGTGCAGAAGTTTTGTCTTTGAAAATAAAAAGCAATAAACAGATTAAAGGAATTGACATAAATAACGTAGAACATAAATTATCACAATTTGCAGATGACACAACCATGATCTTAGATGGATCAACAGAATCTCTGAATCAGACATTAAATACTTTATCGGATTATGCTATTATATCTGGATTAAATGTAAACTTTGATAAGACTAAGGTTGTATGGATAGGTAGAAAGAAATTTTCTAGTGATAGTATAAAAACAAGATGGAAACTATCTTGGAATCAACATAGTTTCAAAATGTTAGGCATACATTTCCATGTAGATTTGAACAAGATAATAGAAATAAATTATAAAGATAAAATTGAAAAGATCCAAAACGTTATTAAACAATGGAAAAGAAGAATATTAACACCTATTGGAAAAATAACAGTTATTAAAACTCTATTAATTTCCACTCTTAACCACTTATTTATTGCATTGCCAAACCCACCAGAGGAACTTATTAATTACCTAAATACATTAATTTATGATTTTATTTGGCAAGGTACTGCCAAAATAAAAAGCAATATTCTAGTAAATGAGTACACATGGGGAGGTTTAAAAATGATCAATATAACTGCTTCCATAAAGGCTTTAAAACTTACATGGTTAAGAAGAATATTAGGTAATGGAAGTTGGATAAGTATTGTTAATGAAAAACTTGAAATGCAGAAATTATTCCATTGCGGAAAACACTATGTTGAAAAACTATCTAGAGAAAGTAATAACATGTTTTGGAAGGACACCTTAGGTGCCTTTGCTAATTTGATAGAGCACAGTGTAGTGACAAAAGAGTGTATAGGTAACATACCCTTGTTTTATAATCATAAACTATTAATTGGTGCGAAGAGTGTCTTCTTAAAATCCTGGTTTGATGCAGGTGTCCATTACATAGCTGACCTTTTAAATGCTGATGGCACTTTTTTAACATTAGATGAATTTAAGAAAACATACAATGTCACAACAAACTATTTAGTTTATCAGGGTGTTTTAAATGCTGTAAAACAACTATTAATAACGTACAATATAACTACAAACGACATTGTCATACCACCCAGACCAACATTACCACCCACTCTAAAAGACATAACTATAAATAAGAAAGGGTCAAAAGCAATGTATAATATCTTAAATAACAATACTTCTATGCCAACTAGTCAAGCAAAATGGTTAGAAAAGCCTAGTGTAACATTTAATAAAGAGGAGTGGAAACAAATTTATTCTTTGCCTTTCAATATAACAAAAGATTCTAAACTACAGTGGTTCCAAATAAGAATATTACATAGAATTTTAGGAACAAACGATTTACTATATAAAATAAAGTACAAGGACAGCCCACTTTGCACCTTCTGTAAGACTGAGAATGAAACAATAGAACACTTATTCTGGGGATGCAATGCAACTAGGAAACTAATCACTGCTTTATTAACGCCATCAAGACTTATTTGCACCTTTAAATGAAAATACAATGATCTTTGGATACATTAATCTCAATAATAACGAGATAGCAAAGAATTTGATAATTATCTTTTTGAAAATGTATATATATAAATGTAAAATGCAAGAATGCCCCCTTACAGTAATAGGAGCAAAACATATCATATTATATTATTACAATATAAACAAAAAGGCTGCAGTGGTTAATAATAATATAGATAACTTTAGAAGAATATGGGAATCTATGAACGTATTTATGCCAGAGCTGTGTTGAAATGTTGTTGTATTTGATTTTTTTTTTTTACCAAACTGTACAACTTTGGTCGATATTAAAAGCATTACCTCATGTATGTAAACGCATCTAAGGTAGAAATATTGAGAAGCATGTTTTATCTATATACGCACGGACAACGATAAGACAGGCGGGTATTTGTGAGTGTGTGTATTTGTGTGTGTGTGT
>CM026394.1:29821930-29899657 GCA_014843695.1 Archivesica marissinica
CCAAACCGTGGATTATTCGCCGATGAACAACGACAAGACAAATATTATTTCCCAATCAAAGTCTCACCTTTCATGAGTAATGGCATGAATGGTATTATTGGAGGCAGCATCTTAGCCACAAACAGTCGGTACACACGATGGTTCCGAGATGGGTCCATCAAAGTCTCAAAGTCGGCAAACATTTTCTTAAACTTGCTTGGCAGTTTCTGAAAATTTAACATTCATTAAATTTCATAACATTTCCAGACATCATAAATTTTCATTGTGCCACTGTATTTACATGTATATTGTAAAAAATGTCTATGTATCATAAAATTATAAATATGATCGGAAACAAAGACTACATTAAAATAATACAAGTTGTAACCAAGTTTGATCAGAATTGGGACTACAATGGAGTTGCTGCAGTGTGAGCTAGCAATGGTGTAATATGTTATGTTATATGTCGGGTTTTACGCCTGCATCAGCACCATTTTTGGGCTATATCGCCGGGGGGGCAATTTACCTAACAACACCTTTCCTGGGCAGGCTCCAGCGGCTAACCAGTACTTGGGTGCACCAACCTCCGTAAGAAACTGCCAACTTTTTCATATAAATGAAACACGGTCTGAGCGGAGCTCGAATCCGTGACCATCAGTGATGATAGGTTACAGTGATATACAAGTCAGCGACCGTAACCACTCGACCATGGAGGCAGACAATACAACTTGTAACCAAGTTTGAGCAGAATTGGGACTACAATGGAGTTGCTGCAGTGGGAGCTAGCAATGGGATAAACACCAGAACTAATGTGTGTATATTGTGCAAACATGAGTTACCTCCCATGTCTGAGATAGTCTGCTGACAGCTATGTTACTCAGTCCCATCACAATGGCAAAGAAACTGTTCAAATTCCTGAACTCCTTACAACTGAAATATACAAAATATACAAAGTCATGGCTTAATTAGGGTTCTGTACACTAAATATCCTGTGCTCTACACAAAATAAAAGGATACATTAGGGTTCTGTATACAAAATATTTAGTTTATACAAATTTATTTTAGCTCGATTGCGAAACAAGTTCTTACAACTTATATTAATCACTCTCGAGACCTCATTCCTGATGGAATCCACTACCACGAGGCAGAGTGAAGAGACAATGCGGAATTTAAATGCCTTGTCTAAGGGCACAATCGTAACAGCTCCAGTGGAGCTCGAACTCTGGGCCTTTCACACACCTGAAGTGAACGAGCTACCACAGCGCCATCACAACCGCCATAATTATTTGGGTGCTGTACACAAATTACCCTAGTCAATTTGGATGCTGTACATAAATTACACTAGTCAATTTGGATGCTGTACATAAATTACACTAGTCAATTTGGATGCTGTACATAAATTACACTAGTCAATTTGGATGCTGTACATAAATTACACTAGTCAATTTGGGTGCTGTACATAAATTACACTAGTCAATTTGAGTGCTGTACATAAATTACACTAGTCAATTTGGATGCTATACATAAATTACACTAGTCAATTTGAGTGCTGTACATAAATTACACTAGTCAATTTGAGTGCTGTACATAAATTACACTAGTCAATTTGGGTGCTGTACGCACATTACACTAGTCAATTTGGGTGCTGTACACACATTACACTAGTCAATTTGGGTGCTGTACACACATTACACTAGTCAATTTGGTTGCTGTAGTACAAGATCGAGGTAATGACAAATCATCAACAGACAACATTGAGCAATATTTCTCTTAACTAGATAACTTTCAAGTGTCTATGTTGCTAGGTAGCTTACTTAGTGCTTATGTTGCTAGGTAACTTTCACCTAGTGGTGGTTTTGCTAGGTAACATTCACCGAGTAGTTGTTTTGTTAGGTGTAATTGTGAGGCGCAATAGAATAATATTTAATTTTTGCGCTATATAAATGCTATGTATTTGTATTTGAATCCTACTGAGCACTTTGCATTGCTAGAAAACTTACTGAGCACTTTGCATTGCTAGAAAACTTACTGAGCACCTTGCATTGCTATGGAAACTTACTGAGCACTTTGCATTGCTAGAAAACTTACTGAGCACTTTGCATTGCTATGGAAACTTACTGAGCACTTTGCATTGCTATGGAAACTTACTGAGAACTTTGCATTGCTAGAAAACTTACTGAACACTTTGCATTGCTAGGAAACTTACTGAGCACTTTGCATTGCTAGGACACTTACTGAGCACTTTGTTGCTAGGTAACTTACTGAGCACTTTTCATTGCTATGGAAACTTACTGAGCACTTTGCATTGTTATGGAAACCTACTGAGCACGTTGCATTGCTAGGAAACTTACTGAGTATTTTGCATTGCTAGGAAATTACTGAGCACTTTGCATTGCTAGGAAACTTACTGAGCACTTTGCATTGCTATGGAAACTTACTGAGCACTTTGCATTGCTAGAAAACTTACTGAGCACTTTGCATTGCTATGGAAACTTACTGAGCACTTTGCATTGCTAGAAAACTTACTGAGCACTTTGCATTGCTATGGAAACTTACTGAGCACTTTGCATTGCTAGGAAACTTACTGAGCACTTTGCATTGCTATGGAAACTTACTGAGCACTTTGCATTGCTAGAAAACTTACTGAGCACTTTGCATTGCTATGGAAACTTACTGAGCACTTTGCATTGCTAGAAAACTTACTGAGCACTTTGCATTGCTATGGAAACTTACTGAGCACTTTGCATTGCTAGGAAACTTACTGAGCACTTTGCATTGCTATGGAAACTTACTGAGCACTTTGCATTGCTAGAAAACTTACTGAGCACTTTGCATTGCTATGGAAACTTACTGAGCACTTTGCATTGCTAGATAACTTACTACGAACTGTGTTCCTATGTGACTTACTGCGCAGCCAGTTTGATGAACTTCCTCAATAGAGTGACACGCTTACTGAGGTTACAAGTCAGTACCATCTCTGTTACTATCCAAAACTGGATCTCGTTGAAGCGTCGTAAAAACAGGTCCAGATTGGCAGTTACCTTACCAAACTTGTACCGGCCAAACACTTGGTATATCAACTCATACTGTAAACATAGCATGGCAAAATTAACGACGTAACAACCATAAAATATTCTTCAAGACCAAAATGTTGGCCCATCAAGTTTTATGCAAATGTTTCTCACTAAGGGGTGCCATTTGTTCTGGATGACAACTAATTATGTCTAGGATATGTGGCTGTCCGATTAGCGCAGTGGTTAGAGCGCTCGCTTCTCACCAAGGAAACGCAGGTTCGATCCTCGGACCGGGAAGTATGTGAGATGATATGGTGGTCGCCAGATCGGACAGGTGGGTTTTCTCCGGGTACTCCGGTTTCCTCCTACACGAATGACCACATTTACGCTGTCAACCGCGCCAAAGAGAGTGATTAATATAAGTTGTTAAAACTTGCTTCGCAAACGTTGTAAAATAAATAAAGTTTAAACTTAGGATACTGGTTGGGGGCATGCTTGTTGTTGGGTTGGAAATAATCATTAGGCTAGGCGGTGACCCACTATTTGTATCATTGTTAAAGCTTGATTTCACTGTGTCCGCCTCCGTGGTCGAGTGGTTAAGGTCGCTGACTTGTATACCACTGTAACCTATCATCACTGATGGTCACGGGTTCGAGCCCCGCTCAGGCCGTGTCTCATTTATATGAAAAAGTTGGCAGTTTCTTACGGAGGTTGGTGCACCCAAGTACTGGTTAACTGCTGGAGCCTGCCCAGGAAAGGTGTTGTTAGGTAAATTGCCCCCCGGCGATATAGCCCAAAAATGGTGCTGATGCAGGCGTAAAACCCAACATATAACATAACATATTACACCATTGCTAGCTCACACTGCAGCAACTCCATTGTAGTCCCAATTCTGATCAAACTTGGTTACAACTTGTATTATTTTAATGTAGTCTTTGTTTCCGATCATATTTATAATTTTATGATACATAGACATTTTTTACAATATACATGTAAATACAGTGGCACAATGAAAATTTATGATGTCTGGAAATGTTATGAAATTTAATGAATGTTAAATTTTCAGAAACTGCCAAGCAAGTTTAAGAAAATGTTTGCCGACTTTGAGACGTTGATGGACCCATCTCGGAACCATCGTGTGTACCGACTGTTTGTGGCTAAGATGCTGCCTCCAATAATACCATTCATGCCATTACTCATGAAAGGTGAGACTTTGATTGGGAAATAATATTTGTCTTGTCGTTGTTCATCGGCTTCCATGCAAATGCTTGATAGCTTCCATGCAAATGCTTGATAGCTTCCATGCAAATGCTTGATAGCTTCCATACAAATGCTTGATAGCTTCCATACAAATGCTTGATAGCTTCCATACAAATGCTTGATAGCTTCCATACAAATGCTTGATAGCTTCCATACAAATGCTTGATAGCTTCCATACATGAAAGAATTTGACACCGCCAGTGGTCAAATTCCATGAATATATTCTGTGGATTGTGGAAAATGTTCAGTGGGAAGCTGTTTGATTAAGTATAAATACCTCTTGTACACATGTGAACAGATCCCAGTCATACCGCGTCATATGATAAGCCATTTCTCTGGAGCTGTACATCTCTATCATGGCGAACGATCCTTCAGAAGGACCCTCTTGTTCCGGCAGTGGCGTCTGTTATAAAAGGGGCCATATAAATAACTCATAACTCATAACGAACAATCTCATAGCAGTCATATATAAAGTAATAATAACACGAAGCAGTCTGAGAGACAGCCATAATATCCCTCGCCATTTTATTAAATAGGAAGAAGAGCGCAGCCTGCACACACCTCATTGTACATAGTCATATAGTCATAATTATACAAGGGGGAAAATAATTTTGTAATATCTAAATGCACAGCCTTCAATATTGCTAATATCTATCAATAAATCATATTTCATCAGCTTCTAAGATATAATCTGAAAAAATCTACACAAAACAACTGGAACATATAAAATTGTCTTGCAAACATTAGAGCCAGCTGGTACAGAACTAATATGTGCGACCATGACCCGACATGGCTGAAACCTGTGCACTTGAAATGGTATTGATATGGGTAACATTTGTGCCAAGTCATCTTGAGTGATGTACGGACATGAAAAATCGCCATATGAGCTCTTTAAGTTCCAAGTGTGACCTTGATTTTTAACCCACTGAAACCTTCGCTCGGCACATCGTCCCGATATGTGTAACATTTGTGCCATTATAAAATTCCTCCCGAGGTTCAAGATTTGTGATGGACAGAGACCATTTCTATATCCCTTACGGTAGCGGAGGATAATAAAAACTTCATTTCAAATGGAAATTTTCAGTATAAATAGGAATGTTTAGGGGGACTGTTTCCCATTAAAGGGTCAAAATGTCTTATCAACCATTAAAATGCTAATCACAACTACTACAGTTGCTTTTGCAAACAGCTTAGAGCAAGATCAGACAGAACGGAAGTGAAACTAAAACAGCAAACTGAATAGCAAATAACATAGATCCTGATCAGACGCCACGGTTGCTCTGGATCTATGTTGTTTGCACATTCCTTCCAATTTATTCGGCATTTTAGGGGTTGAGAACAAGAAGTCTCACCAAAGCATCGAGATGTTCTTTTGGAGTGACAAACAGCTGGCCATTGATACTGAGTCCAGTGGTCACACACAGGTCATTCTCCTTGAAAATAACTCTCTCTGAAACACAAAATATAACGGACTCAACCACAGATCTGACCATCCCTATTGCAATGCTTAATAGACTCTACCACAGACCTGTCCATCCCTGTAACAATGCTTAATAGACTCTACAACAGACCTGTCCATCCCTATAGCAATGCTTAATAGACTCTACAACAGACCTGTCCATCCCTATAGCAATGCTTAATAGACTCTACAACAGACCTGTCCATCCCTATAGCAATGCTTAATAGACTCTACCACAGACCTGCCCATCCCTATAGCAATGCTTAATAGACTCTACCACAGACCTGCACATCCCTATAGCAATGCTTAATAGACTCTACCACAGACCTGCACATCCCTATAGCAATGCTTAATAGACTCTACAACAGACTGGCCATCCCTATAACAATGCTTAATAGACTACCACAGACCTGCACATCCCTATAGCAATGCTTAATAGACTCTACCACAGACTGGCCATCCCTATAACAATGCTTAATAGACTCTACCACAGACCTGCACATCCCTATAGCAATGCTTAATAGACTCTACCACAGACCTGCACATCCCTATAGCAATGCTTAATAGACTCTACAACAGACTGGCCATCCCTATAACAATGCTTAATAGACTCTACCACAGACCTGCCCATCCCTATAGCAATGCTTAATAGACTCTACCACAGACCTGCACATCCCTATAACAATGCTTAATAGACTCTACCACAGACCTGCCCATCCCTATAGCAATGCTTAATAGACTATACCACAGACCTGCACATCCCAATAGCAATGCTTAATAGACTCTACCACAGACTGGCCATCCCTATAACAATGCTTAATAGACTCTACCACAGACCTGCACATCCCAATAGCAATGCTTAATAGACTCTACCACAGACTGGCCATCCCTATAACAATGCTTAATAGACTCTACCACAGACCTGCACATCCCTATAGCAATGCTTAATAGACTACCACAGACTGGCCATCCCTATAACAATACTTAATATACTCTACCACAGACCTGCACATCCCTATAGCAATGCTTAATAGACTCTACCACAGACCTGCACATCCCTATAGCAATGCTTAATAGACTCTACAACAGACCTGCCCATCCCTATAGCAATGCTTAATAGACTCTACCACAGACCTGCCCATCCCTATAGCAATGCTTAATAGACTCTACCACAGACCTGCCCATCCCTATAGCAATGCTTAATAGACTCTACCACAGACCTGCACATCCCTATAGCAATGCTTAATAGACTCTACCACAGACCTGCACATCCCTATAGCAATGCTTAATAGACTCTACCACAGACTGGCCATCCCTATAACAATGCTTAATAGACTCTACCACAGACCTGCACATCCCTATAGCAATGCTTAATAGACTCTACCACAGACTGGCCATCCCTATAACAATACTTAATAGACTACCACAGACCTGCACATCCCTATAGCAATGCTTAATAGACTCTACCACAGACTGGCCATCCCTATAGCAATGCTTAATAGACTCTACCACAGACCTGCCCATCCCTATAGCAATGCTTAATAGACTCTACCACAGACCTGCCCATCCCTATAGCAATGCTTAATAGACTCTACAACAGACCTGTCCATCCCTATAGCAATGCTTAATAGACTCTACCACAGACCTGCCCATCCCTATAGCAATGCTTAATAGACTCTACCACAGACCTGCACATCCCTATAGCAATGCTTAATAGACTCTACCACAGACCTGCCCATCCCTATAGCAATGCTTAATAGACTCTACCACAGACCTGCACATCCCTATAGCAATGCTTAATAGACTCTACCACAGACTGGCCATCCCTATAGCAATGCTTAATAGACTCTACCACAGACCTGCCCATCCCTATAGCAATGCTTAATAGACTCTACCACAGACCTGCACATCCCTATAGCAATGCTTAATAGACTCTACCACAGACTGGCCATCCCTATAACAATGCTTAATAGACTCTACCACAGACCTGCACATCCCTATAGCAATGCTTAATAGACTCTACCACAGACCTGCACATCCCTATAGCAATGCTTAATAGACTCTACCACAGACTGCCATCCCTATAACAATGCTAATAGACTCTACACAGACCCCATCCCTAGCAAGCTTAATAGACTCTACCACAGACCTGCCTGTCCCTATAGCAATGCTTAATAGACTCTACCACAGACCTGCACATCCCTATAACAATGCTTAATAGACTCTCCACAGACCTGCTCATCCCTATAGCAATGCTTAATAGACTCTACCACAGACCTGCACATCCCTATAGCAATGCTTAATAGACTCTACCACAGACCTGTACATCCCTATAGCAATGCTTAATAGACTATACCACAGACTGGCCATCCCTATAGCAATGCTTAATAGACTCTACCACCGACCTGCACATCCCTATAGCAATGCTTAATAGACTCTACCACAGACCTGCACATCCCTATAGCAATGCTTAATAGACTCTACCACAGACTGGCCATCCCTATAACAATGCTTAATAGACTCTACCACAGATCTGACCATCCCTATAGCAATGCTTAATAGACTCTACAACAGACCTGCCCATCCCTATAACAATGCTTAATAGACTCTACCACAGATCTGCCCATCCCTATAGCAATGCTTAATAGACTCTACCACAGACCTGCCCATCCCTATAACAATGCTTAATAGACTCTACCACAGACCTGCACATCCCTATAGCAATGCTTAATAGACTCTACCACAGACCTGCCCAACTGTATAACAATGCTTAATAGACTCTACCACAGACCTGCACATCCCTATAGCAATGCTTAATAGACTCTACCACAGATCTGCACATCCCTATAGCAATGCTTAATATACTCTACCACAGATCTGCACATCCCTATAGCAATGCTTAATAGACTCTACCACAGACCTGCCCATCCCTATAGCAATACTTAATAGACTACCACAGACCTGCCCATCCCTATAGCAATGCTTAATAGACTATACCACAGACCTGCACATCCCTATAGCAATGCTTAATAGACTCTACCACAGACCTGCACATCCCTATAGCAATGCTTAATAGACTCTACCACAGACCTGCCCATCCCTATAGCAATGCTTAATAGACTCTACCACAGACCGGCACATCCCTATAGCAATGCTTAATAGACTCTACCACAGACCTGCACATCCCTATAGCAATGCTTAATAGACTCTACCACAGACTGGCCATCCCTATAGCAATGCTTAATAGACTCTACCACAGACCTGCCCATCCCTATAGCAATGCTTAATAGACTCTACCACAGACTTGCCCATCCCTATAGCAATGCTTAATAGACTCTACCACAGACTTGCCCATCCTTGTAGATTCCGAAATGTAAGGAAGAGTCTAGTCAAGAATTATTTTCCATCTCTAGGGGCAACTGTATACCTTACCCTGATAAGCTAATATTACATGATGCGACTGTATATAGTGGAAGTCGTGATAGCGCAGTGGTAGCATGTTCACTTCAGATGTGAGAGGCCCAGTGTTCACTCCCAGCTGGAGCCGTTACGATTGTACACTTAGGCAGGGCATTTAAATTCCATATTGCCTCTTCTCTCTCCCTCGTCGTGATGGATTCCATGAGGAATGAGGTCTCGAGAGCAATTAATATAACGTTGTAAAAACTTGTTTCGCAATCGAGCTAAAATAAATTTGTATAAACTAATAAATGCTATGATCTCACCTCCAGTTGATTTGACTTCACACAGAATTAGGTCATCACCGAGTCCTAGTTTCTCCTTGGTTGAGAGTAGCAGCTGTTCCACTTTACTGTCCATCGGTAGTTTCAACGTGCTGTACGTGTGGTCGGCGCAATAAACTTTGAAAATTGCTGTAATTTACAAGAAATTTCATTAACAAGCTGTTTGTTTGTTCCTACATTTCCAATCCAAATAATGTCTAAATTGCATTAACAAGCTGTTTGTTTGTTCCTACATTTCCAATCCAAATAATGTCTAAATTGCATTAACAAGCTGTTTGTTTGTTCCTACATTTCCAATCCAAATAATGTCTAAACTGCATTAACAAGCTGTTTGTTTGTTCCTACATTTCCAATCCAAATAATGTCTAAACTGCATTAACAAGCTGTTTGTTTGTTCCTACAAGACTGACTTTCCCCGGACGAGTGGATTGGCTTTCATTATAATTATACAAGACTGACTTCCCCCGGACGAGTGGATTGGCTTTCATTATAATTATACAAGACTGACTTCCCCCGGACGAGTGGATTGGCTTTCATTATAATTATACAAGACTGACTTCCCCGGACGAGTGGATTGGCTTTCATTATAATTATACAAGACTGACTTCCCCCGGACGAGTGGATTGGCTTTCATTATAATTATACAAGACTGACTTCCCCCGGACGAGTGGATTGGCTTTCATTATAATTATACAAGACTGACTTTCCCCGGACGAGTGGATTGGATTTCATTATAATTATACAAGTGACTTTCCCCGGACGAGTGGATTGGCTTTCATTATAATTATACAAGAGTGACTTTCCCTGGACGAGTGGATTGGCTTTCATTATAATTATACAAGACTGACTTTCCCTGGACGAGTGGATTGGCTTTCATTATAATTATACAAGACTGACTTTCCTCCCAGATGGATTGGTTTTCGTATTAAATGTAGAAGATTTACTCCCCCCAACCAGTGGATTGGTTTTCGTATTAAATGTACATGATTTACTCCCCCCAACCAGTGGATTGGTTTTCGTATTAAATGTAGAAGATTTACTCCCCCCAACCAGTGGATTGGTTTTCGTATTAAATGTAGAAGATTTACTCCCGCCCCGACTGGTGGATTGGTTTTCGTATTAAATGTACAAGATTTACTCCCGCCCCGACTGGTGGATTGGTTTTCGTATTAAATGTACAAGATTTACTCCCGCCCCGACTGGTGGATTGGTCTTCGTAATAAATGTATAAGATTTATTTTCCCCCAGACAAGTGGATTGGTTTTCATAACGAAGGTACAAGACTTACTTTCCCCCAACCAGTGGATTGGTTTTCATAATGAAGGTACAAGACTTACTTTCCCCCAACCAGTGGATTGGTTTTCATAACGAATGTACAAGACTTACTTTCCCCCAACCAGTGGATTGGTTTTCATAACGAATGTACAAGACTTACTTTCCCCCAACCAGTGGATTGGTTTTCATAACGAAGGTACAAGACTTACTTTCCCCCAACAAGTGGATTGGTTTTCGTAATAAATGTACAAGACTTACTTCCCCCCAACCAGTGGATTGGTTTTCATAACGAAGGTACAAGACTTACTTTCCCCCAACCAGTGGATTGGTTTTCGTAATAAATATACAAGACTTACTTCCCCCCAACCAGTGGATTGGTTTTCATAACGAAGGTACAAGACTTACTTTCCCCCAACCAGTGGATTGGTTTTCATAACGAATGTACAAGACTTACTTTCCCCCAACCAGTGGATTGGTTTTCATAACAAAGGTACAAGACTTACTTTCCCCCAACCAGTGGATTGGTTTTCATAACGAATGTACAAGACTTACTTTCCCCCAACCAGTGGATTGGTTTTCATAATGAAGGTACAAGACTTACTTTCCCCCAACCAGTGGATTGGTTTTCATAACGAAGGTACAAGACTTACTTTCCGCTGATGGGTTGATTGGTTTTCGTTTTTTTGGCATGTCTTGAAAGCAATCTGATGAGGTTTGTTTACGGGTAAAGGTGAATGTCCCCGATGCTCTCTTCTTCAGTTTGTTGCTTGGAGATCTAAAATATTCAAGTTGTAATAAACTACAACTGTTGTTCATATAAACTAGGGTTGACTGTGCTTAATTCATATAAACTACGGTTGACTGTGTTTAATGCATACAAACTAAGTTTGACTGTGTTTAATGCATACAAACTAAGTTTGACTGTGTTTAATGCATACAAACTAAGTGTGACTGTGTTTAATGCATACAAACTAAGTGTGACTGTGTTTAATGCATACAAACTAAGTGTGACTGTGTTTAATGCATACAAACTAAGTGTGACTGTGTTTAATGCATACAAACTAAGTGTGACTGTGCTTAATGCATACAAACTAAGTGTGACTGTTTTTAATGCATACAAACTAAGTTTGACTGTGTTTAATGCATACAAACTAAGTGTTACTGTGTTTAATGCATACAAACTAAATTTGACTGTGTTTAATGCATACAAACTAAGTGTGACTGTGTTTAATGCATACAAATTAAATTTGACTGTGTTTAATGCATACAAATTAAGTTTGACTGTGTTTAATGCATACAAACTAAGTTTGACTGTGTTTAATGCATACAAACTAAGTTTGACTGTGTTTAATGCATACAAACTAAGTTTGACTGTGTTTAATGCATACAGACTAGATTTAACTGTGTTTTCTTCACACAAACTAATTTCAGATTGATGCCAAGCAAGATATCTCTTGGACCTCATTCCTGATGGAATCCATGTCCAGATGGAAGAGGCGTTGGAATCCATGTCCAGATGAAAGAGGTGATGGAATCCATGTCCAGATGGAAGAGGTGATGGAATCCATGTCCAGATGGAAGAGGTGATGGAATCCATGTCCAGATGGAAGAGGCGATGGAATCCATGTCCAGATGGAAGAGGTGATGGAATCCATGTCCAGATGGAAGAGGTGATAGAAACCATGGCCAGATGGAAGAGGCGATGGAATCCATGTCCAGATGGAAGAGGCGATGGAATCCATGTCCAGATGGAAGAGGCGATGGAATCCATGTCCAGATGGAAGAGGTGTTGTGAATCCATTTCCAGATGGAAGAGGCGATGGAATCCATGTCCAGATGGAAGAGGCGATGGAATCCATGTCCAGATGGAAGAGGCAATGGAATCCATGTCCAGATGGAAGAGGCGATGGAATCCATGTCCAGATGGAAGAGGTGTTGTGAATCCATTTCCAGATGGAAGAGGCGATGGAATCCATGTCCAGATGGAAGAGGTGATGGAATCCATGGCCAGATGGAAGAGGCGATGGAATCCATGTCCAGATGGAAGAGGTGATGTGAATCCATGTCCAGATGGAAGAGGCGATGTGGATCAAAGTGTCTGGTTCCAGTGGGGCTCGAACAACACTATGATGCATTGTATTTTATACCAAAATAGTTTCTTTTGAATTCTTAATGTTGGATCAAAATAGCTTGACTCTGGAAACACAGCCTTAATTAATTGACATTTCCGTATTGATTTTACAGAGTATTCCAACTGCGGGGATACATTAGTAATACTAAATTTGATGATACTGACCCAGACTGAAGGTTTAAAATACTCTCCAACGCTGCAAGGTCATCCTTCAAGGTCGGGTAATCCTGAAGGTCATCTTGTACACAACTATGTAACTCCTGAAACAACGAAACAGAATGAGAAATCATGTTGTGTTCATTGTTGTTGTATTTGGGGAACAACATGATTAGGAAGTATCGATGCTGCATGGTGTTAGTGGGGAACAGGGGGTTAGGAAGTATCGATGCTGCATGGCGTTAGTGGGGTACAGGGGGTTAGGAAGTATCGATGCTGCATGGCGTTAGTGGGGTACAGGGGGTTAGGGAGTATCGATGCTGCATGGTGTTAGTGGGGTACAGGGGGTTAGGGAAGTATCGATGCTGCATGGTGTTAGTGGGGTACAGGGGGTTAGGAAGTATCGATGCTGCATGGCGTTAGTGGGGTACAGGGGGTTAGGGAGTATCGATGCTGCATGGTGTTAGTGGGGTACAGGGGGTTAGGAAGTATCGATGCTGCATGGCGTTAGTGGGGTACAGGGGGTTAGGGAGTATCAATGCTGCATGGTGTTAGTGGGGTACAGGGGGTTAGGGAGTGTCGATGCTGCATGGTGTTAGTGGGGTACAGGGGTTAGGGAGTATCGATGCTGCATGGTGTTAGTGGGGTACAGGGGGTTAGGGAGTATCGATGCTGCATGGTGTTAGTGGGGTACAGGGGGTTAGGGAGTATCGATGCTGCATGGTGTTAGTGGGGTACAGGGGGTTAGGGAGTATCGATGCTGCATGGTGTTAGTGGGATACAGGGGTAGGGAGTATCGATGCTGCATGGCGTTAGGGGTACAGGGTTAGGGAGTATCGATGCTGCATGGCGTTAGTGGGGTACAGGGGAGGAGTATCGATGCTGCATGGCGTTAGTGGGGTACAGGGGTTAGGAAGTATCGATGCTGCATGGCGTTAGTGGGGTACAGGGGTTTAGGGAGTATCGATGCTGCATGGCGTTAGTGGGGTACAGGGGGTTAGGAAGTATCGATGCTGCATGGTGTTAGTGGGGTACAGGGGGTTAGGAAGTATCGATGCTGCATGGTGTTAGTGGGGTACAGGGGGTTAGGAGTATCGATGCTGCATGGCGTTAGTGGGGTACAGGGGGTTAGGGAGTATCGATGCTGCATGGTGTTAGTGGGGTACAGGGGGTTAGGAAGTATCGATGCTGCATGGCGTTAGTGGGGTACAGGGGGTTAGGGAGTATCGATGCTGCATGGCGTTAGTGGGGTACAGGGGGTTAGGGAGTATCGATGCTGCATGGTGTTAGTGGGGTACAGGGGTTAGGGAGTATCGATGCTGCATGGTGTTACTGGGGTACAGGGGATAGGGAGTATCGATGCTGCATGGTGTTAGTGGGTACAAGGGGTTAGGGAGTACCGATGCTGCATGGTGTTAGTGGGGTAAGTGGTTTAGGGAGTATCGATGCTGCATGGTGTTAGTGGTGTAAGGGGTTAGGGAGTATCGATGCTGCATGGTGTTAGTGGGGTACAGGGGGTTAGGGAGTATCGATGCTGCATGGTGTTAGTGGGGTACAAGGGGTTAGGGAGTATCGATGCTGCATGGCGTTAGTGGGGTGTAAGGGGTTTAGGGAGTATCGATGCTGCATGGTGTTAGTGGGGTGTAAGGGGTTTAGGGAGTATCGATGCTGCATGGCGTTAGTGGGGTGTAAGTGGTTTAGGGAGTATCGATGCTGCATGGCATTAGTGGGGTGTAAGGGGTTTAGGGAGTATCGATGCTGCATGGTGTTAGTGGGGTGTAAGGGGTTTAGGGAGTATCGATGCTGCATGGCGTTAGTGGGGTGTAAGGGGATTAGGGAGTACCGATGCTGCATGGCGTTAGTGGGGTGTAAGGGGTTTAGGGAGTATCGATGCTGCATGGCGTTAGTGGGGTGTAAGGAAGATGCTGCATGGCGTTAGTGGGGTGTAAGGGGTTTAGGGAGTATCGATGCTGCATGGGTTAGTGGGGTGTAAGAAACACCAAAAGGGTTTAGGGAGTATCGATGCTGCATGGCTTAGTGGGGGTAAGGGTTTAGGAGTATCGATGCTGCATGGTGTTAGTGGGGTGTAAGGGGTTTAGGGAGTATCGATGCTGCATGGCGTTAGTGGGGTGTAAGGGTTTAGGGAGTATCGATGCTGCATGGCGTTAGTGGGGTGTAAGGGGTTAGGGAGTATCGATGCTGCATGGTGTTAGTGGGGTGTAAGGGTTAGGGAGTATCGATGCTGCATGGCGTTATGGGGTAAGGGTTAGGGAGTATCGATGCTGCATGGCGTTAGTGGGGTGTAAGGGTTTAGGGAGTATCGATGCTGCATGGTGTTAGTGGGGTGTAAGGGGTTTAGGGAGTATCGATGCTGCATGGCGTTAGTGGGGTGTAAGTGGTTTAGGGAGTATCGATGCTGCATGGCGTTAGTGGGGTGTAAGGGGTTTAGGGAGTATCGATGCTGCATGGTGTTAGTGGGGTGTAAGGGGTTTAGGGAGTATCGATGCTGCATGGCGTTAGTGGGGTGTAAGGGGATTAGGGAGTACTGATGCTGCATGGCGTTAGTGGGGTGTAAGGGGTTTAGGGAGTATCGATGCTGCATGGCGTTAGTGGGGTGTAAGGGGATTGGGGAGTACTGATGCTGCATGGCGTTAGTGGGGTGTAAGGGGTTTAGGGAGTATCGATGCTGCATGGCGTTAGTGGGGTGTAAGGGGTTTAGGGAGTATCGATGCTGCATGGTGTTAGTGGGGTGTAAGGGATAGGGAGTATCGATGCTGCATGGCGTTAGTGGGGTGTAAGGGGTTTAGGGAGTATCGATGCTGCATGGCGTTAGTGGGGTGTAAGGTTTAGAGAGTACGATGCTGCATGGCGTTAGTGGGGTAAGGGGGTTAGGGAGTATCGATGCTGCATGGTGTTAGTGGGGTAAGGGTTAGGAGTATCGATGCTGCATGGCGTTAGTGGGGTAAGGGGTTAGGGAGTATCGATGCTGCATGGCGTTAGTGGGGTAAGGGGTTTAGGGAGTATCGATGCTGCATGGTGTTAGTGGGGTAAGGGGGTTAGGGAGTATCGATGCTGCATGGTGTTAGTGGGGTAAGGGGTTAGGGAGTATCGATGCTGCATGGCGTTAGTGGGTACAGGGGGTTAGGGAGTATCGATGCTGCATGGGTTAGTGGGGTAAGGGGGTTAGGGAGTATCGATGCTGCATGGTGTTAGTGGGGTGTAAGGGGTTAGGGAGTATCGATGCTGCATGGCGTTAGTGGGGTGTAAGTGGTTTAGGGAGTATCGATGCTGCATGGCGTTAGTGGGGTGTAAGGGGTTTAGGGAGTATCGATGCTGCATGGTGTTAGTGGGGTGTAAGGGGTTTAGGGAGTATCGATGCTGCATGGCGTTAGTGGGGTGTAAGGGGATTAGGGAGTACTGATGCTGCATGGCGTTAGTGGGGTGTAAGGGGTTTAGGGAGTATCGATGCTGCATGGCGTTAGTGGGGTGTAAGGGGATTAGGGAGTACTGATGCTGCATGGCGTTAGTGGGGTGTAAGGGGTTTAGGGAGTATCGATGCTGCATGGCGTTAGTGGGGTGTAAGGGTTTAGGGAGTATCGATGCTGCATGGGTTAGTGGGTGTAAGGGGTTTAGGGAGTATCGATGCTGCATGGCGTTAGTGGGGTGTAAGGGGTTTAGGAGTATCGATGCTGCATGGCGTTAGTGGGGTGTAAGGGGTTTAGGGAGTATCGATGCTGCATGGCGTTAGTGGGGTGTAAGGGGTTAGGGAGTATCGATGCTGCATGGCGTTAGTGGGGTACAAGGGGTTAGGGAGTATCGATGCTGCATGGCGTTAGTGGGGTGTAAGGGGTTAGGGAGTATCGATGCTGCATGGTGTTAGTGGGGTACAAGGGGTTAGGGAGTATCGATGCTGCATGGCGTTAGTGGGGTGTAAGGGGTTAGGGAGTATCGATGCTGCATGGCGTTAGTGGGGTGTAAGGGGTTAGGGAGTATCGATGCTGCATGGCGTTAGTGGGGTGTAAGGGTTTAGGGAGTATCGATGCTGCATGGCGTTAGTGGGGTACAGGGGGTTAGGGAGTATCGATGCTGCATGGTGTTAGTGGGGTAAGGGGGTTAGGGAGTATCGATGCTGCATGGTGTTAGTGGGGTGTAAGGGGTTAGGGAGTATCGATGCTGCATGGTGTTAGTGGGGTGTAAGGGGTTAGGGAGTATCGATGCTGCATGGTGTTAGTGGGGTACAGGGGGTTAGGGAGTATCGATGCTGCATGGTGTTAGTGGGGTACAAGGGGTTAGGGAGTATCGATGCTGCATGGCGTTAGTGGGGTGTAAGGGGTTTAGGGAGTATCGATGCTGCATGGTGTTAGTGGGGTGTAAGGGGTTTAGGGAGTATCGATGCTGCATGGCGTTAGTGGGGTGTAAGTGGTTTAGGGAGTATCGATGCTGCATGGCATTAGTGGGGTGTAAGGGGTTTAGGGAGTATCGATGCTGCATGGTGTTAGTGGGGTGTAAGGGGTTTAGGGAGTATCGATGCTGCATGGCGTTAGTG
The DNA here is from genome assembly GCA_014843695.1 of Archivesica marissinica. Classification (NCBI taxonomy): domain Eukaryota; kingdom Metazoa; phylum Mollusca; class Bivalvia; order Venerida; family Vesicomyidae; genus Archivesica; species Archivesica marissinica. The sequence continues at coordinate 29,839,494 of CM026394.1, forward strand.
GGGTGTAAGGGGATTAGGGAGTACTGATGCTGCATGGCGTTAGTGGGGTGTAAGGGGTTTAGGGAGTATCGATGCTGCATGGCGTTAGTGGGGTGTAAGGGGATTGGGGAGTACTGATGCTGCATGGCGTTAGTGGGGTGTAAGGGGTTTAGGGAGTATCGATGCTGCATGGCGTTAGTGGGGTGTAAGGGGTTTAGGGAGTATCGATGCTGCATGGTGTTAGTGGGGTGTAAGGGATTTAGGGAGTATCGATGCTGCATGGCATTAGTGGGGTGTAAGGGGTTTAGGGAGTATCGATGCTGCATGGCGTTAGTGGGGTGTAAGTGGTTTAGAGAGTATCGATGCTGCATGGCGTTAGTGGGGTGTAAGGGGTTTAGGGAGTATCGATGCTGCATGGCGTTAGTGGGGTGTAAGGGGTTAGGGAGTATCGATGCTGCATGGCGTTACTGGGGTACAAGGGGTTAGGGAGTATCGATGCTGCATGGCGTTACTGGGGTACAAGGGGTTAGGGAGTATCGATGCTGCATGGTGTTACTGGGGTACAAGGGGATAGGGAGTATCGATGCTGCATGGTGTTAGTGGGGTGTAAGGGGTTAGGGAGTACTGATGCTGCATGGTGTTAGTGGGGTGTAAGTGGTTTAGGGAGTATCGATGCTGCATGGTGTTAGTGGGGTGTAAGGGGTTAGGGAGTATCGATGCTGCATGGTGTTACTGGGGTACAAGGGGTTAGGGAGTATCGATGCTGCATGGCGTTAGTGGGGTGTAAGGGGTTTAGGGAGTATCGATGCTGCATGGTGTTAGTGGGGTGTAAGGGATTTAGGGAGTATCGATGCTGCATGGCGTTAGTGGGGTGTAAGGGGTTTAGGGAGTATCGATGCTGCATGGCGTTAGTGGGGTGTAAGTGGTTTAGAGAGTATCGATGCTGCATGGCGTTAGTGGGGTGTAAGTGGTTTAGAGAGTATCGATGCTGCATGGCGTTAGTGGGGTGTAAGGGGTTTAGGGAGTATCGATGCTGCATGGCGTTAGTGGGGTGTAAGGGGTTTAGGGAGTATCGATGCTGCATGGTGTTACTGGGGTACAAGGGGTTAGGGAGTATCGATGCTGCATGGTGTTACTGGGGTGTAAGGGGTTTAGGGAGTATCAATGCTGCATGGTGTTAGTGGGGTGTAAGTGGTTTAGGGAGTATCGATGCTGCATGGTGTTAGTGGGGTGTAAGGGGTTTAGGGAGTATCGATGCTGCATGGTGTTAGTGGGGTGTAAGTGGTTTAGGGAGTATCGATGCTGCATGGCGTTAGTGGGGTGTAAGGGGTTTAGGGAGTATCGATGCTGCATGGCGTTAGTGGGGTGTAAGGGGTTAGGGAGTATCGATGCTGCATGGTGTTACTGGGGTACAAGGGGTTAGGGAGTATCGATGCTGCATGGCGTTACTGGGGTACAAGGGGTTAGGGAGTATCGATGCTGCATGGTGTTACTGGGGTACAAGGGGATAGGGAGTATCGATGCTGCATGGTGTTAGTGGGGTGTAAGGGGTTAGGGAGTACTGATGCTGCATGGTGTTAGTGGGGTGTAAGTGGTTTAGGGAGTATCGATGCTGCATGGTGTTAGTGGGGTGTAAGGGGTTAGGGAGTATCGATGCTGCATGGTGTTACTGGGGTACAAGGGGTTAGGGAGTATCGATGCTGCATGGTGTTACTGGGGTACAAGGGGTTAGGGAGTATCGATGCTGCATGGCGTTAGTGGGGTGTAAGGGGTTTAGGGAGTATCGATGCTGCATGGTGTTAGTGGGGTGTAAGGGGTTTAGGGAGTATCGATGCTGCATGGCGTTAGTGGGGTGTAAGTGGTTTAGGGAGTATCGATGCTGCATGGCGTTAGTGGGGTGTAAGGGGTTTAGGGAGTATCGATGCTGCATGGTGTTAGTGGGGTGTAAGGGGTTTAGGGAGTATCGATGCTGCATGGCGTTAGTGGGGTGTAAGTGGTTTAGGGAGTATCGATGCTGCATGGCGTTAGTGGGGTGTAAGGGGTTTAGGGAGTATCGATGCTGCATGGTGTTAGTGGGGTGTAAGGGGTTTAGGGAGTATCGATGCTGCATGGCGTTAGTGGGGTGTAAGTGGTTTAGGGAGTATCGATGCTGCATGGCGTTAGTGGGGTGTAAGGGGTTTAGGGAGTATCGATGCTGCATGGTGTTAGTGGGGTGTAAGGGGTTTAGGGAGTATCGATGCTGCATGGCGTTAGTGGGGTGTAAGGGGTTAGGGAGTATCGATGCTGCATGGCGTTAGTGGGGTGTAAGTGGTTTAGAGAGTATCGATGCTGCATGGCGTTAGTGGGGTGTAAGGGGTTTAGGGAGTATCGATGCTGCATGGCGTTAGTGGGGTGTAAGGGGTTTAGGGAGTATCGATGCTGCATGGTGTTACTGGGGTACAAGGGGTTAGGGAGTATCGATGCTGCATGGCGTTACTGGGGTACAAGGGGTTAGGGAGTATCGATGCTGCATGGTGTTACTGGGGTACAAGGGGATAGGGAGTATCGATGCTGCATGGTGTTAGTGGGGTGTAAGGGGTTAGGGAGTACTGATGCTGCATGGTGTTAGTGGGGTGTAAGTGGTTTAGGGAGTATCGATGCTGCATGGTGTTAGTGGGGTGTAAGGGGTTAGGGAGTATCGATGCTGCATGGTGTTACTGGGGTACAAGGGGTTAGGGAGTATCGATGCTGCATGGTGTTACTGGGGTACAAGGGGTTAGGGAGTATCGATGCTGCATGGCGTTAGTGGGGTGTAAGGGGTTTAGGGAGTATCGATGCTGCATGGTGTTAGTGGGGTGTAAGGGGTTAGGGAGTATCGATGCTGCATGGTGTTAGTGGGGTGTAAGGGGTTAGGGAGTATCGATGCTGCATGGTGTTAGTGGGGTGTAAGGGGTTTAGGGAGTATCGATGCTGCATGGTGTTAGTGGGGTGTAAGGGGTTAGGGAGTATCGATGCTGCATGGTGTTACTGGGGTACAAGGGGTTAGGGAGTATCGATGCTGCATGGTGTTACTGGGGTACAAGGGGTTAGGGAGTATCGATGCTGCATGGTGTTAGTGGGTGTAAGGGGTTTAGGGAGTACTGATGCTGCATGGCGTTAGTGGGGTAAGGCTTTAGGGAATATCGATGCTGCATGGCGTTAGTGGGGTGTAAGGGGTTTAGGGAGTATCGATGCTGCATGGTGTTAGTGGGGTGTAAGGTGTTTAGGGAGTTCGATGCTGCATGGTGTTAGTGGGGTGTAAGGGTTTAGGGAGTATCGATGCTGCATGGTGTTAGTGGGGTGTAAGGGGTTTAGGGAGTATCGATGCTGCATGGTGTTACTGGGGTGTAAGGGGTTAGGGAGTATCGATGATGCAAGGTGTTAGTGGGGTGTAAGTGGTTTAGGGAGTATCGATGCTGCATGGTGTTCTGGGGTGTAAGGGGTTAGGGAGTATCGATGATTGCAAGGTGTTAGTGGGGTGTAAGGGTTTAGGGAGTATCGATTCTGCATGGTGTTACTGGGGAACAAGGGGTTTAGGAGTATCGATGCTGCATGGTGTTAGTGGGGTGTAAGGGGTTTAGGGAGTATCGATGGTGTTAGTGGGGTGTAAGGGGTTTAGGGAGTGGTAAGTGTAAGTGGTTTAGGGAGTATCGATGCTGCAAGGTGTTAGTGGGGTGTAAGGGGTTAGGGAGTATCGATGCTGCATGGTGTTAGTGGGGTGTAAGTGGTTTAGGGAGTATCGATGCTGCAAGGTGTTACTTGGGTACAAGGGGTTAGGGAATTCTGAAGCTGCATGGTGTTAGAGGGGGTACTAGGGTTTAGGGAATTCTGATGCTGCATGATGTTAGAGGGGTACAAGGGGTTAGGGAGTATCGATGCTGCATGGTGTTAGAGGGGTACAAGAGGTTAGGGAATATTGATGCTGCATGGTGTTAGAGGGGTACAAGAAGTTAGGGAGTATTGTTGCTGCATGGTGTTAGAGGGGTACAAGGGGTTAGGGAGTACTGAAGCTGCATGGTGTTAGTGGGGTGTAAGGGGTTAGGGAGTATCGATGCTGCATGGTGTTAGAGGGGTACAAGAGGTTAGGGAGTACTGAAGCTGCATGGTGTTAGTGGGGTGTAAGGGGTTAGGGAGTATCGATGCTGCATGGTGTTAGAGGGGTACAAGAGGTTAGGGAGTACTGAAGCTGCATGGTGTTAGAGGGCATGGCAGGCCTACATGGTTAATTCCTACACATCAGAACTGTTTTATTCGCCGATAAACACTGACAATATTATTTCCTAAACACAGTACAACTCACCTCGAGAAAAGCATTGATTGTATGATCCTCCTTGAAAGCTACTCCGACGATATTTGCCCATTCTTGTACGAAGTGTAACACACATTTCTTATGGTTCAGCATGAACTCAAAGCCCTCTTGTTCCGTTGTATCGGCAGTTGATGAATGATAAGTGATCACTGGTTAAGGATCCATACTTCTTAATCTCATTCTGTTATCTATCCAGGACCTCCAATGTTTGATTGTTTGACAGTATTTCAAGCTTCTATTGGTACATTTGTACTGGTACATTTAACATAATGGAACAAATAGTACACAAAGAAATACGAGTAATAATGGTACATAAAGACATAATGGTAGCACAAAGACATAATGGTAGCACAACGACATAATGGTACACAAAGACATAATGGTACCACAAAGACATAATGGTACACAAAGACATAATGGTAACACAAAGACATAATGGTACCACAAAGACATAATGGTACACAAAGACATAATGGTAACACAAAGACATAATGGTACACAAAGACATCATGGTAACACAAAGACATAATGGTACCACAAAGACATCATGGTACCACAAAGACATAATGGTACCACAAAGACATAATGGTACCACAAAGACATCATGGTAACACAAAGACATAATGGTACCACAAAGACATAATGGTACCACAAAGACATCATGGTAACACAAAGACATAATGGTACATAAAGACATAATGGTAACACAGACATAATGGTAACACACAGACATAATGGTACACAAAAACATAATGGTAACACAAAGACATAGGGGTACTAACAGAACTTAATAATGGTAGCAATGGAACAACATAAGGGTACCAATGTACATACATAAAACACATAATGGTACCACTGGTATGTACAGACATAAGGTACCACTGGTATGTACAGACATAAGGTACCACTGGTATGTACAGACATAAGGTACTACTGGTACATAAATTACTAATGGTATATAAAGACATAAGGTGCTACTGGTACATAAAGTACTACTGGTACATGCAGGCATAAGGGTACATAATGACGTTAATACCAAGGATATTGTGATAGAAGCACGGGACACTGGTGATTACACGGCATGAAGATCACGTGTGTGAGCAGGAAATCCTCCAAGAATCCGTCTGAAATAAACAGTTAACAACATTAGAACCAATCAAGTTACAGTATAACTTGTGCTGTACACACTCGCTACATGCCACCCCATGTAAACAGTTAACAACATTAGAACCAATCAAGTTACAGTCTAACTTGTGCTGTACACACTCGCTACATGCCACTCCATGTAAACAGTTAACAACATTAGAACCAATCAAGTTACAGTATAACTTGTGCTGTACACACTCGCTATATGCCACTCCATGTAAACAGTTAACAACATTAGAACCAATCAAGTTACAGTATAACTTGTGCTGTACACACTCGCTACATGCCACCCCATGTAAACAGTTAACAACATTAGAACCAATCAAGTTACAGTCTAACTTGTGCTGTACACACTCGCTACATGCCACTCCATGTAAACAGTTAACAACATTAGAACCAATCAAGTTACAGTATAACTTGTGCTGTACACACTCGCTATATGCCACTCCATGTAAACAGTTAACAACATTAGAACCAATCAAGTTACAGTATAACTTGTGCTGTACACACCCCATGTAAACAGTTAACAACATTAGAACCAATCAAGATACAGTATAACTTATGCTGTACACACCACATGTAAACAGTTAACAATATTAGAACCAATCAAGTTACAGTATAACTTGTGCTGTACACACCCCATGTAAACAGTTAACAATATTAGAACCAATCAAGTTACAGTCTAACTTGTGCTGTACACACCCCATGTAAGCAGTTAACAACATTAGAACCAATCAAGATACAGTATAACTTGTGCTGTACACACTCGCTATATGCCACTCCATGTAAACAGTTAACAACATTAGAACCAATCAAGTTACAGTATAACTTGTGCTGTACACACCGCATGTAAACAGTGAACAACATTAGAACCAATCAAGTTACAGTATAACTTGTGCTGTATACACCGCATGTAAACAGTTAACAACATTAGAAACCATCAAGTTACAGTCTAACTTGTGCTGTACACACTCGCTCGCTACATGCCACCCCACGTAAGCGACCATTCTTGAGTCACTCTTTCAAGCACAATTATGCTTCTTGTTTATTTAATTAAATGTTTATTTATTATATTTCCAAGCAACTTCATCGCTACGCCTCCAGAAGTAGTAGTAGCAGTGTTGCTCCAATTCCAGAAACATCCCCGTTTATATGCCTGGTGTTTTGCACCGATACATTGGACCGGTATTCCGCTGTCGATTGCCAATGGGTGCCTATTGCAACAAGAATAAATAAACTGATGCTAAATTCGACAAATTGGTGAAAATATCTGGGGCCAACATTTTGTAATAAATTTTAAAATGTTATAATCATAATTATGATATTCAGCTGCTTACAACACTGAATCAATATCGATTACAAAATGTTGGCAACAGATATTTTCACCAATAACGCAATCACAGATGATCCAGTTTTTGTGAAAGGTAACATAAAGTTGCTGATTACTTATTGTAAACAGATTGAGACTGTTCTTTTGATATGGGTTAGTTATGGGTTACATGAAGACAAACATTTTGGCCGTACCTATCTCAGCCTGGTTTTTATTGTCCAGTCGACTCTCTAGCAGATGTTCCAGCATCTTCTCCGGAGTGCCGGCCATCACAGAGTATCTGTAGATAAATGTTAGGTACATTAGACCAATTACAGAAAACCAATAGATAAATGTTAGGTACATTAGACCAATTACAAAATACCAGGAAACTATGACCATTACAGAAAACCTATAGATAAATGTTAGGTACAATAGATCAATTACAGAATACAAGGAAACTAGGACCATTACAGAAAACATATAGATGTTAGGTACAATAGATCAATTACAAAATACCAGGAAACTAGGACCATTACAGAAAACCTATAGATAAATGTTAGGTACAATAGATCAATGATACAACAACCCATGTAGATAAATACCAGGTAAGTTATGACAACCACTGAATACCTCATCATATAACGAGTCACCTGATCACATAAACGTAAATACATGGATACAATCATCTACTTTCGCTTTCGAGAACTTTTGGGGGATTTGTCCATAATTTCATAACACGTGCGATAATTATATATAATGATAGCATTAATAATGATACCACTACGGTAGCGCCATCTCTCCCTCATGGCGATGGATTCCATCAGGAATGAGGTCTCAAGAGTGATTAATATAAGTTGTAAGAACTTGTTTTGCAATCGAGCTAAAATAAATTTGTATAAATTAAAGTAGTTATAATGGAAAGTAAATAACACATATCCATCTTTTCTTGTTTCCAATAAAGAGTAGTCAATGGGAAGTAATTTTTGTGTCAGACCTTTTTTGAGCTTATAAAATATTACGGTAATTAAAATAATGTTGACATGTGCCTGTAGGGTAATATTATCTACTCAGAATAGTACAATAATGAAAGCAGCCGATATGTCTTTGATCTATTAGAGTGACACACTAGAATTGAAATTCCTCGATGAAACAAAAAAGAGCATTACTTATAGTGAGAATGAATGGAGCCATCTGCGCTCTGTGTGTTTGATGGTATCTTTTCTAGCACCAACACATCCTGACCATGCTCCTTGAGACGTACAGTGTTAGCTTCCACATCCTGTAGTAAATAAATAATCAAATAGTATTTTGTGGATGGGAGTGCATTACAGAGTGATTACGGTAAATGACCTCAATTATTTGCCCCTCCCAGCTGTAGGTTTAAATCGCCACCAGAGGTGTGAAATCTGTTCATACGAGGAAGCTATCTAGCTTAATTAGGGGAAGGTCAGTGGTTCTACTCATGTATCTAGGAACAATGAAGATAAATTGAAATGAAAGTTTTGTTTTAAATATTACATGTACAATTTATTACCTTTGTTAGCATTTTTATCCATGTTTGATAACTATATTAGAATTAAGAAATAACATGGTTTGGAGTTCTGACGTGTAGGAATTAACCAAGCAGGCGGTAGGCCTAAGTGGATAATTATGGTGGTCAGAATGATAAACTATGTTTTATTTGACTATAGATAATGCAAATACAAATATTATTTCGATTCTCACATGACCAAAATAACTCAAGAGCTAAAAAATAGTTATTTTGTAGAAACAGTAAATTACTTCACAAAAGTACATAAATGCTAATAAAATGATGTCACATCAAAAAATTGAAATCTTCCTGGTCTATCCTAAGGAAGTGACAATTGTCTTCCCTCAAAATAATGACAGCACCACAGTGTTCCGCAGAATCACTAACTCACCCTTAAAATGCGGTTGAAATCTTCCTTGTCGACCCTAAGGAAGTGACAATTGTCGTCCCTCATCACAATAGTGGCAGCCCGAGGTGCATCGTTCACTAGAGCTAGTTTACCAAAGTCATCCCCTTCATGTAGAGTACACACTACACCCTGGTGAAACACAAGTACACATTACACATGGTGATAACCAACTGTAGAGTACACACTACACCGTGGTGAAACACAAGTACATATTACACATGGTGATAAGCAACTGTAGAGTACACACTACACCATGGTGAAACACAAGTACATATTACACATGGTGATAAGCAACTGTAGAGTACACACTACACCATGGTGAAACACAAGTACAAATTACACATGGTGATAAGCAACTGTAGAGTACACACTACACCATGGTGAAACACAAGTACATATTACACATGGTGATAAGCAACTGTGGAGTACACACTACACTGTGGTGAAACACAAGTACATATTACACATAGGTGATAACCAACTGTAGAGTACACACTACACCATGGTGAAACACAAGTAAATATTATACAAAGGTGATAAGCAACTGTAGAGTACACACTACACCATGATGAAACACAAGTACATATTACACATGGTGATAAGCAACTGTAGAGTACACACTACACTGTGGTGAAACACAAGTACATATTACACATGGTGATAAGCAACTGTAGAGTACACACTACACCCTGGTGAAACACAAGTACATATTATACAAAGGTGATAACCAACTGTAGATAACCTAGAAACATTGGACAATAACATATCAACATTGGACAATAACATAGCAACATTGGACAATAACCTAGCAACATTGGACAATAACATAGCAACATTGGACAATAACCTAGCAACATTGGACAATAACATAGCAACATTGGACAATAACCTAGCAACATTGTACAATAACATATCAACATTGGACAATAACCTAGCAACATTGGACAATAACATAGCAACATTGGACAATAACCTAGCAACATTGGAGAATAACATAGCAACATTGGACAATAACATATCAACATTGGACAATAACATATCAACATTGGACAATAACATATCAACATTGGACAATAACATAGCAACATTGGACAATAACATAGCAACATTGGACAATAACATAGCAACATTGGACAATAACCTAGCAACATTGGACAATAACATAGCAACATTGGACAATAACCTAGCAACATTAGACAATAACATATCAACATTGGACAATAACATAGCAACATTGGACAATAACCTAGCAACATTGGACAATAACATAGCAACATTGGACAATAACATAGCAACATTGTACAATAACCTAGCAACATTGGACAATAACATAGCAACATTGGACAATAACCTAGCAGCATTGGACAATAACATAGCAACATTGGACAATAACCTAGCAACATTGGACAATAACATATCAACATTGGACAATAACCTAGCAACATTGGACAATAACATATCAACATTGGACAATAACATAGCAACATTGGACAATAACATAGCAACATTGGACAATAACCTAGCAACATTGGACAATAACATATCAACATTGGACAATAACCTAGTAACATTGGACAATAACATAGCAACATTGGACAATAACATATCAACATTGGACAATAACATAGCAATGCTAACATAGACAATGAACATATTACAGAAAAATGTAAACTTGCTTATAGGAAACACCCTCAGGACATGAAAATTAGTTCCTTCCTTTATACAAATTTATTTTAGCTCGATTGCGAAACAAGTTATTACAACTTATATTAATCACTCTCGAGACCTCTTTCCTGATGGAATCCATCGCCATGAGGGAGAGAGAAGAGGCAACGTGGAATTTAAATGCCTTGCCTAAGGGCACAATCGTAATTGCTCCAGCGGGGCTCGAACTCCGGACCTCTCGCATTTGAAGCGACCGCGCATCCACTGCGCTATCACGACTTCCACATTAGTTCCTTGTATTATTAGTTGGCTATATCCATAATAAACAGATAGTGACCTGTTCATTTAGGTGGTGGATTTGCAGTTCCTTATATCTAAAGTTTGTTACATCAGTGTTGTTTATACGCAGGCTTGCTGTAAATATTATATATTATGTTTCGTACCTTTCCATAAATAACAACATTGACAGATCCCTTCAGAATGATGTACCAAGATTTACCCTCATCTCCTTGGTTGAACACTGAAAAATACAAGAATTCACTATTGTACTGTAACTATAGCAACTGTAACTATGATCAAATAGTAACTGTAACAATGGTCATGTAGCAACTGTAACTGTGGTCATATAACAACTATACCTATAGTCATATAGCAATAGTATGGTTATATAGCAACAGTAACTATGGTAATTTAGCCACTGTAACTATGGCATATAGTGACTGTAACTATGGTCAAATAGCAACTTAAAAACAGTCATATAGCAACAGGAACTATGGTCATATAGCAACAGTAATAATGGTCATATAGCAACTGTAACTATGATAACATAACAACAATAACCATGGTCATATAGCAATAGTAACTATGGTCATATAGCAACAGTTACTATGGTCATATAGCAACAGTAACACATGGTCATATAGTAACAGTAACAATGGTCATATAGCAACAGTAACTATGGAACATAGCAACAGTAACTATGGTCATATAGCAACAGCATCTATGGTCATATAGCAACAGCATCTATGGTCATACAGTAACTGTCTAGCTTTATTTGGTGGAGGAGAGCAGATGCAGAGTCTAGGAGACAGTAAAAATACCATTTGCTCTGAGGTTAAACTACTTCATCGTGATAGTTCAGTTTTATTTGTTGCAAGCTAATTAATATAATGTCAGCCTGCTAGAACATGAACACATCAATATCTACACACACAATCAACCTGAATGATGTTATTCACACCTGCTTCCAGTCTACAATATTATATTGCCATAATAGCTAATAGCCATCTGTGACATGACATGTGTAACCAGAGGATGTCAAACATATGTCATGTCAATTAAATGGATTTGAGGTGGCAAACGTTTCATGTCTGTAGAAGCTACATGTACACTGATGTGTTTGAAATAGATGAAAGTTTGTTTTTCATGAAAGCTGGTTTATGTCAATTTAATTCTTTGCATGCCAATGGTGAAAATAACAGTCAAATACGTCATGCCATTTCATTGCAATTCTAATCAAATTCCATGATATATTTCAAGAGTTTACAGTTCCAAATTTAAAAAAACACATTAATGAATTGTTGTCTGCTACAATTATTTGAACTATTTATAGCCTATATTTTACCCAGCAGTCAAACTCTAGGGCCTACATTGTCCCAGAACAAACTTTGCACAGTTGCACTATTCAAATACTAGCTCAAAGATTTGCCCTAGTTTATGACCCACATGTGACCCAAATCAGAACGTATGAAAGATTTCATGAAGTTTCTGGGTCAAAAATTAATAATCTCAAAATTTGCAAATTACCCAGTTTTTGACACCTAATGAATGACCTAGACTCAAAGTGTCGATGAGCTTCCAATTTGAATTAAACATATTTAAGTTCTGGTCATTTTCGATATTACGCCAAGTTATTAAAGTTGCCATATATACCTGGTACCTACATCTAGTATGTAGTGGAAAGAATTATCATAAGCCTTTAGCTTTCAGTTCAATCCACATATCACGATATAAATGTATGTTTCTGTATATTTCTCAATGTATATTACATGTATCCTGATAAATAAATATGCTTAGATCAGACTCAAAGTCGTTGACAAACTCTCTGTAGCTTCTCAAGGGTTCTTGCAGTCATTGTCTTTCTTATCTTATTAAGAGTTCTAATATCGTTCCTTCAGTGAATGCTAAACCCTTTCCTTCATAGAGATTTAGGTTATTATACTATTATATCTCCATACAAACAACAGCCATTTAGCTATCATGCAGTGGATAAGTAGTCGCCATATCTATTCCACGTCCATAGATATTACTGGGACTACATGAGATTCTGGTCTTTATTATGAACATTGGTTTGACTACTACATTGTCAATGTATGTGGTATTGGTAATGGCGTCAAGAGGTGTTTCTATAATGGAAAGGCTTAATGGAAACCCACGTTCTTGATGAAAAATGTCATCCAAGAATCATACCTGTAAATTTTCTTGGAATTGGCCCATACAGTATGGGCTGAGAAAAAGTCTGCTGTAATTGTTGACGGACGGACGGATGATCAGAAAAAGGTGACTGGAGCAAGCACCACATGCTCATGTGAAATATTAACTATCAAAATGGAGCAAGCACCACATGCTCATGTGAAATATTAACTATCAAAATGGAGAGAAAGTTGGACAGCAAAATACCTTTCCAAAAATCCTTGTTAAACGATTCTGTCTCTAGTACAAACATGGCACGTGTACAAACATGGCACGTGTACAAACATGGCACATGTACAAACATGGCACGTGTACATTATTAATTGTCTGGTTGTGACATGCAACGATTATGCTTGAGAACCAAATAATATTGAAATTGTCATGGCCTTGCTTGGTACTGTGTTATGATATTTCTGAAGCTCTGATATCACTACATTTGTTACTTTAAATACGTACAAACGGTTCCCGACTTTGCATGTGACTCGAACAGTAGAACGCTGGCTAACTCGCGTTTTACCATCGTAGAGAGATGAGACAGGGCCTTGATATGCAGCAACTCCTCATAGATTATCTCAAGGTCTTCCGTCGTTCTTTCGTGTGGTCTGAAAAATTATTTCTCATTCTATTTATTGCATTCGCAGACAGACAGACAGACAGACAGACAGACAGACAGACAGACAGACAGACAGACAGACAGACAGACAGACAGACAGACAGACAGACAGACAGACAGACAGACAGACAGACAACTGACCCGACGAGTCCGACCTTTGAAATGACTGGTGGATAGTGTTTAAGTGACTGGATCATTTATGGTAGCATATTGACGTAGCTTTTTGTCACAACATTTTGCACTTTAAGCTTGTGCCAGGTCAATCTACAAGAAATACAACATGATCCCATAAGGAACATGTTAGTAACGGTTAAATGGAGTGATCTCACTAGAGAGCACACCTCTACCACACTATGATCCAGATCCCATTAGGAACATGTTAGTAACGGTTAAATGGAGTGATCTCACTAGAGAGCATACCTCTAACACACTATGAACCAGATCCCATTAGGAACATGTTAGTAACGGTTAAATGGAGTGATTTCACTAGAGAGCACACATATACCACACTATGATCCAGATCCCATTAGGAACATGTTAGTAACGGTTAAATGGAGTGATCACTAGAGAGCACACCTCTACCACACTATGAACCAGATCCCATTAGGAACATGTTAGTAACGGTTAAATGGAGTGATCTCACTAGAGAGCACACTTATACCACACTATGATCCAGATCCCATAAGGAACATGTTAGTAACGGTTAAATGGAGTGATCACTAGAGAGCACACCTCTACCACACTATGAACCAGATCCCATTAGGAACATGTTAGTAATGGTTAAATGGAGTGATCTCACTAGAGAGCACACTTATACCACACTATGATCCAGATCCCATTAGCAACATGTTAGTAATGGTTAAATGGAGTGATCTCACTAGAGAGCACACTTATACCACACTATGATCCAGATCCCATTAGGAACATGTTAGTAACGGTTAAATGGAGTGATCTCACTAGAGAGCACACGTATACCACACTATGATCCAGATCCCATTAGGAACATGTTAGTAACGGTTAAATGGAGTGATCTCACTAGAGAGCACACTTATACCACACTATGATCCAGATCCCATTAGGAACATGTTAGTAACGGTTAAATGGAGTGATCTCACTAGAGAGCACACTTATACCACACTATGATTCAGATACCATTAGGAACATGTTAGTAACGGTTAAATGGAGTGATCACTAGAGAGCACACTTATACCACACTATGAACCAGATCCAGAGAAACACCAACAGATAATGGATTGGTCCTAGACTCATAGTCCTTCCCAAAAACAAAACAGTTCATTAATATTCATTAGTAAATTTTTGCACAATCCTGTAAAACAATCAGAGAAACAAATCAAATCAGAGTGAATACATAACCTGCAAGAGGTCATTTCCCTGCGGCATCCCTCAATTGTGCTATGTACTTTACAACCTGCCACGGTGAAACTTACGGTTTTCTCAGAATCATTCGCATCATCGCGTCAGGTCCGATGTGCGCCAGCATGAGGAACATGTCCGGTAAGTCCTCCTCACACTCGCGCTTGGAGGCGCTGCTCAGCACGGTATTCATGCCTTCATCGTCCTCGTGGAACCGGTAAAATAGATACTTGTCCTTGAACTGGTGCTCATGACATACTGAAATGTAATTGTATGTTGATTGATGGGCAAATTGATTGGTGGGCAGGAATGATTGATGGGCGAGTTGATTGATGGCTGGGATTGATTGATGGCCGGGATTGATTGATGGGCAGGATTGATTGATGGGCAGGATTGATTGATGGACGGGATTGATTGGTGGACGGGATTGATTGATGGGCAGGATTGATTGATGGCCGGGATCGATTGGTGGCCAGAATTGATTGATGGCCGGGATTGATTGGTGGCCAGAATTGATTGGTGGGATGGGATTGATTGATGGGCAGATTGGTGGGGCGGGATCATTTGGTGGCTGGGATTGATTGGTGGCCAGGATTGATTGGTGGCTGGGATTGATTGGTGGCTAGAATTGATTGGTGGGGTGGGATCGATTGATGGGCAGATTGGTGGGTGGGGTGGAATTGATTGATGGGCAGATTGGTGGGGCGGGATCGATTGGTGGCTTTTAAATAAATTTGGGACATTCCCCCTTCAGGGGCATAAGTGATATGTATGCAACATTGGTTTGGTTATGCACCTGTCGGATAGACTGGTCAGGTAGACTGGTCGGATAGACTGGTCAGGAAGACTGGTCAGATAGACTGGTCAGGTAGACAGGTCAGATAGACTGGTCAGGTAGACTGGTCAGGTAGACTGGTCAGATAGACTGGTCAGGTAGACTGGTCAGATAGACTGGTCAGGTAGACTGGTCAGGTAGACTGGTCAGATAGACTGGTCAGGTAGACTGGTCAGGTAGACTAGTCTACCTGGTCAGGTAGACTGGTCAGGTAGACTGGTCAGGAAGAATTGTCATGGTCAGATAGACTGGTCAGAGAGACTGGTCAGGTAGACTGGTCAGGAGAATTGTCATGGTCAGATAGACTGGATAGACTGGTCAGGTAGACTGGTCAGATAGACTGGTCAGGTAGACTGGTCAGATAGACTGGTCAGGTAGACTGGTCAGATAGACTGGTCAGGTAGACTGGTCAGGTAGACTAGTCTACCTGGTCAGGTAGACTGGTCAGATAGACTGGTCAGGAAGAATTGTCATGGTCAGATAGACTGGTCAGAGAGACTGGTCAGGTAGACTGGTCAGATAGACTGGTCAGGTAGACTGGTCAGGAAGAATTGTCATGGTCAGATAGACTGGATAGACTGGTCAGGTAGACTGGTCAGATAGACTGGTCAGGTAGACTGGTCAGGAAGAATTGTCATGGTCTTGTAAACTTGCAATTACTACCTCTATATACTTAGTACTACATACCATGTACGACGATGCCCTCTTCTACCAAAGCTTGCCACATCCCGACAGCCTGTGTCCGTGAATGTACGAGCGCGCTTTGCTGCAGCAACCAGTCCACCATCTCTGTACCGACCATGCATCTCCGATATGTGCGTAGATGGAACTTGCGGTCCCGTATCATGTGCGGGGCTCGAGCCATTAATACTGTACGCAGAACAAGTCCTGCATGGACGAGTCTATCAGAAGGCACCTGTAATATACAACGAAGATGGCTGCCTTTAATATTCTTCAATTATATGTTATATTTCGGGTTTTACGCCTGCATCAGCACCATTTTGGGCTATATCGCCAGCGGGCAGTTTACCTAACAACACCTTTTCCTGGGCAGGCTCCAGCGGTTAACCAGTACTTGGGTGCACCAACCTCCGTAAGAAACTGCCAACTTTTTCATATAAATGAGACACGGCCTGAGCGAGGCTACCCCCATTACAATTCTTCAAATAAAATATCTTCTGCTCAAACGATAAATTTTGCAATTCATAATCATTCAACAGTACAAGAAATATGCCATCGAAGCTTATAGCCAAGCCGAAGAAGTTAAGCCCAGAATGGAAATATTGACTCGGTTGGACACATGGGCATAAAAACATTTACTGCTCTGGGTGCACGCCCATGCCCGATATACTGACCAAATGGGCACCTTTGCTCTTTCTCCACCAATAAAATAAATGTGGGAGATGTAGTGGGCTTGCTTTAGGTGTGAAAGGCCCGGAGTTCGAGCCCCGCTGGAGCCGTTACGGGTGTCCCCTTAGGCAAGGCATTTAAATTACCTCTTCTCTCTCCCTCGTGACGATGGATTTCATCAGGAATGAGGTCTCGAGAGTGATTGATATAAGTTGTAAGAACTTGTTTCGCAATCGAACTATATGTAAAATAAATTTGTATAAACTAATAAAAGCTGGGAATTTGTGTTGTGTACAATGGAAGCTGAGAATATTTATTTATTTGCAATACTTTGCACCAGAATAAACGGAAAACGAATGAAATACAATAGTAATCAGTAACAGCAGTTCGGAGGAAGAATCCATTTGGCGCGTGATAAATATTTTTGTAGCTGTGCAAACTGCCACATTATGCCCAGAATTAATGTACATATATGTTGTCATGGGAATTATTTGATAGTCGGTAACTTTCAGGACACATAATGTATATAGAGAAAACACAAGAATTTAGCAACTTTAGTGTTGAATCCTGCTGTTTGAATGTCTCCTATATCTAAATGATGACTTACAAAGAGATTCACGTGAGCGGCACTGGACACGTGTTTTCGCGTACCGGACACGAGTTTTCATGAAAAAATCAACAGATAAAAAAACAGTTATACAGAGAAGTAATATTAATGCTACACGTTAGATATAACAGACCTGCTATACAGAGAAGTAATATTAATGCTCCACGTTAGATATAACAGACCTGCTATACAGAGAAGTAATATTAATGCTCCACGTTAGATATAACAGACCTGCTATACAGAATAGTAATATTAATGCTACACGTTAGATATAACAGACCTGCTATACAGAATAGTAATATTAATGCTACACGTTATATATAACAGACCTGTTATACAGAATAGTTATATTAATGCTACATGTTAGATTTAACAGAATGGTAATATTAATGCTATACGTTAGAAAGATATAACAGACTTGCTATACAGAATAGTAATATAAATGCTACATGTTAGATATAACAGACCTGCTATACAGAATAGTAATGTTAATGCTACACGTTTGATATAACAGACTTGCTATACAGAATAGTAATATTAATGCTACATGTTAGACATAACAGACCTGCTATACAGAATAGTAATATTAATGCTACATGTTAGATATAACAGAATGGTAATATTAATGCTACACGTTAAGATATAACAGATCTGCTATACAGAATAGTAATATTAATGTTACATGATAGATATAACAGACCTGCTATACAGAATAGTAATATAAATGCTACATGTTAGATATAACAGAATGGTAATATTAATGCTACACGTTAAGATATAACAGATCTGCTATACAGAATAGTAATATTAATGCTACATGATAGATATAACAGACCTGCTATACAGAATAGTAATGTTAATGCTACACGTTTGATATAACAGACCTGCTATACAGAATAGTTATATTAATGCTACATGTTAGATATAACAGACTTGCTATACAGAATAGTTATATTAATGCTACATGTTAGATATAACAGACCTGCTATACAGAATGGTAATATTAATGCTACACGTTAGATATAACAAACCTGCTATACAGAATAGTTATATTAATGCTACATGTTAGATATAACAGACCTGCTATACAGAATAGTAATATTAATGCTACACATTATATATAACAGACTTGCTATACAGAATGGTAATGTTAATGCTACACGTTAGATATAACAAACCTGCTATACAGAATAGTAATATTAATGCTACACATTATATATAACAGACTTGCTATACAGAATGGTAATGTTAATGCTACACGTTAGATATAACAGACCTGCTATACAGAATAGTAATGTTAATGCTACACGTTTTATATAACAGACCTGCTATACAGAATAGTTATATTAATGCTACATGTTAGATATAACAGACCTGCTATACAGAATGGTAATATTAATGCTACACGTTAGATATAACAAACCTGCTATACAGAATAGTTATATTAATGCTACATGTTAGATATAACAGACTTGCTATACAGAATAGTAATATTAATGCTACACATTATATATAACAGACTTGCTATACAGAATGGTAATGTTAATGCTACACGTTAGATATAACAAACCTGCTATACAGAATAGTAATATTAATGCTACATGTTAGATATAACAGAATAGTAATATTAATGCTACACGTTAGATATAACAGAATGGTAATATTAATGCTACACATTAGATATAACAAACCTGCTATACAGAATGGTAATGTTAATGCTACATGTTAGACATAACAGAATGGTAATATTAATGCTCCACATTAGATATAACAGACCTGCTATACAGAATAGTAATATTAATGCTACACATTATATATAACAGACTTGCTATACAGAATGGTAATGTTAATGCTACATGTTAGATATAACAGAATGGTAATGTTAATGCTACACGTTAGATATAACAAATCTGCTATACAGAATAGTAATATTAATGCTACATGTTAGATATAACAGAATGGTAATATTAATGCTCCAGGTTAGATATAACAGACCTGCTATACAGAATAGTAATATTAATGCTACACATTATATATAACAGACTTGCTATACAGAATGGTAATGTTAATGCTACACGTTAGATATAACAAACCTGCTATACAGAATAGTAATATAAATGCTACATGTTAGATATAACAGAATGGTAATATTAATGCTATACGTTAGATATAACAAGACTTGCTATACAGAATAGTAATATAAATGCTACATGTTAGATATAACAGACCTGCTCTACAGAATAGTAATATTAATGCTACACATTAAGATATAACAGACCTGCTATACAGAATAGTATTGTTAATGCTACACGTTAGATATAACAGACCTGCTATACAGAATAGTAATACTAATGCTACATGTTAGATATAACAGACCTACTATACAGAATAGTAATATTAATGCTACAAGTTAGATATAACAGACCTGCTATACAGAATAGTAATATTAATGCTACATGTTAGATATAACAGACCTGCTATACAGAATAGTTATATTAATGCTACATGTTAGATATAACAGAATAGTACTATTAATGCTACACGTTAGATATAACAGACCTGCTATACAGAATAGTAATATTAATGCTACACATTATATATAACAGACCTGCTATACAAAATAGTAATGTTAATGCTACATGTTAGATATAACAGACCTGCTATACAGAATAGTAATATAAATGCTACATGTTAGATATAACAGACCTGCTATACAAAATAGTAATGTTAATGCTACACATTATATATAACAGACCTGCTATACAAAATAGTAATGTTAATGCTACACGTTTGATATAACAGAATGGTAATATTAATGCTACAAGTTAGATATAACAGACCTGCTATACAGAATGGTAATATTAATGCTCCACGTTAGATATAACAGACCTGCTATACAGAATGGTAATATTAATGCTACAAGTTAGATATAACAGACCTGCTATACAGAATAGTAATATTAATGCTACAAGTTAGATATAACAGACCTGCTATACAGAATGGTAATATTAATGCTACACATTATATATAACAGACCTGCTATACAGAATGGTAATATTAATGCTACACATTATATATAACAGACCTGCTATACAGAATGGTAATATTAATGCTACACATTATATATAACAGACCTGCTATACAGAATGGTAATATTAATGCTACACATTATATATAACAGACCTGCTATACAGAATGGTAATATTAATGCTACACATTATATATAACAGACCTGCTATACAGAATGGTAATATTAATGCTACACATTATATATAACAGACCTGCTATACAGAATGGTAATATTAATGCTACACATTATATATAACAGACCTGCTATACAGAATGGTAATATTAATGCTACACATTATATATAACAGACCTGCTATACAGAATGGTAATATTAATGCTACACATTATATATAACAGAAATGGTAATATTAATGCTATACGTTAGATATAACAGCTGTTAGATCATACAACTCATGTTACGTAGAATAGAAACATAGCATTTTACCGTTGCGTATAAATGAGTATTCCTGATGGAGATGCACCGTATTGCCGAGTTAGTGTGTCCCATTCTCGATATAATATGTATCTATGACATAGATATCCCTCGGTTATGGTTGCACGCCTACAATCTATATTACACGCCGACAATCTAGGTCACAACCTACTACTCGCAGGCATTACAGCTTATCGATACTATATTTAGTATCTATAATATATATCCACATTTCCACAGCAGATGTGGCTAATTTCTAATTAAAAATGATAACAAAAATTAGTATGATATAAGCTATATGAGAATGTGTATGTTCCATTTTACAATTACCGTATTTATTCTGTTTGATACCCTTGCATATTTTTGCAAAATATTGGAGAGGGGTTGTGTGGGAAGATGGAGAGATTTGGTGTCTTTTTGAGAAGGTGGGTGGGATTATGGGGCGGTTTGGGGTCTTTAGAGAGGGTGGGTTGGAGGACGGGGCGGTTTGGTGTCTTTAGAGATTTGGGCGGTTTGGTGTCTTTAGAGAGGGTGGGTGTTAGGCTGGGGGTGGTTTGGTTTTAGAGAGGGGGGTGTTAGGCTGGGGGTGGTTTGGTGTCTTTAGAGAGGGTGGGTGTTAGGCTGGGGGTGGTTTGGTGTCTTTAGAGAGGGTGGGAGGATGGGGTGGTTTGGTGTCTTTAGAGAGGGTGGGACGATGGGGGCGGTTTGGTTGGTGTTTTGAGAGAGGGTGGGGTGTTAGGCTGGGGGTGGTTTGGTGTCTTTAGAGAGGGTGGGAGGATGGCGCCGGTTTGGTGTCTTTAGAGAGGGTGGGTGTTAGGCTGGGGGTGGTTTGCGGTCTTTAGAGAAGGTGGGTGTTAGGCTGGGGGCGGTTTGATGTCTTTAGAGAGGGTGGGTGGGAGGCCGGGGGTGGTTTGGTGTCTTTAGAGAGGGTGTGATATTGAGACATTAATTTAGTTGACGGATATCAATGCAGGGGGGGTAGCTGGTCTTTAGAAGGGGTGCGATATAGATAAATTATTTCAATATTAACTTGCAACCAAGCTTGGACAAACTGGCTACAGTGTCTAGTTGATGCACTTTTAGTTTCGCCAGCGACCTGCATTGTTCCTACTGTTAAACTGCATACTATAATCCACTTGGAGACAAGGTGGTCTTTACTCGGAGGTTGGTCTTTATCCCAAGTTGGATTTTATTAAACATTTACTATGACCAATCTGAGAATGGACACCTGTTTATTTGTGAATTTAAGGTCGCACCAAAAGCTTGGCTCATATGGTGGTTCACCAGCTATTTATTGCTGGAGGAAGACGGATACGGATGGGCACCCAGGTAGAACCACGACCTTCTGCAAGCTTGCTGGATAGCTTTCTAACACAGGTATTCAACACCCCCAGTGGGATTCGAACATACAGCAGTAAAAGTCGCATGTTTAAGTGTTTAACCCCTTGGCCATGTAGGTCTGCCTCCCCCTGAGTGAAAATCTGACTACATGAGAGTGCTATATATTAGGTGTAAGGGAGATAACAAGTATGTGTGTCTATGGGGTAAGGGAGATAACAAATACAAGTATCCATGTTGTAAGGAGGTAACAAGTATGTGTATCTATGGGGTAAGGGAGATAACAAGTATGTGTATCTATGGGGTAAGGGAGATAACAAGTACAAGTATCCATGTTGTAAGGAGGTAACAAGTATGTGTATCTATGGGGTAAGGGAGATAACAAGTATGTGTATCTATGGGGTAAGGGAGATAACAAGTATGTGTATCTATGGGGTAAGGGAGATAACAAGTATGTGTATCTATGGGGTAAGGGAGATAACACGTATGTGTATCTATGGGGTAAGGGAGATAACAAGTATGTGTATCTATGGGGTAAGGGAGATAACAAGTATGTGTATCTATGGGGTAAGGGAGATAACAAGTATGTGTATCTATGGGGTAAGGGAGATAACAAGTATGTGTATATATGGGGTAAGGGAGATAACAAGTATGTGTATCTATGGGGTAAGGGAGATAAGAAGTACAAGTATCCATGTTGTAAGGAGGTAACAAGTATGTGTATCTATGGGGTAAGGGAGATAACAAGTATGTGTATCTATGGGGTAAGGGAGATAAGAAGTACAAGTATCCATGTTGTAAGGAGGTAACAAGTATCAATGGTGTAAGGGAGATAACAAGTACAAGTATCAATGGTGTAAGGGAGATAACAAGTACAAGTATCAATGGTGTAAGGGAGACAACACGTATAAACAATGTAAGGGAGATAACAAGTACAAGTCTCTACATGATATTGTCAAATTTCTCTTTTCGCATTCATCATTGTATATTACTGTAATGTATAATGCAGGACATACATTTGTGATTGGAGCAGCAGGGTTAGCTATCTCGTTGATTTTGGTTTTATGTTGCGGTTTGAGTTTGCTCCCATGTTCGCTCGACTTCCTTCTTGCAGCTGCAATACACAAAAAGTCTTACTGAAATAAATATTTTCAATGTTGTATGATTATATCGAAGTCGTGACAGCGTAGTGGTAACGCGTTCGCTTCAGGTGTGAAAGGCCCGGAGTTTGTGTCCAGCTGTAGCCATTATTGATTGTGCCCTTAGGCAAGGCACTTAAATTCCACATTGTCCCTTCTCTTTGCCTCATAGCGATGGATTCCATCAGTAATGAGGTCGCCATTTAACTAATGTTGTAAGAACTTGTTTCGCAATTGGACTAAATAGATTTGTATCAACTAAATACAACTTTATTTTGAAATGTTTATGACATTGTGAAAGACAGCAGAGATATTGTAATTGTAGCTGACAATGGTATAATTATGTTTATCATATTCT
The DNA here is from genome assembly GCA_014843695.1 of Archivesica marissinica. Taxonomy (NCBI): domain Eukaryota; kingdom Metazoa; phylum Mollusca; class Bivalvia; order Venerida; family Vesicomyidae; genus Archivesica; species Archivesica marissinica. Next base: position 29,863,451 of record CM026394.1, read on the forward strand.
GCCAAATCGACTAGGCCAGCGATTGGAAAATATCATTAACAATTTTGGCAAATTCCAACATGTACAAATTTGCCGTGATATTTGAACATGATGACAATGGGTGCTTCTTCAACGATAACCAACGCATGGGAAACGTTTTAGTAGTGCTCAAGAGTGTTCGGGTAATGTTCCATTGATGCCCGTTTTAAAATCTGTTGAGTGTTTTCCAGCGCAATGTCAGCCTGGAGATTTCTGAGCGTGCCAAACAACTGAGTAACAAGCGACTGATGTTTTCTTGGCGATCTATCTCATGACGTCATTCCACAGGGTATGAAATAACACTGGCATACGTCGCATTGATCATCTCTGCTGTTAACTACTCATAGCATCACCTATTCATATAGGCATTCAAAATCGTAACATCACCTATTCATATAGGCATTCAAAATCATCATTAACTTCTACATCTGCTGCATTCTCCTCATTCTCCTGATGGGCCAGCATATCTCTATGTTTGCCGTCAACTGCGCAATGTTACAAAAACATGCCTAACAATGGGAAAACAAATATCAAACGTTTCCCCAAACATTATAAAATGCTGGTGAAATGAATCTCGATGTTTACAAACGTTTGCCCAATCATATAAAATGCTGGGCATGCGCTGGCTTAGTTGTGGTGATGCGGCACCTTGAAGTAAAATGTTGATGGACGATAGGGATGGAGAATGACCAAGCTATACCAGAAGCTCAGGTGAACTAAGGATTTGTATGATAGTTATGGAACATTAAAATTCCAGCACGACCATTAGTCGAGGGTCAAATTTTGGCTTCAAAAATCTGATTTTAAGCTGGATCCTGGCTCAATTTGAGATATTTGGTTGACTTTATACCATTACAAATCATTAAAAGATGCACTGATGCACAACAATGATTATTGAAGTTTGTGCGTCAGCTTTTTCTACGGTTTATAATGTAAATAATGCCCTAATCCAATTGTTATATTAAAACAAACAGACAGAAAGTTAACAACAAATAAAATGTTAATAAACATTATAATTATGGTAGACCTGTATCATTTTTCCAACTTTTTTTCCACATAGTACTTTCATCACATGTCTGCATGATGAAAAGGTTGACATATGGCTGGGAATATACAGTAACTGGCAGGTTTTGTTTGGCGTGGTTGTTGCCCTAGACCATGATGGGCGATATGGGGGAAAGAGTCTTCCTCAGCTGCCTGTCTCACTTCACCCAACTTGAGTTCAGGGAGTAGTTTGTTTACATAAGCATTCAGAAACTTCTCCATTGAATAACTTAAATTCTACTTTTTTTGAAAGGTCTAGACCTGCTATTGTTTCCATATCTACGTGCGGTCGATGGTGAACAAACACTATCACACGAGTTACAGAAAACAATCACCATTTTAGATCTTACACAAATTAAAGTTTAGGGCTTTAGATTGAAGAACAATCAGTAGAGATCTTTTACAAAGGTTTTTTAGTTGCTTTTATTACAAACTGAATGAAGAAGTTAGAAGTTCTCGAACAAATTTGTGTTCCTTAAAATCAATATGCAAACACATACTATGTGCTTCATTCTACAACAGCACATCATTACAATAATGCAGAACTATTAGATGGGTCAATATATGGCCAAGACAGCCCTACCCCAAATAAATTGCAACAGTTTGTTTTTTGATTGTTTCTTGCAGATTAGGATGTGGAAAACACCATATCAAAAGTTTACCAAATTTGACCCACGGGAAAGTGCCTAAAATTACGTCATAAAACAAGATGGCCACCAAACATAAAAATGTAATAGAAATCAGCATTTTGGACATTATGTGAGCTGAAGATACATTTTAAACAGCCAGAAATACATTTTTGGACACAAACAAATCATCCAAGGGCTCAAGAAAGCTAAATTTAACCATAAAGGTTTGATTGGTGGCGGCCATTTTGAAATTCAGGATGGCCGCCACCGTCAACCTAGAAACATCATTATCTCAGTAATTAAGGCAGATAGGACGATGATTCCAGTGCCTATACCCACATTTGTGGGGTCAAGGAATACAATAACATCAGTTTCAGTAATTAATGGGCTGCCCTAATGTCTGTTTTGTAAGGCAGCCATCTTGGATTTCAAGATGGCCGTTGGCGATTACCTGGTTTTGCTTCTATCTCGGTAATTAAGGCACATAGAACGGTGTTTTTGGCACCTTCACTTACATTTCAGGGGCAAGGAATACAATGATATTAAAGTGATGTTTGGACTGTCCCTGTGTCTGATTAGTAAGGCAGCCATATTGGAATACTTCGTAATTGTTTCCTGCAGTGTTTGATGAGGAGAACAACATATCAAAAGTTGGGCAATTTTGACGCAAGTCCAAAGTTCATAAAATGGCAACTGTATGCCTACTCAAATGTCATTTTCTTCCTCCTCGTCCTCCTCTATCACTAGTTCATTGCTCGTATTGTCACAGTTGCCATCTTGGCAATGTCCGCATGCACCGGTGCATTCTAACCCATGCTTTCTACAGGTACACCTCAGAGTTTTGCACCCTCCTGAACAGTTGCAGTGAATCATCTGGAGGAGTAAGTAGATCTGGAGCAGGGTTTTTGTCTGTCATCACTGGAACGAGCTTTTGCCCTTCTTCCCTCCATCCCCACTCAGTTGCTTCCATTTCACCACAATGGCCCATCCACTCCATGACCTGGTAATAGGTCCGCAGGGAATGAAACTTGCAGGCAGCTGATGTTGGGGGCAGTCTTTCTGGCGTAACAAAAGCCTTAGCTCTTGCAACTTTCTTGCAGAGAATGTTGTATCTGATAGATGCCAGGGAGTCTTTTTGATTTGCATGAAACAATTCCACCATTGCCCTGCAGCCTGTGGTTTCCACAACATCCTGACCTTGTTGTGGTGTACAGAACACTTTTGAACAACTTTTGAGTCCATTTTCTTTCTTCATGATTCTTTGGAACAGTGACTTCTTTCCGATCCCAAAGACTCTGGACGTTGAGTCACAGCCCGTGAAGGCATGAAGGAACAAGAGATTTCTACAGACTGTTTCTCCAAGTATCCGCTTGAGGACCTTGATATTATACACATCGGATTTTGCCTTGTCAGAGCGGAAATAGAGTTCAGTGCAGTTTGTTTTCACCGAGTAGAAGAGCAACAGCACGAGGAAATCTGTGTCCTCTCCAACGAGCGTGGTAGACTTGAAAGCAGACTTTGTGACGGCTGCTTTTGCAATCTCAACGTCGGCATCTCCCTCAGCTTGCATCACCTCGCAGCCTCTCTGGCGCAAACATTCCATGATGAGCTTGATAAGTGCTTGCTTATTTGAGTCATTCGATAGGAAGTCCTCCTTTTTGCCAACAAATTTTGTTAACTCCGTGATGTTCACCTTGTTTACATTCTTATTTTTACTACGACGCTGATGAGTGCAATCCTTTGTACTCGGCCCAACTTCATAACCATCGAACACTACAGTGGCTTTGCCATAGTGGTTGACTGTGAATGAGGCATATTCGTCAGCAATTGAACTGTAGGTGCATCCTTCCTTCCACTTTAACCGGTGCAGAAGTGATCCCCCATCGAGAACATAGCAGTCTGTTCCGGGAACTGTCTGGGTGATGGCATCGTCAGATTTGGGTGAAGCATAGTCTTTTATTGCTTCTGCCAATTGTGGCTTATCTGGCTGGCGCAAGATGTTCTTTGCTTCGAACAGAGACATTGGGTATGGACAGAGTTCATCACTTCGTCTATCTGGAGATCGCCTGTCCGTGACACAACTAAGAACCTCTGGAATAACAATGCAGGATCTATGGTTCGGTCCTCAGAAATTCTGACTACCCTGCTTGATGCAAGTGTCTTGACTTTTGAACTCCTTTTGTGCGAATAGGAGAAAGCAGAATGACCATCCATCTTCTTGACAACGCCATTTCCTACTGTGAATAGGTCATGAACATTGACATCCTCATTTGCAGTGATACCAGTAATGATATTGCGCAATGACTTGTCATCCGAGAATGGCGTGAAGCTATTCAGTTTCGATGCAACCTTCTCACTGTCAGCTTCATCTCGACTAATTCTGGAGCTGGACAACTTTTTATGCTGTTCACCTGTTGTGAAGCTATTCGCGGTCAGTTCTTGCATTGCGAGGTTATAAGAGGATGATACACTAGACGACATTGTCCAAACTGCTCTCTGGTGCTCAGACATCCCACTACCTCGTGTGAGACCACCTTGGCTTTTTAGTGACCGCATTAGTGTATGTTCTATCACAAGATCAGAGCCAAGGCCAGCCCAGTATTGGTTGCTCTCGCCTGATGACATGAAACCCAGACTTGAACATTTGAAAAATAATAATGGAAGTTAGTTCTATTGGAAACATGTCAACAACTGAAAATGCATATTGGTCATCATCAAACAAGGGCGCGCTTACACTAAACGGACCTTTTGTAGAAATCATTTTATTCCTCGACACCAGAAATGTGGGCGCAGACGCTAAAAACACCGTTCTATGTGCCTTAATTACCGAGATAGAAGCAAAACCAGGTAATCGCCAACGGCCATCTTGAAATCCAAGATGGCTGCCTTACAATTACTTATACTTCCTAATGTCCCTTTCTTCTACATTACATACTAGATGTATGCAGTGCCCTTGGTACACACCTTCATGCGTTCATTTTTATATACAAGAACTATATATATGAATTCCGTCGGACTGAGCAAAATACATCGACATAACCGAAGTTTGACTTAACGAAATTCGATATAAACGGAGCCAGTTATATGTACAATGATAGTGCCGGAAACGGAACTTTGATTCGACTTCGAGATAACTGGAGAATTCGATATAACCGACTTTGACATAGCGGATGTAGACTTTACATATATATATATGTCTTTGCCCTCTTTATGATCATATGCCCAGATGTGCCTCACGTGATATATATAATCTATATATATATATATATATATATTATATATATATATATATATATATATATATATATATAATATATATATATATATATATATATATCAGAACTATAAATATAAACACGAAAACTTGTACAGGCAAACTACACGGGTAAAATAAAAGAATTAATTTTAATAAAAAAAAAAATCTGCGACTTTTAAAAGTTACTCACATTGAGGTGTCTTTTCTGTCAATGGCGAGATGACAGACTCCATCAATTGCTTGTTCCGCTGCAATGAATAGACACATATCACCTTATTATCACATTGCACCGAGTGTAACAGGTAACCTAGACATATGTCATGCTTGTACACACACTCCTCATCCAAAGAAGGCAACTCTGGTAGTTCCTGGAACAATCCCGGGGAGGTAATTCCTGACAATCCTGAAAATCGGGAATATCCTTTCACAGGAGTAGACTGGAAAAAATCTGCAAATGGAGATAACTGTGGGCCTAGCGGGAAAGAAAGTCGGTTAAACACGTCATCTGACCATGAATGTGTTGAAAGACGATTTAATGATTGTGCGGAGTATAATTTGTGTGAATCGGGATGTCTGGGACTATCTACTGATCCAACGTTATCACTCGAAATTGACTTCAGTCGATCAGATTTTGTGACTGTTTTTATATAATTTTGAACTTGATGATCGTCAAACAAAAATCTATGAACAGGTTTTCTAAATGAACCAGATATTGGAGTATTTTGTGACTGGGTCGTGTTTGATTTTATTCCATCTTCATTTATATCTTTCTTGTAATTCGCATTTTCACATGTGCATACACTAATGTTTGTATTTACTTTGTCTAGTTCAACCATAGAAAATCTCTTAGGACCCCTTAAATTGTCCCTATCTTTGTTGCCATGGTTTGAAATATCAGTTAATGACAGCACTTTGGGCTGTCGTCTGTTTTTTCGAGGTAGTGGTGGTTTTGTACAAAGTTTCTCTTGCCCAACATTGTCTGACTCTCTATTTCTTAATCTGAGATTCGAATTTACTTCATTTCTCCTTTTTCTCAAGCAGTTGCATTTTTCACAAACAAAATTTTCTTTGTCATCTTCATTAATTGTAAACTGTTCCACTTTATTACTAAATTCTAATGTTGTCATGTTATCAACTTCTGAATTCTCCAGTTTATCAGTTTTACTATTTAGACCATTTTGTACCCATTGATTAAGGTTATTCATAATACTTTGTCCATTTTCAACTTCAGTTCCACAAATTGCATCAGATTTGTTATTTCCAAAACCTAAACACTTATCAATTTCATAGGAATCTATAGTAGTTTCCAAAGGAACGAGAACACTTAAAGCATCATGGGAACTTGACATTGATTTAACTTTCATCTTTCTCAATTCCTTCTTTCTCTGTTCATCCAGTTTCAGGTTATCTCCCAGGTTTACTTCCATTGTATCTAGAAGATTACTACACGAGTGTGACTTCTGCTTTTCATTTGCTTCATCTTCAAAATTGTTCATGTCATTCTCGTTCTCCACAGATTCAGAACATGAATGGTAGCTATATGAATCCTCCTCATCTTCAATTTTCACATTAATGTTAACTAAATCTGTGTGTCTGGTCTCATTTTCATAAAATCTTTCAGAGTCTATCAAATCTCCACAAGACTGGCTCCTTTCTGTGTAGCTGTCACTTTTACCATCAATTTCTCCATCTTCGGAATCGATTGATTTGTCCAATTTTTCACCACTTAAATCAAGTACAGGCCTATGTCTCAGTAAAGTTCCTGGCAGGGCGTTTGAACTATCTATGCTGTGTCTGCTCTCGGCATCACTCACTTCCAATTTAACTTGCTCATCTTTCATTTCATCAGAAAAATATCTAAGGTCATACATTGAAACGGGCCTCTGATAATCAGGTAAACTTATTTTACCCTTTCTTAACATATTACCTCCTCTGATACTATCTGGAAAAATCCATTTAAAGTCTGAAATAATGTCCCAGGACCTTCTATTTGCATCTTTATTTGTCTCAGCTTCTGTTTGATGCACTATACCACTAAGTCTGTATTGTTGATTTGGGCTTCGCCTCAGGCACTGACATATCGAGTTTAAATTGCATAGACTGAGGGAATATCGGTAACAACCCGAGAGTCTTCTAGCAATCATGGAATCTGATGAATCAGTGCTGCTATCAGAAGCATGTCTAATATTACCACAGACCCTGCATACAGCCATAAATGCACTATCCTTGATAGATTTTGTGTCGGTGTCTAAACTATACTGCTTCTGGAATAAAAACAACGAGCTTCCGCTAGAACTGTCTTCATCATCTGATGCTTCCATATCATCCTTACCAACACTACATTGTTGTCTTACTCTTACAGCATCCACTGACTTCATTATTTCATCCAACATAGTTGGACTTCTCAGCGTAGAAAGCGAACTCAGAGACCCCGAACTCCAAGGTCGTCCTAAATAACTGTATGACCTTGACCGTGACTTTGTCTCATCATCAAATCTTTCAAATTCACTTCTCGAAGCATTCTTGGCAAGTCTTAGACATACGTGTAGCCATTTCGCTCTCGCCTTCTGCTCAAGTTTTGTGATTGGTCGCTTTGCTGGTACCCTGACCATGACTTTTTCATAAATAAATTCAGTCTTATTTTCATCTTTGCTTCTATTTCGTTTCTTTGTATACTGCTTGAATGGACTCTCCACAGCTGTATTAGAGTTTGTTCTTCTTCTAATCAGTGTTGATAAGCTTGAGGCTTTCTTTGTCATTAAATCTGACAAGGATGTAGCAGACGATGATACCAAGCTTTTTGATTTTTCTATTTCCTTTCTCAGTTTGAATGATGCCCCTACCTTTAGATTTGACAATGACTGTGCTTTATCACTAAATAACTTTGATACACTCCCTAGTCTACTCAACTTTTTCTTCATTAGTTTCTGTTGCGATTTGAGTTTCTTTGGGATGGGGAGAGTAAAGAATCGTGTGGGGTCAAGATTGTTGTCATGGTCACCATCTCTTTTTTGGAGATCTTTCTTAGGAACCTTGACATCTGTTTCCAGGACTGGAGAAAGAAATTCAGTTGAGTTGCTTATCACCAGCTTTCTTTTGTCTGGCGATTCAATATTATTAAGTATATCTCTTTGTACTAAACTTGAATCCAATGACCGTCTAAAATGTGTTAATTTTTTATCAACTTTAGACTCCCTTTCTTCAGACGCTCCAAGAGATATGGACTTGATCAATTTAGACATTTTGTTTCCTTTAGACCTTTCAGGACTGCAGTTAAACTTATCCAATTTCTCTTCAAATGATTTACTTTGAAGTTTCTTCTTTTTTCGTCTCGCTGTTATATTACCTTCAAAATGTTCTGCTAATGCATATGGAAACATTTGCTTTTCATCAGAATCTGAGTCACTTAAACTCTTAGTGGTTTGATCATTATCATTAGAACTATTCATTTTTTGCATCCTGTCTCTTGAATCCTTTGCAACCTCGACCATGTGAGTGGCTGTACTGGTAACCTGATCAACATCTTTTGAGCTGCTAAACACTTTATCTATGTTCGTGGGCATGTGGTCACTTTGATTTTCAGCAATATTAGAACTGCTAAAATCACTTTCGAATTGATTGGAATCGTTGGACATTTCATCAATGTTATGTTCAGCTTCTGAGTCAGAGAAATACAAGTTTTGAACAGAACCAACTGAATGAAAACTGGAACTAAATGAGTCAATAGATTGATTGCTATCACTTCGAACTAGACCTGACACAGCAAATTGATTTCCTTTAACATTAGTACAATGGTTTACCTCAAAACCTAATGAACTTTCAATTTCTATTTCAACATGTGGCAATTCTTGAAATGTCTTTGGTATATTTTCTAATCGAGTTTGTAAAACCCATGGGTTTTCATATGCTTCACTGGTATTATTGTTTGTACTGTGTAAGTTACTACTTGTCATTCTCAGGCTTGGAATTCGGGATAATTCTGTTATCTCGTGTTTCCTCTCAACATGATGTTTTTCATCAACATTGCTATTGTCTCCTCCACTTTCTCCTAAATAACTGTCCACTGTTGTCGTTTTAGAATTTCTCTCGCATAATTTGTCACTTTGGGGTTCATTCGAGTTCTTATTCACTTTAGAAGACTCTAGAAATTCATTTTGAGAATAAATGCCACTTTCAGAATTGCTGCAAACACAAGCATCAGTTTCAATGTTTACTCGAGTTGCAACAAAATTTGCACCATTTCCTTTTCCTGTGCTTGCAAATCTGTTGAATTTATAGTCTGAAATATCACTGCATGGTGTTTTCATTTCAATCTGGTTTGCCGCAACATTTGCACCATCACTAAAACTGTTAATTCTAGCACCTGACAAATGCACACCATCTCTTTCAATACCACGAGTATCAAATGAAGCATTGCCTACTTCATCAGCTCCATAAATATCACCACATGTTGGTGATAAGTCTTTATTGACTTCAAATGACAAACTTTCAAACTCCAAACTCTGAAACTTGGTCTTAGGTAAATGTATACATGGCTTTGACATGTCTTTATTGGCTTCAAGAGATAGACTACAGGAAACAAATTCTGAATTTTGAGGCTCGATTCTTGGAATTTGTAAATTTGGTTTCTGATTTTCTAAATTTAACTGTAAATTCAATCCTTTTGGAATAACCTTGGTATTCTCATTCACTTCTTGAACAACTGCTTGTCCACAATGCTTCAGAGCTAAGTTTTCATTATACAAATTTGGTTTCATTAATGTAGACATATCAACGAGATCCGTCATATTCGAGAGAATATATGATTTCAAATGTGCTGACAAATTTCTCTCTGAAGTTTTGGCACTGGGTTTTAAATATTCGATGCCAGCTTTAAAATTTGAAATCTGTTTAATAAATCCAACTTTTTTTTTTGTTTTTATTTTTTTAAACAAACTTTTCTTTGATCTTCGTTTCCATTTGATCCCCATGGAATATGACTGACAATGTCTTGATGCAGGAATTTGAGAGTCTAACTGTCCACTGTCTAACTCCACAGTCAATGGTAGTTTTCCTAGCATGTAATTCATGTTATCATCTTCTGACAAGCAGTTTGTGCTTTCCGACAAGCAAACAATTTCTCCATTACTGCGAAAATCATTTTTCTGGTCGCTGATAATATTTCTATGAGATAAAGAATGACATATTTCAGACTTGTTGCTACAATTATGTTCATTTAAATCTTCTAAGATACATCGGAAATTTGATTCTGTGTTTATTTCTGTATTGTTGTTAACTAAGTTTCTGGAAGATCTGCGTTCGTCTCTAGACTTGCGCCAGTTATTGTAACCATCTGTTGGAATACCAAAAGAGAAAGATTTTTCTATTTTCTGATTGAACTTCATTTTGATTTCTCTTGTTTTTATATTTCATCCGGATTTTCATAAATAAATATCTTCATCATCTTAATTCAAGCTTTATTATTCACTACAATGTCCAGTCAGTGTTTTTCTACCATAATCTTCCAACAAATCGTTCTTTCGATTTCGTTAACTTTCTCCGATCACTCCTTTTTGGTCCATCCAATTTTCCGTTTAATACTTTCTTATTTTTTCATTTCCCTTCGATTATTCAAGGATCAATTACAGAATAGCGAGCTTCCAATTTCATGTACAAAATAAATCCAGAATATCCCTTCAGTTATTCCTGGACCAGCTTCCCATGGGAAATCCTGAAAATAGAAGGAACAATGTTTAATTAAAAGAAAAAATCAAACCCGGCAGAAATCTGCCAGAAAATAATTGAATTGCACTGAGAGTTGTGTATATACATTTAAACAATAATGCTGGTATAGGTTGTTTGTTTGTTATTCTTGTACACAATAACAATTCAGTCTTCATGCAAATTGGGATTTTATTTCTAACACACAAATCATTTTTCAAGCATACCACACACCATTTATTTTGAAGCATACCATTCATTTTCAAGCATACCATTCATTTTCAAGAACACCAATCATTTTCAAGTATGGTTAACCTTTTCAAGTGCATCATACAAATCAAAGCACACCATTCATTTTCAAGTACACTGATCATTTCCAAGCACACCGTTCATTTCCAAGCACACCGTTCATTTTCAAGTACACTGATCATTTCCAAGCACACCGTTCATTTCCAAACACACTGTTCATTTTCAAGCACACTGATCATTTCCAAGCACACTGATCATTTCCAAGCACACTGTTCATTTTGAAACACACTTCATTTCCAAGAACACTGATCATTTCCAAACACACTGTTCATTTCCAAGCACACTGTTCATTTCCAAGAACACTGTTAATTTCCAAGCACACTGATCATTTCCAAGCACACTGTTCCTTTCCAAGCACACTGTACATTTCCAAGAACACTGTTCATTTTCAAACACACTGATCATTTCCAAGCACACTGTTCATTTCCAAGCACACTGTTCCTTTCCAAGCACACTGTTCATTTCCCAAGAACACTGTTCATTTCCAAACACACTGTTCATTTCCAAGCACACTGTTCATTTTCAAACACACTGATCATTTCCAAACACACTGTTCATTTCCAAGCACACTGTTCATTTTCAAGCACACCGTTCACCAGCACACTGTTCATTTCCAAGCACACTGTTCATTTCCAAGCACACTGTTCATTTTCAAGCACACTGATCATTTCCAAGCACACTGTTCATTTTCAAACACCCTGCTCATTTCCAAGCACATCATTCATTTCCAAGCACACTGTTCATTTTCAAACACACTGATCATTTCCAAGCACACTGATCATTTCCAAGCACACTGTTCATTTTCAAACACACTGTTCATTTCCAAGAACACTGATCATTTCCAAACACACTGTTCATTTCCAAGCACACTGTTCATTTCCAAGAACACTGTTCATTTCCAAGCACACTGATCATTTCCAAGCACACTGTTCATTTCCAAGAACACTGTTCATTTTCAAACACACTGATCATTTCCAAGCACACTGTTCATTTCCAAGCACACTGTTCCTTTCCAAGCACACTGTTCATTTCCAAGAACACTGTTCATTTCCAAACACACTGTTCATTTTCAAACACACTGATCATTTCCAAACACACTGTTCATTTCCAAGCACACTGTTCATTTTCAAGCACACCGTTCACCAGCACACTGTTCATTTCCAAGCACACTGTTCATTTTCAAGTACACTGTTCATTTTCAAGTACACTGTTCATTTTCAAGTACACTGTTCATTTTCAAGTACAATGATCATTTCCAAGCACACTGTTCATTTTCAAGCACACCGTTCATTTCCAAACACAATGTTCATTTTCATGTTCATTTTCAAGTACACTGTTCATTTTCAAGTACACTGATCATTTCCAAGCACACTGATCATTTCCAAGCACACTGTTCATTTTCAAACACCCTGCTCATTTCCAAGCACATCATTCATTTCCAAGCACACTGTTCATTTTCAAACACACTGATCATTTCCAAGCACACTGATCATTTCCAAGCACACTGTTCATTTTCAAACACACTGTTCATTTCCAAGAACACTGATCATTTCCAAACACACTGTTCATTTCCAAGCACACTGTTCATTTCCAAGAACACTGTTCATTTCCAAGCACACTGATCATTTCCAAGCACACTGTTCATTTCCAAGAACACTGTTCATTTTCAAACACACTGATCATTTCCAAGCACACTGTTCATTTCCAAGCACACTGTTCCTTTCCAAGCACACTGTTCATTTCCAAGAACACTGTTCATTTTCAAACACACTGATCATTTCCAAACACACTGTTCATTTCCAAGCACACTGTTCATTTTCAAGCACACCGTTCACCAGCACACTGTTCATTTCCAAGCACACTGTTCATTTTCAAGTACACTGTTCATGTTCATTTTCAAGTACACTGTTCATTTTCAAGTACACTGTTCATTTTCAAGTACAATGATCATTTCCAAGCACACTGTTCATTTTCAAGCACACCGTTCATTTCCAAACACAATGTTCATTTTCAAGTACACTGTTCATTTTCAAGTACACTGATCATTTCCAAGCACACTGATCATTTTCAAACACCCTGCTCATTTCCAAGCACATCATTCATTTCCAAGCACACTGTTCATTTTCAAACACACTGATCATTTCCAAGCACACTGATCATTTCCAAGCACACTGTTCATTTTCAAACACACTGTTCATTTCCAAGAACACTGATCATTTCCAAACACACTGTTCATTTCCAAGCACACTGTTCATTTCCAAGAACACTGTTCATTTCCAAGCACACTGATCATTTCCAAGCACACTGTTCCTTTCCAAGCACACTGTTCATTTCCAAGAACACTGTTCATTTTCAAACACACTGATCATTTCCAAGCACACTGTTCATTTCCAAGCACACTGTTCCTTTCCAAGCACACTGTTCATTTCCAAGCACACTGTACATTTCCAAGAACACTGTTCATTTTCAAACACACTGATCATTTCCAAGCACACTGTTCATTTCCAAGCACACTGTTCCTTTCCAAGCACACTGTTCATTTCCCAAGAACACTGTTCATTTCCAAACACACTGTTCATTTCCAAGCACACTGTTCATTTTCAAACACACTGATCATTTCCAAACACACTGTTCATTTCCAAGCACACTGATCATTTCCAAACACACTGTTCATTTCCAAGCACACTGTTCATTTTCAAGCACACTGTTCATTTCCAAGCACACTGTTCATTTTCAAGTACACTGTTCATGTTCATGTTCATTTTCAAGTACACTGTTCATTTTCAAGTACACTGTTCATTTTCAAGTACAATGATCATTTCCAAGCACACTGTTCATTTTCAAGCACACCGTTCATTTCCAAACACAATGTTCATTTTCATGTTCATTTTCAAGTACACTGTTCATTTTCAAGTACACTGATCATTTCCAAGCACACTGATCATTTCCAAGCACACTGTTCATTTTCAAACACCCTGCTCATTTCCAAGCACATCATTCATTTCCAAGCACACTGTTCATTTTCAAACACACTGATCATTTCCAAGCACACTGATCATTTCCAAGCACACTGTTCATTTTCAAACACACTGTTCATTTCCAAGAACACTGATCATTTCCAAACACACTGTTCATTTCCAAGCACACTGTTCATTTCCAAGCACACTGATCATTTCCAAGCACACTGTTCCTTTCCAAGCACACTGTTCATTTCCAAGAACACTGTTAATTTTCAAACACACTGATCATTTCCAAGCACACTGTTCATTTCCAAGCACACTGTTCCTTTCCAAGCACACTGTTCATTTCCAAGAACACTGTTCATTTCCAAACACACTGTTCATTTCCAAGCACACTGTTAATTTTCAAACACACTGATCATTTCCAAACACACTGTTCATTTCCAAGCACACTGTTCATTTTCAAGCACACTGTTCATTTCCAAACACACTGTTCATTTCCAAGCACACTGTTCATTTTCAAACACACTGATCATTTCCAAGCACACTGTTCATTTTCAAGCACACCGTTCACCAGCACACTGTTCATTTCCAAGCACACTGTTCATTTCCAAGCACACTGTTCATTTCCAAGAACACTGTTCATTTCCAAGAACACTAATTATTTCCAAGCACACAGTTCCTTTCCAAGCACACTGTTCATTTCCAAGAACACTGTTCATTTTCAAGCACACTGTTCCTTTCCAAGCACACTGTTCATTTCCAAGAACACTGTTCATTTCCAAACACACTGTTCATTTCCAAGCACACTGTTCATTTCCAAGCACACTGATCATTTCCAAACACACTGTTCATTTCCAAGCACACTGTTCATTTTCAAACACACCGTTCACCAGCACACTGTTCATTTCCAAGCACACTGATCATTTCCAAACACACTGTTCATTTCCAAGCACACTGTTCATTTTCAAACACACCGTTCACCAGCACACTGTTCATTTCCAAGCACACTGTTCATTTCCAAGAACACTGTTCATTTTCAAACACACTGTTCCTTTCCAAGCACACTGTTCATTTCCAAGAACACTGTTCATTTCCAAACACACTGTTCATTTCCAAGCACACTGTTCATTTTCAAGCACACTGTTCACCAGCACACTGTTCATTTCCAAGCACACTGTTCATTTCCAAGCACACTGATCATTTCCAAGAACACTGTTCATTTCCAAGCACACTGTTCATTTTCAAGCACACCGTTCACCAGCACACTGTTCATTTCCAAGCACACTGTTCATTTTCAAGTACACTGTTCATGTTCATTTTCAAGTACACTGTTCATTTTCAAGTACACTGTTCATTTTCAAGTACAATGATCATTTCCAAGCACACTGTTCATTTTCAAGCACACCGTTCATTTCCAAACACAATGTTCATTTTCATGTTCATTTTCAAGTACACTGTTCATTTTCAAGTACACTGATCATTTCCAAGCACACTGATCATTTCCAAGCACACTGTTCATTTTCAAACACCCTGCTCATTTCCAAGCACATCATTCATTTCCAAGCACACTGTTCATTTTCAAACACACTGATCATTTCCAAGCACACTGATCATTTCCAAGCACACTGTTCATTTTCAAACACACTGTTCATTTCCAAGAACACTGATCATTTCCAAACACACTGTTCATTTCCAAGCACACTGTTCATTTCCAAGAACACTGTTCATTTCCAAGCACACTGATCATTTCCAAGCACACTGTTCATTTCCAAGAACACTGTTCATTTTCAAACACACTGATCATTTCCAAGCACACTGTTCATTTCCAAGCACACTGTTCCTTTCCAAGCACACTGTTCATTTCCAAGAACACTGTTCATTTCCAAACACACTGTTCATTTTCAAACACACTGATCATTTCCAAACACACTGTTCATTTCCAAGCACACTGTTCATTTTCAAGCACACCGTTCACCAGCACACTGTTCATTTCCAAGCACACTGTTCATTTTCAAGTACACTGTTCATGTTCATGTTCATGTTCATTTTCAAGTACAATGATCATTTCCAACCACACTGTTCATTTTCAAGCACACCGTTCATTTCCAAACACAATGTTCATTTTCAAGTACACTGTTCATTTTCAAGTACACTGATCATTTCCAAGCACACTGATCATTTCCAAGCACACTGTTCATTTTCAAACACCCTGCTCATTTCCAAGCACATCATTCATTTCCAAGCACACTGTTCATTTTCAAACACACTGATCATTTCCAAGCACACTGATCATTTCCAAGCACACTGTTCATTTTCAAACACACTGTTCATTTCCAAGAACACTGATCATTTCCAAACACACTGTTCATTTCCAAGCACACTGTTCATTTCCAAGAACACTGTTCATTTCCAAGCACACTGATCATTTCCAAGCACACTGTTCATTTCCAAGAACACTGTTCATTTTCAAACACACTGATCATTTCCAAGCACACTGTTCATTTCCAAGCACACTGTTCCTTTCCAAGCACACTGTTCATTTCCAAGCACACTGTTCATTTCCAAACACACTGTTCATTTTCAAACACACTGATCATTTCCAAACACACTGTTCATTTCCAAGCACACTGTTCATTTCCAAGCACACTGTTCACCAGCACACTGTTCATTTCCAAGCACACTGTTCATTTTCAAGCACACTGTTCATTTTCATGTTCATGTTCATTTTCAAGTACAATGATCATTTCCAAACACACTGTTCATTTTCAAGCACACCGTTCATTTCCAAACACAATGTTCATTTTCAAGTACACTGTTCATTTTCAAGTACACTGATCATTTCCAAGCACACTGATCATTTCCAAGCACACTGTTCATTTTCAAACACCCTGCTCATTTCCAAGCACATCATTCATTTCCAAGCACACTGTTCATTTTCAAACACACTGATCATTTCCAAGCACACTGATCATTTCCAAGCACACTGTTCATTTTCAAACACACTGTTCATTTCCAAGAACACTGATCATTTCCAAACACACTGTTCATTTCCAAGCACACTGTTCATTTCCAAGAACACTGTTCATTTCCAAGCACACTGATCATTTCCAAGCACACTGTTCCTTTCCAAGCACACTGTTCATTTCCAAGAACACTGTTCATTTTCAAACACACTGATCATTTCCAAGCACACTGTTCATTTCCAAGCACACTGTTCCTTTCCAAGCACACTGTTCATTTCCAAGCACACTGTACATTTCCAAGAACACTGTTCATTTTCAAACACACTGATCATTTCCAAGCACACTGTTCATTTCCAAGCACACTGTTCCTTTCCAAGCACACTGTTCATTTCCCAAGAACACTGTTCATTTCCAAACACACTGTTCATTTCCAAGCACACTGTTCATTTTCAAACACACTGATCATTTCCAAACACACTGTTCATTTCCAAGCACACTGATCATTTCCAAACACACTGTTCATTTCCAAGCACACTGTTCATTTTCAAGCACACTGTTCATTTCCAAGCACACTGTTCATTTTCAAGTACACTGTTCATGTTCATGTTCATTTTCAAGTACACTGTTCATTTTCAAGTACACTGTTCATTTTCAAGTACAATGATCATTTCCAAGCACACTGTTCATTTTCAAGCACACCGTTCATTTCCAAACACAATGTTCATTTTCATGTTCATTTTCAAGTACACTGTTCATTTTCAAGTACACTGATCATTTCCAAGCACACTGATCATTTCCAAGCACACTGTTCATTTTCAAACACCCTGCTCATTTCCAAGCACATCATTCATTTCCAAGCACACTGTTCATTTTCAAACACACTGATCATTTCCAAGCACACTGATCATTTCCAAGCACACTGTTCATTTTCAAACACACTGTTCATTTCCAAGAACACTGATCATTTCCAAACACACTGTTCATTTCCAAGCACACTGTTCATTTCCAAGCACACTGATCATTTCCAAGCACACTGTTCCTTTCCAAGCACACTGTTCATTTCCAAGAACACTGTTAATTTTCAAACACACTGATCATTTCCAAGCACACTGTTCATTTCCAAGCACACTGTTCCTTTCCAAGCACACTGTTCATTTCCAAGAACACTGTTCATTTCCAAACACACTGTTCATTTCCAAGCACACTGTTAATTTTCAAACACACTGATCATTTCCAAACACACTGTTCATTTCCAAGCACACTGTTCATTTTCAAGCACACTGTTCATTTCCAAACACACTGTTCATTTCCAAGCACACTGTTCATTTTCAAACACACTGATCATTTCCAAGCACACTGTTCATTTTCAAGCACACCGTTCACCAGCACACTGTTCATTTCCAAGCACACTGTTCATTTCCAAGCACACTGTTCATTTCCAAGAACACTGTTCATTTCCAAGAACACTAATTATTTCCAAGCACACAGTTCCTTTCCAAGCACACTGTTCATTTCCAAGAACACTGTTCATTTTCAAGCACACTGTTCCTTTCCAAGCACACTGTTCATTTCCAAGAACACTGTTCATTTCCAAACACACTGTTCATTTCCAAGCACACTGTTCATTTCCAAGCACACTGATCATTTCCAAACACACTGTTCATTTCCAAGCACACTGTTCATTTTCAAACACACCGTTCACCAGCACACTGTTCATTTCCAAGCACACTGTTCATTTCCAAGAACACTGTTCATTTTCAAACACACTGTTCCTTTCCAAGCACACTGTTCATTTCCAAGAACACTGTTCATTTCCAAACACACTGTTCATTTCCAAGCACACTGTTCATTTTCAAACACACTGATCATTTCCAAACACACTGTTCATTTCCAAGCACACTGTTCATTTTCAAGCACACTGTTCACCAGCACACTGTTCATTTCCAAGCACACTGTTCATTTCCAAGCACACTGATCATTTCCAAGAACACTGTTCATTTCCAAGCACACTGTTCATTTCCAAGCACACCGTTCACCAGCACACTGTTCATTTCCAAGCACACTGTTCATTTTCAAGTACACTGTTCATGTTCATGTTCATTTTCAAGTACACTGTTCATTTTCAAGTACACTGTTCATTGTCAAGTACAATGATCATTTCCAAGCACACTGTTCATTTTCAAGCACACCGTTCATTTCCAAACACAATGTTCATTTTCATGTTCATTTTCAAGTACACTGTTCATTTTCAAGTACAATGATCATTTCCAAGCACACTGTTCATTTTCAAGCACACTGATCATTTTCAAACACACTATTCATTTCCAAGCACACTGATCATTTTCAAACACACCGTTCACCAGCACACTGTTCATTTCCAAGCACACTGATCATTTCCAAACACACTGTTCATTTCCAAGCACACTGTTCATTTTCAAACACACCGTTCACCAGCACACTGTTCATTTCCAAGCACACTGTTCATTTCCAAGAACACTGTTCATTTTCAAACACACTGTTCCTTTCCAAGCACACTGTTCATTTCCAAGAACACTGTTCATTTCCAAACACACTGTTCATTTCCAAGCACACTGTTCATTTCCAAACACACTGTTCATTTCCAAGCACACTGTTCATTTTCAAGCACACTGTTCACCAGCACACTGT
The DNA here is from genome assembly GCA_014843695.1 of Archivesica marissinica. Taxonomy (NCBI): domain Eukaryota; kingdom Metazoa; phylum Mollusca; class Bivalvia; order Venerida; family Vesicomyidae; genus Archivesica; species Archivesica marissinica. The sequence continues at coordinate 29,883,000 of CM026394.1, forward strand.
TCATTTCCAAGCACACTGTTCATTTCCAAGCACACTGATCATTTCCAAGAACACTGTTCATTTCCAAGCACACTGTTCATTTCCAAGCACACCGTTCACCAGCACACTGTTCATTTCCAAGCACACTGTTCATTTTCAAGTACACTGTTCATGTTCATGTTCATTTTCAAGTACACTGTTCATTTTCAAGTACACTGTTCATTTTCAAGTACAATGATCATTTCCAAGCACACTGTTCATTTTCAAGCACACCGTTCATTTCCAAACACAATGTTCATTTTCATGTTCATTTTCAAGTACACTGTTCATTTTCAAGTACAATGATCATTTCCAAGCACACTGTTCATTTTCAAGCACACTGATCATTTTCAAACACACTGTTCATTTCCAAGCACACTGATCATTTCCAAACACACTGTTCATTTCCAAACACACTGTTTATTTCCAAACACACCGTTCATTTTCAAGCACACCGTTCACCAGAACACTGGCAATTTTTAAGCACAGTGATCATCTTCAAGTACATTACTCAGTATTAATTACTTAGTACAATGACAATTTCAAATATATATAAGATTATTTGCAGCACAATGGGTGATCATTTGCACTGATGTAATCCTCAAGTATAGCTATCCATTTTCATGCACTTATAAATCCATAAAGACCTATATACCTAAGCCCTACAAGAATTCAACAATAATAGAGCCCGTAAAACTATAAACCTTCTGCAGAAAACAAACCCGGTAACAATTTGCTATATTGCAATACAAGGAAGATAATAAATCACAGTATGACAGATTAGTGCTAACAAAGCATGATTGAAACGACAAGAGAAAATAATATTTTCCTGATTGGATTGTCCAGTCCTAGTAAGTTAATAATACCCATCTAATGATAACCCTGTCAAATACGCTCTCCATTCGCCACACTTCCATTAACAGAATCTGCAGTAACGCTTCTTGTATAGTCCGCGTATTATCAAAATTACTCGTCATCACACATTGGGAATTTATTAAACATTATACGTCTCAATCCACTGTAACATTAGAGTCCCGGGTTTGAGATTTAACGGCCACCGTGGAAGTTGTGACAGTGCAGTGGAAGCGAGTTCGCTTCATGTGCGAAAAAGGCCCGGAGTTCGAGCCTAGCTGGAACTGTTACGATTGTGCCCTTAGGCAGGCAAGGCATTTAAATTCCACATTGCCTCTTCTCTCTCCTTCATGGCGATGGATTCCATCAGGAATGAGGTCTCGAGAGTGATTGATACAAGTTGAAAGAACATGTTTCGCAATCAAGCTAAAATAAATTTGTATAAACTAATGGCCACCATGCATGTAAAGTATCCCTAATGGGTGGGGGGGACTCTCCATTTTGAGAGGGTTCAAATTATTTCTAAAAATGCAAAATGTTCTCCTTGTGAACTCCCTGACTTCTTTATTTGCTTGATACAAATATTTTAAATTTGACCCCTTGAAATAACAAATATTACTATTGGGATCTGGAAATGGTTACCATATATGGGTTCATTTCATAACCTTCTCAATTATTAACATATAAGTCAAACCACCGTAAGGTATGTATGTATGTATGTATGTATGTATGTATGTATGTATGTATGTATGTATGTATGTATGTATGTATGTATGTATGTATGTATGTATGTATGTATGTATGTATGTATGTATGTATGTATGTATGTATGTATGTATGTATGTATGTATGTATGTATGTATGTATGTTGTATGTATGTATGTATGTATGTATGTATGTTGTATGTATGTATGGTATGTATGTATGTAGTATGTATGTATGTATGTATGTATGTATGTATGTATGTATGTATGTATGTATGTATGTATGTATGTATGTATGTATGTAGTATGTATGTAGTATGTATTATGTATGTATGATGTATGTATGTATGTATGTATGTATGTATGTATGTATGTATGTATGTATGTATGTATGTATGTATGTATGTATGTATGTATGTATGTATTATGTATGTATGTATGTATGTTCCATTTATGGCAAACCCCTTGATGGACCTTAGGACATGTTTTCCTGGGCAAACTTCGCCGACCTAAGCGGTTAACCCATTCAACACCAAGTATCTGACATGGACTGGTGCATGACCGTAACTCATTCAACACCAAGTATCTGACATGGACTGGTGCATGACCGTAACCCATTCAACACCAAGTATCTGACATGGACTGGTGCATGACAGTAACCCATTCAACACCAAGTATCTGACATGGACTGGTGCATGATATTAACCCATTCAACACAAAGTATCTGACACAGACTGGTGCATGACATTAACCCATTCAACACCAAGTATCTGACATGGACTGGTGCATGACATTAACCCATTCAACACCAAGTATCTGACATGGACTGGTGCATGACATTAACCCATTCAACACCAAGTATCTGACATGGACTGGTGCATGATATTAACCCATTCAACACCAAGTATCTGACATGGACTGGTGCATGACATTAACCCATTCAACACCAAGTATCTGACATGGACTGGTGCATCACCGTAACCCATTCAACACCAAGTATCTGACATGGACTGGTGCATCACCATAACCCATTCAACACCAAGTATCTGACATGGACTGGTGCATCACCGTAACCCATTCAACACAAAGTATCTGACATGGACTGGTGCATCACCATAACCCATTCAACACAAAGTATCTGGCATGGACTGGTGCATCACCGTAACCCATTCAACACAAAGTATCTGGCATGGAATGGTGCATCACCGTAACCCATTCAACACCAAGTATCTGACATGGACTGGTGCATGACAGTAACCCATTCAACACCAAGTATCTGGCATGGACTGGTGCATGATATTTAACCCATTCAACACCAAGTATCTGACATGGACTGGTGCATGACATTAACCCATTCAACACCAAGTATCTGATATGGACTGGTGCATGATATTTAACCCATTCAACACCAAGTATCTGACACTATCCTCCAAAAATCTAAAATGACTAATCTCTTCAGGAGGTGTCGCTCATATGGGCAACTGGTAGCGACGATAGATAAACGTAAAACACACACACACACAGACCATGGGTGTGGGGAGTTAGGGTTGATTTAGAAATCGCAGTATTTGTCGAAAATCATATGAAGGTTTTCTTCATTTCAGATCCAAAACATTGAACTTTGTAAAATAGCATTCATCTATGTGGCATTTAAAGACACCCGACCTACTTAAAAATCTCACAAAAATCATGCAATGTTACACACTTAATATACCATTACTTCTTTGTATAGGATTAACTGTAATTTTGATGGACAATGAAATGCTTTTCTCAGTTTGCATGACTTTTAAAACTGTTGTATAACAACACCCTCTTCATCTCGATCATGTCATTAAATATGTGATGTGATTACTTTATATAAAACAAGAAAATTTCAAATTCCATCAGCAACTCTTTTCTGTTGTTATCACAACATTAAATACATGCCTCATATCGGAAAAGCCTCTAGAAGTCATAAAATCCAAGATAATGCCAGATTAATAATCCTTCCACATGAGACAAGGACATGAAACTGACAGCTCTACCAGTGTCAGAGCAGATATTCCTGCTGTATTTAGAGATTTCAATCACTGCGGAATGTCCACTCTTTAACTTTGTCTTAATTGTTCACCGCAATTACAATAATCAATAGAGACAACATTGGTCAGCACAAAGGAAATTCCAACATCGAGAAGGAATTCCACACCAAATATCCAAGGATGCCGATCAAATAATCATTCGAAATCAATGGAACTCGAGCACTGCATTGTGAACTTTATGACAACCAAAAAACTCACACATACAGTAAAATGGGATTTTTATCACATCAGAGGAATTTTGCAAATTAGTAAAACTAACACTATGATAGATTCTGCATATGAATTAAAGTTTCGTTTTTCAGTTGAACACAACAAAAATGCACAAAGAGACTTTAACATTAGTTTAGGATCTGACAGACTAACATAAGGTACATTATAACTACATTATTATAGCCAGTGATTTATGTGGGATATATGACAAAACACATTACACCCATTTTGGCACAGTAGCCAAAAAGATCTATTAACAGGGACAGGTTAAATACTCGTGCATAAACATAAATAATGGCCACAAATGGACTGTTAGCATTATCTATATAAACATAAACAAGTCGGTCGGTCTTGTGTCACTGTCTGTTTTACGCTATCAATTTAGCACCACCCTCACTATAAATATCACATTAACCTGCCAAGTTGATGCTTTATTTGAAATACAAGTTGACAAACTTAAGTTTGAGAAACAAGACACTGGTGAAGCAAGCTGCTGGTTTTTCAAGGAATAGAATGCTCTGTGACCCTCGATTAATAATTTGTAATATTTTATCACAGTAAACAAGGTATGAATTTAAATGATATAAAAAAATATTGGTTAATATAGTCATGATAATATAAAATCGTAAGCGAAACTTTTATATATAAAAAATCTCACTGCACATTAAAGTTTGTCATCCAACAATTTGTTTTCAACACATTTCTTTTGTGTGTTTTACGTTTATTTATCGTCGTTACCGGTTGCCCATATGAGCGACGCCTCCTGAAGAGATTAGTTATTTTAGATTTTTGGAGGATAGTGCATGATACAGACAGAGACCCATTCCAGAATCTCCTCTGGTTCTTTTACGTGCACGGTGTAAAGCACCGACACGAGACCTCGGTTTAACGTCCCATCTGAAAGACTGTTAATTTTATTAGGGTCAGACGGGGGATCAAACCTGCGATCCCTGGATTACCAGTCCAGCGTGTTACCACTGGACTACAGATCCGTCTTTCTTTTGTGGTCAATATAAAATATTTATATATTGCTGGATCCAATGCATCATCATATACCAACCAGGGTTCATTCTAGGTCAGGGTTCATTCTAGGTCAGGCTTCATTCTAGGTCAGGGTTCATTCTAGGTCAGGGTTCATTCTAGGTCAGGGTTCAGAATGGTCAGGGTTCATTCTAGGTCAGGGTTCATTCTAGGTCAGGGTCATTCTAGGTCAGGGTTCATTCTAGGTCAGGCTTCATTCTAGGTCAGGGTTCATTCTAGGTCAGGGTTCATTCTAGGTCAGGGTTCATTCTAGGTCAGAATTTTTGGGAGAAGTGAGAAAGCGCGTGATTGCTTCCTTAACTGGTGTTCTTTAATATGCTTCTGCAAAATAGGGTTAAAATGCACAGTACAAACCTTTAAATACAACATTTGAATAGAAGGAGTGCTTTATAATGGACCAGTGCATCTTACTAGACAAAATTTTGTTTAAAAATCGTAAAAACCCAAAAATAAAATTGTCTAAAAAATATTTTTAGGGAGAAGTGGGGCCCCCAGGGGGCGAAGTCAGGGTCCCTAGGGCGACAATTTCGCCCACATCGCCCTCTAGAATGATCCCTGTATACGACACATTTCATTTGTGCAGGTACACTCGTTACCTGTCAAACAATTATAAACATAGTTGTGCATTATTACACTTGTCATACTAGGGTTCATACTCTTCACAGAGAAGGAAAATTAAGGACATTTAACGACTAATGTTGGATAATTTAAGGACCATTACGGTTTTTCCAAAATTTGTAATATTTGGCAAAATAAACACATTTCAGCAGCAGCAAATCGTTACAGATATGTGTCAATGCAGTTGTAGAAATATTAGATTTTTCATGAAGAATAATAACCGAGTTCGTTTGTCAGTCATGGAAATCTCAAATTTACAGACTTTTTAGGACTAAATGGGAATTTTGGCTATTTTTAAGGACTTTAGTACTTCATTTGGGATTTTTAAAATCAAAGACTTTTAAGGACCTGGACAAATCATTCTAACAGAGATAATGCCTATTCAGACTTTCTATATTTGATATTCTTATAGTTTGTAAATGGTGTCAAAATGCAAATGTCCTTTGTAGGAATTTTCTTAAAAAGACGACAGATTTATACAAACACATTGTTAGTTCAACACCCACAACATTTATTGTAATGAAACATATTAATCATATGTTTTTGCTTGATTCATTTTACATATATATGTGAATACAAAACATGACAATTATTTTACATATACATGTGAATACAAAACATGACAATTATTTTACATATACATGTGAATACAAAACATGACAATTTAAAGAAAAAGGCAAACGGGTCGGGCCTAAACATTGAGTTATCCAACTCAATTACACAAAAATATGAGATATGGAATCAACATGTTCACATCTGGTGGAATCACAGAGAAACATACAAGTGTTCATACCCCTCCCTGTTAGTTGCCTCTTATCATTCAAGTGTTCACACCCCTCCCTGTTAGTTGCCTCTTATCATGCCAGTGCTCACACCCCTCCCTGTTAGTTGCCTCTTATCATGCCAGTGCTCACACCATGTTAGTTGCATCTTATGATCAAGCAAGGGTCGGCAGTGTTCCAAATTCTGAATTTGTCTACAATTCCGAGGCAGGCCAAGAACTGAAAGACACAAGAGAGGTACCAAATGTCGCTCTCCCATCGAGGGTTACCCAAGATAGAACTGACGAGACATCGAGGGTTACCCAAGATAGAACTGACGAGACATCGAGGGTTACCCAAGATAGAACTGACGAGACATCGAGGGTTACCCAAGATAGAACTGACGAGACATCGAGGGTTACCCAAGATAGAACTGACGAGACATCGAGTGTTACCAAAGATAGAACTGACGAGACATCGAGGGTTACCCAAGATAGAACTGACGAGACATCGAGGGTTACCCAAGATAGAACTGACCAGACATCGAGTGTTACCCAAGATAGAACTGACGAGATATCGAGGGTTACCCAAGATAGAACTGACGAGACATCGAGGGTTACCCAAGATAGAACTGACGAGACATCGAGGGTTACCCAAGATAGAACTGACGAGACATCGAGTGTTACCCAAGATAGAACTGACGAGACATCGAGGGTTACCCAAGATAGAACTGACCAGACATGAATATAACACGCTGAACTTAAAAACTAAATGCTTCGATAAAGTACAATCAATAAAACGCTGCCTAAAATGGAATGAATGAACTAATAAATGAGCGAATGAATGAACAAACAAATAAATGAAGAAAGTGGAATGAATGAATGAACAAACAAATACATGAATGAACAAACGATCAAACAAATGATTGAGGCTCAAATTAATGGAATGAATGAGCAAATAAATGAACGTACGAATGAATGATGAATATAATAAATGAATGAAAGAATCAATGAAAGAACGAACAATAGTATAAGGTCAAACCAGCTCACTGTATCAATCCAAGAAAACCTTTTGTATTTAATCCAGTCAACCTGCCCCAAATTAAGTAGAAAAACCGCATAAATCGTACATACCAAATGATTAGGTTGGTCGGAATGGGACAAATAAATGAGAGCAAACATAAACATTTTCCCATTTGTGTCATTAACAACCGCAGTAATTATATAGCTGTATACGGCCAGATTTGACACCCTCTAGCAATAAACACTACTTCAAAACATCTTCAGCAACATCTATGCATGACACATTCTTATCCAAACACAATTACACCAGAAGCTGCTATTGTCAGCTACCCCTCAACTACAATGTAGATATGGATCTTGCTCTGTAATCACCATTTATCTTTATATACCATCTTCTTTTCAGAGTAAATAAAATCTATACAACTAATGTCCAATGTTTGTGGCTCGACTTACAATTCAAGTCCAGTGTGTGTGACTTGACTTACAATTCATGTCCAGTGTTTGTAACTCGACTTACAATTAATGTCCAGTGTTTGTGACTCGACTTACAATTCATGTCCAGTGTTTGTGACTTGACTTACAATTCACGTCCAGTGTTTGTGACTTGACTTACAATTCATGTCCAGTGTTTGTGACTTGACTTACAATTCATGTCCAGTGTTTGTGACTTGACTTACAATTCACGTCCAGTGTTTGTGACAAGACTTACAATTCATGTCCAGTGTTTGTGACTTGACTTACAATTCATGTCCAGTGTTTGTGACTTGACTTACAATTCATGTCCAGTGCTTGTGACTTGACTTACAATTCACATCCAGTGTTTGTGACTTGACTTACAATTCACGTCCAGTGTTTGTGACAAGACTTACAATTCATGTCCAGTGTTTGTGACTTGACTTACAATTCACGTCCAGTGTTTGTGACTTGACCTACAATTCATGTCCAGTGTTTGTGACTTGACTTACAATTCACGTCCAGTGATTGTGACTTGACCTACAATTCATGTCCAGTGTTTGTGACTTGACTTACAATTCACGTCCAGTGTTTGTGACTTGACTTACAATTCACGTCCAGTGTTTGTGACTTGACCTACAATTCATGTCCAGTGTTTGTGACTCGACTTACAATTCACATCCAGTGTTTGTGACTTGACTTACAATTCATGTCCAGTGTTTGTGACAATACTTACAATTCATGTTACAGAGAGACTGCGAGGCAGGTCAGGGATACTATGAGGCAGGTCATGGAGGCAGGTCACGGAAACTGCGAGGCAGGTCAGGGATACTATGAGGCAGGTCATGGAGACTGCGAGGCAGGTCAAGGAGACTACAAGGCAGGTCATGGAGACTGTGAGGCAGGTCAGGGAGACTGCAAGGCAGGTCAGGGAGACTGTAAGGCAGGTCAGGGAGACTGCGAGGCAGCACAGAGAGACTGTGAGGCAGATCATGGAGACTGTGAGGCAGGTCAGGGAGACTGCGAGGCAGGTCAGGGAGACTGCAAGGTAGGTCATGGAGACTGTGAGGCAGATCATGGAGACTGTGAGGCAAGTCAGGGAAACTGCGAGGAAGGTCAGGGAGACTGTGAGGCAGGTCAGGGAGGCAGGTCATGGAGACTATGAGGCAGGTCATGGAGACTGCGAGGCATGTCAGGGAGACTGTGAGGCATGTCAGGGAGACTGCGAGGTATGTCAGGGAGATTGCGAGGCAGGTCAGGGAGACTACGAGGCAGGTCAGGGATACTACGAGGCAGGTCATGGAGACTGCGAGGCAGGTCATGGAGACTGCGAGGCAGGTCATGGAGACTGCGAGGCAGGTCATGGAGACTGCGAGGCAGGTCAGGGAGACTGCGAGGCAGGTCAGGGAGTCTACGAGGCAGGTCAGGGAGACTACGAGGCAGGTCAGGGAGACTGCGAGGCAGGTCAGGGAGACTACATTCGAACTCAACCACTGCCGTGCATTATTGATGATATAGTCAACAAAACGCCATTAATCATTACCACTTGGAACCGAATCAAAATATCCTTTGATATGCATTTTATTTTGTAACTTAATGACTGTAAACTAATTACTGGTATTTAATCGACTGATCAAACACAAAGTATAGCAATGATAAAGGCTTGGTAATATATATTATATCTTTGAAGCCATTGTAATGTAATTATTTCTGTGTAATGAAGAAACTACGACAAAATTGATTTAAATAAGACCGTAATGGATAATAAACATATTCACTCAGACATGCGATAAACCAACACCATCTCCAAAGAAAGACGACCTGTCACATACATATCAGAACCATTCTAGTATCCCATCAGGCAAGTATCAATGCATTGTAACCAGTTAAAGTGATGGGAAGAAAGGAACAGTATATATACTACTTATGATTGCTTTCCTCATGCTACATGATAAACTCACTTGTAACTGTTCTAACTGGCTATAATATTCGCAGTGTATATTTTGAGGCCCCGACAGATTCATTTTGCAACATAACTTTATGGGGGTTTATATTATACCATATTGATCTTAACAATTAATTGATTATCGATAACTCTGCCTCTGCCTGGGCCTCAATTAGTTACATGCATTGCTTAAGTTCAACTGCCAGACTTGTCGGTAATCTAGTTCGGCGCAATGACTACAACGTTTTCCTGTTCCTGTGGATGTGCTAGTACAAACATAATAGTGTATGTACAAACTGTCTATGTCCCACGATATATAGTGCACACTATAACTGTCTATGTCCCACGATATATAGTGCACACTATAACTGTCTATGTCCCACGATATGTAGTGCACACTATAACTGTCTATGTCCCACGATATATAGTGCACACTATAACTGTCTATGTCCCACGATATATAGTACACACTATAACTGTCTATGTCCCACGATATGTAGTACACACTATAACTGTCTATGTCCCATGATATGTAGTGCACACTATAACTGTCTATGTCCCATGATATGTAGTACACACTATAACTGTCTATGTCCCATGATATGTAGTACACACTATAACTGTCTATGTCCCACGATATGTAGTGCACACTATAACTGTCTATGTCCCACGATATGTAGTGCACACTATAACTGTCTATGTCCCACGATATGTAGTACACACTATAACTGATGTCCCACGATATGTAGTGCACACTATAACTGTCCATGTCCCACGATATGTAGTGCACACTATAACTGTCTATGTCCCACGATATGTAGTACACACTATAACTGTCTATGTCCCACGATATATAGTGCACACTATAACTGTCTATGTTCCACGATATGTAGTGCACACTATAACTGTCTATGTCCCACGTTATATAGTGCACACTATAACTGTCTATGTCCCACGATATATAGTACACACTATAACTGTCTATGTCCCACGATATGTAGTACACACTATAACTGTCTATGTCCCACGATATGTAGTACACACTATAACTGTCTATGTCCCACGATATGTAGTGCACACTATAACTGTCTATGTCCCACGATATGTAGTCACACTATAACTGTCTATGTCCCACGATATGTAGTACACACTATAACTGTCTATGTCCCACGATATGTAGTACACACTATAACTGTCTATGTCCCACGATATGTAGTACACACTATAACTGTCTATGTCCCACGATATATAGTACACACTATAACTGTCTATGTCCCATGATATATAGTACACACTATAACTGTCTATGTCCCACGATATGTAGTGCACACTATAACTGTCTATGTCCCACGATATGTAGTACACACACACTATTACTGTCTATGTCCCACGATATGTAGTACACACACACTATTACTGTCTATGTCCCACGATATGTAGTACACACTATAACTGTCTATGTCCCACGATATGTAGTACACACTATAACTGTCTATGTCCCACGATATATAGTACACACTATAACTGTCTATGTCCCACGATATGTAGTACACACTATAACTGTCTATGTCCCACGATATATAGTACACACTATAACTGTCTATGTCCCACGATATGTAGTGCACACTATAACTGTCTATGTCCCACGATATGTAGTACACACACACTATAACTGTCTATGTCCCACGATATGTAGTACACACACACTATAACTGTCTATGTCCCACGATATGTAGTACACACTATAACTGTCTATGTCCCACGATATGTAGTACACACTATAACTGTCTATGTCCCACGATATATAGTACACACTATAACTGTCTATGTCCCACGATATGTAGTACACACTATAACTGTCTATGTCCCACGATATGTAGTACACACTATAACTGTCTATGTCCCACGATATGTAGTGCACACTATAACTGTCTATGTCCCACGATATGTAGTACACACTATAACTGTCTATGTCCCACGATATGTAGTACACACTATAACTGTCTATGTCCCACGATATGTAGTGCACACTATAACTGTCTATGTCCCACGATATGTAGTACACACTATAACTGTCTATGTCCCACGATATGTAGTACACACTATAACTGTCCATGTCCCACGATATGTAGTACACACACACTATAACTGTCTATGTCCCACGATATGTAGTGCACACTATAACTGTCTATGTCCCACGATATGTAGTACACACTATAACTGTCTATGTCCCACGATATGTAGTACACACTATAACTGTCTATGTCCCACGATATGTAGTGCACACTATAACTGTCTATGTCCCACGATATGTAGTACACACTATAACTGTCTATGTCCCACGATATGTAGTACACACTATAACTGTCTATGTCCCACGATATGTAGTACACACTATAACTGTCTATGTCCCACGATATGTAGTGCACACTATAACTGTCTATGTCCCACGATATGTAGTACACACTATAACTGTCTATGTCCCACGATATGTAGTACACACTATAACTGTCTATGTCCCACGATATGTAGTACACACTATAACTGTCTATGTCCCACGATATGTAGTACACACTATAACTGATGTCCCACGATATGTAGTGCACACTATAACTGTCCATGTCCCACGATATGTAGTACACACTATAACTGTCTATGTCCCACGATATGTAGTACACACTATAACTGTCTATGTCCCACGATATGTAGTACACACTATAACTGTCTATGTCCCACGATATGTAGTACACACTATAACTGTCTATGTCCCACGATATGTAGTGCACACTATAACTGTCTATGTCCCACGATATGTAGTACACACTATAACTGTCTATGTCCCACGATATGTAGTACACACTATAACTGTCTATGTCCCACGATATGTAGTACACACTATAACTGTCTATGTCCCACGATATGTAGTGCACACTATAACTGTCTATGTCCCACGATATGTAGTACACACTATAACTGTCTATGTCCCACGATATGTAGTACACACTATAACTGTCTATGTCCCACGATATGTAGTACACACTATAACTGTCTATGTCCCACGATATGTAGTACACACTATAACTGTCTATGTCCCACGATATGTAGTACACACTATAACTGTCTATGTCCCACGATATGTAGTACACACTATAACTGATGTCCCACGATATGTAGTGCACACTATAACTGTCTATGTCCCACGATATGTAGTACACACACACTATTACTGTCTATGTCCCACGATATGTAGTACACACACACTATTACTGTCTATGTCCCACGATATGTAGTACACACTATAACTGTCTATGTCCCACGATATGTAGTACACACTATAACTGTCTATGTCCCACGATATGTAGTACACACTATAACTGTCTATGTCCCACGATATGTAGTACACACTATAACTGTCTATGTCCCACGATATGTAGTACACACTATAACTGTCTATGTCCCACGATATGTAGTGCACACTATAACTGTCTATGTCCCACGATATGTAGTACAACACACTATAACTGTCTATGTCCCACGATATGTAGTACACACACACTATTACTGTCTATGTCCCACGATATGTAGTACACACTATAACTGTCTATGTCCCACGATATGTAGTACACACTATAACTGTCTATGTCCCACGATATATAGTACACACTATAACTGTCTATGTCCCACGATATGTAGTACACACTATAACTGTCTATGTCCCACGATATGTAGTACACACTATAACTGTCTATGTCCCACGATATGTAGTGCACACTATAACTGTCTATGTCCCACGATATGTAGTACACACTATAACTGTCTATGTCCCACGATATGTAGTACACACTATAACTGTCTATGTCCCACGATATGTAGTGCACACTATAACTGTCTATGTCCCACGATATATAGTACACACTATAACTGTCTATGTCCCACGATATGTAGTACACACTATAACTGTCCATGTCCCACGATATGTAGTACACACACACTATAACTGTCTATGTCCCACGATATGTAGTGCACACTATAACTGTCTATGTCCCACGATATGTAGTACACACTATAACTGTCTATGTCCCACGATATGTAGTACACACTATAACTGTCTATGTCCCACGATATGTAGTACACACTATAACTGTCTATGTCCCACGATATGTAGTACACACTATAACTGTCTATGTCCCACGATATGTAGTACACACTATAACTGTCTATGTCCCACGATATGTAGTACACACTATAACTGTCTATGTCCCACGATATGTAGTGCACACTATAACTGTCTATGTCCCACGATATGTAGTACACACTATAACTGTCTATGTCCCACGATATGTAGTGCACACTATAACTGTCTATGTCCCACGATATGTAGTACACACTATAACTGATGTCCCATGATATGTAGTGCACACTATAACTGTCCATGTCCCACGATATGTAGTACACACTATAACTGTCCATGTCCCACGATATGTAGTACACACTATAACTGTCCATGTCCCACGATATGTAGTACACACTATAACTGTCTATGTCCCACAATGTAGTGCACACTATAACTGTCTATGTCCCACGATATGTAGTACACACTATAACTGTCTATGTCCCACGATATATAGTACACACTATAACTGTCTATGTCCCATGATATATAGTACACACTATAACTGTCTATGTCCCACGATATGTAGTGCACACTATAACTGTCTATGTCCCACGATATGTAGTACACACACACTATTACTGTCTATGTCCCACGATATGTAGTACACACACACTATTACTGTCTATGTCCCACGATATGTAGTACACACTATAACTGTCTATGTTCCACGATATGTAGTACACACTATAACTGATGTCCCACGATATGTAGTGCACACTATAACTGTCTATGTCCCACGATATGTAGTACACACTATAACTGTCTATGTCCCACGATATGTAGTACACACTATAACTGTCTATGTTCCACGATATGTAGTACATACCATAACTGATGTCCCACGATATGTAGTGCACACTATAACTGTCTATGTCCCACGATATGTAGTACACACACACTATTACTGTCTATGTCCCACGATATGTAGTACACACACACTATTACTGTCTATGTCCCACGATATGTAGTACACACTATAACTGTCTATGTCCCACGATATGTAGTACACACTATAACTGTCTATGTCCCACGATATATAGTACACACTATAACTGTCTATGTCCCACGATATGTAGTACACACTATAACTGTCTATGTCCCACGATATATAGTACACACTATAACTGTCTATGTCCCACGATATGTAGTGCACACTATAACTGATGTCCCACGATATGTAGTACACACTATAACTGTCTATGTCCCACGATATGTAGTACACACTATAACTGTCTATGTCCCACGATATGTAGTACACACTATAACTGATGTCCCACGATATGTAGTACACACTATAACTGCATGTCCCACGATATGTAGTACACACTATAACTGTCTATGTCCCACGATATGTAGTACACACTATAACTGTCATGTCCCACGATATGTAGTACACACACTATAACTGATGTCCCACGATATGTAGTACACACTATAACTGATGTCCCACGATATGTAGTACACACTATAACTGTCTATGTCCCACGATATGTAGTACACACTATAACTGATGTCCCACGATATGTAGTACACACTATAACTGATGTCCCACGATATGTAGTACACACTATAACTGATGTCCCACGATATGTAGTACACACTATAACTGATGTCCCACGATATGTAGTACACACACTATAACTGATGTCCCACGATATGTAGTACACACTATAACTGTCTATGTCCCACGATATGTAGTACACACTATAACTGTCTATGTCCCACGATATGTAGTACACACTATAACTGATGTCCCACGATATGTAGTACACACTATAACTGATGTCCCACGATATGTAGTACACACTATAACTGATGTCCCACGATATGTAGTACCCACTATAACTGATGTCCCACGATATGTAGTACACACTATAACTGTCTATGTCCCACGATATGTAGTACACACTATAACTGTCTATGTCCCACGATATGTAGTACACACTATAACTGTCTATGTCCCACGATATGTAGTACACACTATAACTGTCTATGTCCCACGATATGTAGTACACACTATAACTGATGTCCCATGATATGTAGTGCACACTATAACTGATGTCCCACGATATGTAGTACACACTATAACTGATGTCCCACGATATGTAGTACACACTATAACTGCATGTCCCACGATATGTAGTACACACTATAACTGCATGTCCCACGATATGTAGTACACACTATAACTGTCTATGTCCCACGATATGTAGTACACACTATAACTGTCTATGTCCCACGATATGTAGTACACACTATAACTGTCTATGTCCCACGATATATAGTACACACTATAACTGTCTATGTCCCATGATATATAGTACACACTATAACTGTCTATGTCCCACGATATGTAGTGCACACTATAACTGTCTATGTCCCACGATATGTAGTACACACACACTATTACTGTCTATGTCCCACGATATGTAGTACACACACACTATTACTGTCTATGTCCCACGATATGTAGTACACACTATAACTGTCTATGTTCCACGATATGTAGTACACACTATAACTGATGTCCCACGATAGGTAGTGCACACTATAACTGTCTATGTCCCACGATATGTAGTACACACTATAACTGTCTATGTCCCACGATATGTAGTACACACTATAACTGTCTATGTTCCACGATATGTAGTACATACCATAACTGATGTCCCACGATATGTAGTACACACTATAACTGTCTATGTCCCACGATATGTAGTACACACTATAACTGATGTCCCACGATATGTAGTACACACTATAACTGATGTCCCACGATATG
>CM026394.1:29900657-29979863 GCA_014843695.1 Archivesica marissinica
CTAATCCTAGCCCTGGCCTAACCTTAATCTAGAATACTAGTAATCCTAACCTAATCCTAGCCCTGGCCTAACCTTAATCTAGAATACTAGTAATCCTAACCTAATCCTAGCCCTGGCCTAACCTTAATCTAGAATACTAGTAATCCTAACCTAATCCTAGCCCTGGCCTAACCTTAATCTTGAATACTAGTAATCCTAACCTAATCCTAGCCCTGGCCTAACCTTAATCTAGAATACTAGTAATCCTAACCTAATCCTAGCCCTGGCCTAACCTTAATCTAGAATACTAGTAATCCTAACCTAATCCTAGCCCTGGCCTAACCTTAATCTAGAATACTAGTAATCCTAACCTAATCCTAGCCTACTCATAACTAATCCTGGCATAATTCTAACCTAAATCTAACATAATTCTAACCTAACCTAATAGCAACATCAATTCTAACCTAATCAGAACTTAATGCTAATAAAATCCTAACCTAACCTAATCCCAACTTAATGCTAATAAAATCCTAACTTAACCTAATCCCAACTTAATCCTGGCATTACCAAATCACTGAAAACAAAAAACCTGATCATTTTGACTGAATTTGAAAATTTCAAATACTGATTATGTAATGATTTGTTTGAAGATTGCAACAGTTTATTCCACTTGGATGATAAATGGGTGAAACACATTAGCATTGAGGTAACCGATGGTGATTATATGGTATTATGTTGTAATTCAGAGAGATCTATGTTCCATAGGAATGATACAATATTTGTACAGTATTGGCGGGTATCAATGGGTCACTGTCACCAGGGCTGCCAACGTTACACTATGGAACTATAGGATGAAGCCTATGGTCAGCTATAGATTAGGATGAAGCCTAATGGTCAGCTATAGATTAAGACGAAGCCTAATGGTCAGCTATAGATTAGGACGAAGCCTAATGGTCAGCTAGGATGAAGCCTAATGGTCAGCTATAGATTAGGACGAAGCCTAATGGTCAGCTAGGATAAAGCCTAATGGTCAGCTATAGATTAGGATGAAGCCTAATGGTCAGCTATAGATTAAGACAAAGCCTAATGGTCAGCTATAGATTAGGATGAAGCCTAATGGTCAGCTATAGATTAGGACGAAGCCTAATGGTCAGCTATAGATTAAGACAAAGCCTAATGGTCAGCTATAGATTAGGACAAAGCCTAATGGTCAGCTATAGATTAGGACGAAGCCTAATGGTCAGCTATAGATTAGGACGAAGCCTAATGGTCAGCTATAGATTACGACGAAGCCTAATGGTCAGCTATAGATTAGGACGAAGCCTAATGGTCAGCTATAGATTAGGACGAAGCCTAATGGTCAGCTAGGACAAAGCCTAATGGTCAGCTATAGATTAGGACGAAGCCTAATGGTCAGCTATAGATTAGGACGAAGCCTAGTGGTCAGCTATAGATTAGGACGAAGCCTAATGGTCAGCTATAGATTAGGACGAAGCCTAATGGTCAGCTATAGATTAGGACGAAGCCTAATGGTCAGCTATAGATTAGGATGAAGCCTAATGGTCAGCTATAGATTAGGACGAAGCCTAATGGTCAGCTATAGATTAGGACGAAGCCTAATGGTCAGCTATAGATTAGGACGAAGCCTAATGGTCAGCTATAGATTAGGACGAAGCCTAATGGTCAGCTATAGATTAGGACGAAGCCTAATGGTCAGCTATAGATTATTTGTAATGAGATATAAACAAACATAAACAAGCAATTTGTGAACAAATGTACTCACTGACCTTGGTTATATTATTTCAGATAAGTTTTGTTTGTTTTTGGGGTTACTAGTCGCACCAACAGCTTAAATCATACGGCGACTCTTACAGCTATTTTTGGTAGAGGAAGACCCTGGGTGCCCCTCAGAGCAGTATTTCAGGCATGCACAGACACCTGGGTAGAACCTCCGACCTACCATAAGCCAGCTGGATAAGCTACCTCACTTGAAAGAATTTGCAACCTCCCCCCCCCCAGTGAGTATCTCAGTTAAGTCAAACTATAATAATGTGGAAATAACAGTAAAATTGATCAAATTTGTGATGCAGAATAAATTATTGCTGTATTGGATTCTGGAATTAATTCATCCAACTTTACAATTCTCTTGATTGTCCACATTTTCCGGACGCTATTTGTGACCCATCACTGGGATAACTGTCAATAACATCCACCCAAGCATAAAAAACCGTTATTTATATGAAATAAAATCAAATAATTTTACTCAATAGATCACAAAAACTACTGGATTATTTTCACCAACATTTTTCTTTGAAGTTCAAACATGAGATTATAAAACTGTAATAAACAGTACAAACTATTCGGATAGTTGGCGGATAGTTGGCGGATAGTTGGCGTGTGAACATTCTCAAAGTCAACATGACTAAACTGGATGGCAATTTGTAACTGAGGTGCAGAATTTCTGGTTGGGCAATTTTTAACCAAGGTGCAGAATTTCGGGGTAGTATGTAACTGAGGTGCAGATTGTTTTGGGGAGCAATTTGTAACCGAGGTGTAGAATATTCTGGGGCAAATTAATTTGCTATTGGGGGTGTAGAATTTCTGGGAGCAATTTGTAATCGAGGTGCAGAATCTTCTGGGGAAATTTGCTATTGGAGTGCAGCATTTCTGGGGGCAATATGTAACCAAGATGCAGGGGTGCAGTATTTGTGGGGGCAAAATGCTAATGGGGTGCATCATTTCTGGGGGCAATCTGCTACTGGGGTGCAGCATTTCTGGGGGCAATCTGCCACTGGGGTGCATCATTTCTTGGTAGGGGGGCAATTTGCTACTGTGACTCAACATATAATTGTGCAAACAATTCACATACACCATTCACATACTATTGCCCATATGGGTAACATAAAATCATCTATTGTTCTAGAGATTCATTAATTAACCATACATTCGGAAACTCAAGTTTATATCTTATAAACATCGTAATTGGGTTAAATTAATAATAAATAGTTGGGTCAATATCTAGCACACCCTACAAGCCACAGGGGTGGGGGAGAGTTGGGGGGTTTGATTTAGAAATCGCCTCATTTCGGTCCAAAATCATATGAAGTTTTTCTTCGTAAAATAGCACTCCTCTATGTGGCATTTAAAAACACCCGACCTACTTAAAAATCTCACAAAAAGCCTGCAATGTCACACTTCACTTGTATAGGATTAACTGTTGCCGGACAATGAACTGCTTGGATTTTCTCACTTTTCATGTCGAAAAATATTGCATAACACCCTGCCACCCATTTCGACTATGTCTTTAAAGGTGTATAATACATAACTACAATATAAATGTGAGCAGGTAGTGATGGTGGTGGGTATTGTATAACATACCTGACTGATGTATTACACTAGATAGCAAGCTGTCAACAAACATTAAATTGAGGCCATGTATTCACCACAGTAAGAAGATAATAAGTTCTGTATGTAGATGTTTAAACACCTGACTGGACATGTGCCACATCGGGTATTGTTCATATTAAAGTCTAATTATGAGATTACATACAACATTCCTCATACCCAGATATTCAAATGAGCGAATAATTGTGTGTGTGTTTTACGTTTATTGAATAATTGTGTGTGTGTGTTTTACGTTTATTTATCGTCGCTACCGGTTGCCCATATGAGCGACGTCTCCTGAAGAGATTAGTCATTTTAGATTTTTGGAGGTTAGTGCAATGATACAGACAGAGAACCATTCCAGAGTCTCCTCTGGTTCTTTTACGTGCACAGTGTAAAGCCTCGACACAAGACCTTGGCTTAACCCTTTCAACCCCAAGTAACTGACATGGACTGGTCCATGATATTTTTAGACCAATAAATTAATAACAAAATTACATTTGGATCAGTTCATTTATCAAAATGGGTAATTTTATCTAAAAATAGTAATAATTATTACTGGCAAAAAAGTGCAGATCCTGATTAGACGGCTCGTTATGAGCCGGCTCATCTGGATCTACACTTTTCATAAGCCTATTTAGAGGCCTGTGGGGTTGAAAGGGTTAAAGTCCCATCTGAAAGACTGTTAGAATCAGATGGGGGATCGAACATGTGATCCCTGGATTCTCAGTCCAACGTATTAACCACCGGAGTACTGACTATTGCCAGTAGTGTATAATTAGAAATCATTAGCTCTTTTATATTGGAATGATCCAGGCCTAAAATCCGCTTTCTCAAGCCAAAGTTTTACCGTGACTTTATGGGCGAGATCGACGAATGGCTATATGGTATATGCTTGTATAGATACCAACTCCTTTGAACAACTTAACAATCACAGGAAATATTGTTGGGAGGCCTTCATGGCTGAGTAGTTCGAATCCCACTGAGGGTGCCAAGCTAAATTCTTTTATGTGAGGAACCTGTCCAGCTGGCTTGCGGAATGTCAGTGGTTCTACTAGGGTGTCTGTCCATGCATGAAATACTGCTCGAAATGGAATCAGGAGACTTTCTCCACCATTGTAATGCATGGTGTTGCCTATAACTATTTCCTATACAATAAACTATCCAATTACAGCTCAAAGCTGAGGAAGCTATCCCGTGGGTTTGTGGAAGATCCGTGGTTGTACCCTGGGTGCCTGCCCCTGCCTGAAACAAGTAATGCTCAGAGGGATACCAGGGATCATACTTCATTCTACACAAGGGGTACCAGAGGTAATACTTCATTCTACACAAGGGGTACCAGAGGTAATACTTCATTCTACACAAGGGGTACCAGAGGTAATACTTCATTCTACACAAGGGGTACCAGAGGTAATACTTCATTCTACACAAGGGGTACCAGAGGTAATACTTCATTCTACACAAGGGGTACCAGAGGTAATACTTCATTCTACACAAGGGGTACCAGAGGTAATACTTCATTCTACACAAGGGGTACCAGAGGTAATACTTCATTCTACACAAGGGGTACCAGAGGTAATACTTCATTCTACACAAGGGGTACCAGAGGTAATACTTCATTCTACACAAGGGGTACCAGAGGTAATACTTCATTCTACACAAGGGGTACCAGAGGTAATACTTCATTCTACACAAGGGGTACCAGAGGTAATACTTCACCCTGCAATCCTAACTGTTAGTGTGTTTACATATCCACATACAAAACACATAAAACACCTCGTAATGCCATTGACATTCATGATTTCATCCAATATTCTTTTGCCTTTCCTTTGTGAAATATCATCCCACCCCACCCATCCACAACTCAATCCATCCCATCCAGCTACCACTCACTCCATCCATCCACCACTCACTCCATCCCATCCAGCTACCACTCACTCCATCCCATCCAGCTACCACTCACTCCATCCCATCCAGCTACCACTCACTCCATCCCATCCAGCTACCACTCACTCCATCCATCCACCACTCACTCCATCCCATCCAGCTACCACTCACTCCATCCATCCACCACTCACTCAATCCATCCATCCATCCATCCACAACTCAATCCATCCAGCCACCACTCACTCCATCCATCCACCACTCACTCAATCCATCCATCAAGCCACCACCAACCCATCCATCCATCAAGCCACCACCTACTCATTCCATCCATCAAGCCACCACCAACCCATCCATCCATCAAGCCACCACCTACTCATTCCATCCATCAAGCCACCACCAACCCATCCATCCATCAAGCCACCACCTACTCATTCCATCCATCAAGCCACCACCAACCCATCCATCCATCAAGCCACCACCTACTCATTCCATCCATCAAGCCACCACCTACTCATTCCATCCATCCATCCATCCAGCCACCATCCATCCATCCATCCTATCCAGCCACCACCCATCCATCCATCCACCCATCCATCCACCCATCCTATCCAGCCACCACCCACCATCCATCCATCCATCCATCCATCCACCCAGCCACCATCCATCCATCCATCCATCTTCATTCATTAAACTTTCATTTTATTTTCTTCATAAGATTATTGATTCAATTTTCTCTTCCTTATCTTCATACACACATTCATGAAATCTTCCTGAATATTTTCTTTTTCTAAGTTACTCTAAGTTCAACATGTGTCTTTCCTACTAGATTATTCTTTCTTATTCTGTAATAAAATGCATTCCTTTTTCACTTAGTAAAAGCTTCCACATACCTTCATAATTTTGCAGTTCCATCACTTTGTCCATTTATCCAGGGGTCCATCTATCCATAATCCAGGGGTCCACTTATCCTCTATCTGTCGGCTTGTCATCAATTTAGGTTTTGCATTCTACCATTTTAATCCACGACATCCACAGCATTCTTCCAACATCCCCCATATTCCAATGTTTGTTCTGTCAATTCTTATCAATTCAATAGCAAAACACACCAACAGCTCCTTGAACATTTAAATTGAATATTCCACCTGTCAACACACTATCAGGTTACAATTCTTGTTTTTAAATTGATAAAATGTTTACAAATTCACTGAAAATGAAGTATTTTTTTAATCCAGTTTCAATTGAAAACAATCGTTATTTTTGCACTAAGATATCCCGGCTGTCCAGTATTTTGAGAATAACTACCACATGGTTAAATGTTGCCCTTACCAATAGTGTGGTTTATATGGGCTATCTAGGTCAGAGTATTTAACCAACCATAGTGTCTATTTTTGGTTTACTGTGCTTAATATTTCAAACATACAAAGATAATTCAGTTGAACGCACATATAGTCAACTTTTACTTTTCATTCAATAAAATAAATCTTTATTTTTTCATTTCCCATCATCTGTGAAGATATGTTTTGATGAATGAAAATGTTATTGCTCTTTTTTCATGTAAATTGAACACCTGCTGTGACCTATTTTAAGTGACTATTCATATGCGGAAAAGTAATGAACATTAGCCAAATATTAATAAGCGACAACTTTTTACTGTAAATGCTCAAAGAAATTATTAATGCAAGTAATGCAATTTATTGACTTGCATGGCCAAAATGTATCCATCATGGTCAGATGATGTTACTCCCAGCTGAATGATTAGAACACCTCTGTGTGGTCTTGCACAATGTTGTATCAACCAGCCCTCCCTCTCCCAATCAACCAACCCTCCCTCCTCACCGGTTCCTGTCAGTACATAGGAATGGCAAATGTGGTTCTGCTCTTGTTGACAGGTGGTCTCTCAGGACAGCTTAAAGTACAGTAATAATTAGGTGGTCTCTCAGGACAGTTTAAAGTACAGTAATAATTAGGTGGTCTCTCAGGACAGCTTAAAGTACAGTAATAATTAGGTGGTCTCTCAGGACAGTTTAAAGTACAGTAATAAATAGGTGGTCTCTCAGGACAGCTTAAAGTACAGTAATACAGTAATAATTAGGTGGTCTCTCAGGACAGTTTAAAGTACAGTAATAATTAGGTGGTCTCTCAGGACAGCTTAAAGTACAGTAATAATTAGGTGGTCTCTCAGGACAGTTTAAAGTACAGTAATAATTAGGTGGTCTCTCAGGACAGCTTAAAGTACAGTAATAATTAGGTGGTCTCTCAGGACAGCTTAAAGTACAGTAATAATTAGGTGGTCTCTCAGGACAGCTTAAAGTACAGTAATAATTAGGTGGTCTCTCAGGACAGCTTAAAGTACAGTAATAATTAGGTGGTCTCTCAGGACAGCTTAAAGTACAGTAATAATTAGGTGGTCTCTCAGGACAGCTTAAAGTACAGTAATAATTAGGTGGTCTCTCAGGACAGCTTAAAGTACAGTAATAATTAGGTGGTCTCTCAGGACAGCTTAAAGTACAGTAATAATTAGGTGGTCTCTCAGGACAGCTTAAAGTACAGTAATAATTAGGTGGTCTGTAGCATAGATTGACTGTACATTCAATGATTTATATACTGTATGTAGCATAGATTGACTGTACATTCAATGATTTAAGTATGTAGCATAGATTGACTGTACATTCAATGATTTATGTATGTAGCATAGATTGACTGTACATTCAATGATTTAAGTATGTAGCATAGATTGACTGTACATTCAATGATTTATGTATGTAGCATAGATTGACTGTACATTCAATGATTTATATACTGTATGTAGCATAGATTGACTGTACATTCAATGATTTATGTATGTAGCATAGATTGACTGTATATTCAATGATTTATGTATGTAGCATAGATTGACTGTACATTCAATGCGTTAAGTATGTAGCATAGATTGACTGTACATTCAATGCTTTAAGTATGTAGCATAGATTGACTGTACATTCAATGCTTTAAGTATGTAGCATAGATTGACTGTACATTCAATGCTTTAAGTAGGTAGCATAGATTGACTGTACATTCAATGCTTTAAGTAGGTAGTATAGATTGACTGTACATTCAAGGCTTTAAGTATGTAGTATAGATTGACTGTACATTCAATGCTTTAAGTAGGTAGCATAGATTGACTGTACATTCAATGCTTCAAGTAGGTAGCATAGATTGACTGTACATTCAATGCTTTAAGTAGGTAGCATAGATTGACTGTACATTCTGATTCAGTAGTACATATTTAAAGTAAAGTAAACACAAATGTAAAATACGATCATTCCAAGAAATGTTTGCCCTTGCCTCTGAAACAAAGAGAAGAAACAATTTCAGATAATTCCCACGAAGACTGCTGTTGTTGTCTCCCTTAGAAATAAAAGGCAAATATAAGATATGGTTTCATGCTGTTGTGAACTGTACATTTTAGAGGTCACATAAATATTCACACAGAATAGTCTACTACTGAAAACAAGTTCATACGAAATAATAACTGTTGTAATTGGGGTTGCAGTAAGTAAGGGGTTGCAGTAAGGGGTTGCAGTAAGTAAGGGGTTGCAGTATGTAAGGGGTTACAGTAAGGGGTTGCAGTAAGGGGTTGGAGTAAGGGGTTACAGTAAGGGGTTGCAGTAAGTAAGGGGTTACAGTATGGGGTTACAGTATGTAAGGGGTTACAGTAAGGGTTGCAGTAAGTAAGGGGTTGCAGTATGTAAGGGGTTACAGTAAGGGGTTGCAGTAAGTAAGGGGTTACAGTAAGGGGTTGCAGTAAGTAAGGGGTTACAGTAAGGGTTGCAGTAAGTAAGGGGTTACAGTAAGTAAGGGGTTGCAGTAAGTAAGGGGTTGCAGTAAGTAAGGGGTTACAGTAAGGGGTTGCAGTAAGTAAGGGGTTGCAGTAAGTAAGGGGTTGCAGTAAGTAAGGGGTTGCAGTAAGTAAGGGGTTGCAGTAAGTAAGGGGTTACAGTAAGGGGTTGCAGTAAGTAAGGGGTTACAGTAAGAGGTTGCAGTAGGGGGTTACAGTAAGTGGTTGCAGTAAGTAAGGGGTTGCAGTAAGTAAGGGGTTGCAGTAAGTAAGGGGTTGCAGTAGGGGGTTACAGTAAGTGGTTGCACAGTAAGTAAGGGGTTACAGTAAGTAAGGGGTTGCAGTAACGATGATGGGGGCATGTTCCCCCTTAAAATTGTTGGGGTATATAAGCGATTTTCTGATTTAATGAGCTTAGACGTATAATTATGCACTGATCTTTCAGCTCTCTAGCAGTTAACATTTTATACAGCAAATAGATTCTTTTTGCATTTTATTTATTTTTTTTACTTTGGAAATTTTAACACCTCCGTGTGGCTACGGGCCTGCTGTAGGTGACATAAACCAGATTTATTATAAGAAGCTTACAGCAAGTTATAGTTGCTTATCCCCAATAGGTCTCTTCAACTTACATCATGTTGCAAATTAGGAACAGTTTAACTACACATAGGATTAATAAAATATTGGCTACAAAATAATTACAAATTTGGGGGAGACATGGGGGAAATAAATGACAACATTGTCTCAATAATAACACAGTATGCTGGGGGGAGATATGGGGAAATTAATTACAACATTTTCTCAATAATAACACAGTACACTGGGGGGAGACAAGGGGAAATTAATGACATTTACAGTGACTAAGAATACTATTCGACCAGACTTTACTGCGACGCCGGAACATAAAAATCGATCGAGTTCTGATGTTGTTGTCTCCTCAACTACTGGTTCCGTTGTTGTATCCTGGACAACCCGGTGCTGACGTTGTTGTATCCTGGACTACCCAGTGCTGACGTTGTTGTATCCTGGACTACCCGGTGCTGACATTGTTGTATCCTGGACTACCCGGTGCTGATGTTGTTGTATCCTGGATTACCTGGTGCTGACATTGTTGTATCCTGGACTACCTGGTGCTGACGTTGTTGTATCCTAGACTACCTGGTGCTGACATTGTTGTATCCTGGACTACCCGGTGCTGACGTTATTGTATCCTGGACTACCTGGTGCTGACATTGTTGTATCCTGGACTACCCGGTGCTGACGTTGTAGTATCCTGTACTACCCGGTGCTGACGTTGTTGTAGCCTGGACTACCCGGTGCTGACGTTGTTGTATCCTGGACTACCTGGTGCTGACATTGTTGTATCCTGGACAACCCAGTGCTGACGTTGTTGTATCCTGGACTACCCGGTGCTGATGTTGTTGTATCCTGGACTACCTGGTGCTGACATTGTTGTATCCTGGACTACCTGGTGCTGACGTTGCTGTATCCTGGACTACCCTGTGCCCACGTTGTTGTATCCTGGACTACCCGGTGCTGACGTTGTTGTATCCTGTACAACCCAGTGCTGACGTTGTTGTATCCTGGACAACCCGGTGCTGATGTTGTTGTATCCTGTACAACCCGGTGCTGACGTTGTTGTATCCTGGACTACCCGGTGCTGACGTTGTTGTATCCTGGACAACCTGGTGCTGACGTTGTTGTATCCTGGACTACCCGGTGCTGACGTTGTTGTATCTTGGACTACCCGGTGCTGACGCTGTTGTATCCTGGACTACCCGGTGATGATGTTGTTGTATCCAGGACTACCTGGTTGTGATGTTGTTGTATCCTGGACTACCTGGTGTTGATTTTGTTGTATCCTGGACTACCTGGTGATGATGTTGTTGTATCCTGTACAACCCGGTGCTGACGTTGTTGTATCCTGGACTACCCGGTGCTGACGTTGTTGTATCCTGGACAACCTGGTGCTGACATTGTTGTATCCTGGACTACCCGGTGCTGACGTTGTTGTATCCTGGACTACCCGGTGCTGACGTTGTTGTATCCTGGACAACCTGGTGCTGACGTTGTTGTATCCTGGACTACCCGGTGCTGACGTTGTTGTATCTTGGACTACCCGGTGATGATGTTGTTGTATCCAGGACTACCTGGTTGTGATGTTGTTGTATCCTGGACTACCTGGTGTTGATGTTGTTGTATCCTGGACTACCTGGTGATGATGTTGTTGTATCCAGGACTACCTGGTTGTGACATTGTTGTATCCTGGACAACCCGGTGCTGATGTTGTTGTATCCTGGACTACCTGGTGCTGATGTTGTTGTATCCTGGACTACCTGGTTGTGACATTGTTGTATCCTGAACTACCCGGTGCTGACGTTGTTGTATCCTGGACTACCTGGTGCTGATGTTGTTGTATCCTGGACTACCAACCGGTGCTGACGTTGTTGTATCCTGGACTACTCGGTGCTGACGTTGTTGTATCCTGGACTACCCGGTGCTGACATTGTTGTTTCCTGGACTACCCGGTGCTGACGTTGTTGTATCCTGGACTACCCAGTGGTGACATTGTTGTACCCTGGACTACCTGGTGGTGACGTTGTTGTATCCTGGACTTCCAAGTTCTGACATTGTTGTATCCTGGACTTCCAAGTTCTGACATTGTTGTATCCTGGACTTCCAAGTTCTGACATTGTTGTATCCTGGACTACCTGGTTCTGACATTGTTGTATCCTGGACTACCTCATTCTGACGTTGTTGTATCCTGGACTTCCAAGTTCTGACATTGTTGTATCCTGGACTACTTGGTTCTGACATTGTTGTATGCTGGACTACCCGGTTCCGACATTGTTGTATCCTCAACTACCAGGTTCCAATTTTGTTTTATCCAACACTACCCAGTTCCGACGTTGATGTAACCTCGACTACACGGTTCTGACATTGTTGGAATCTGAACTAACTGTTTCTGACGATGTATCCTCGAGTCCTGTGTTCTGTCGATGTCGTATCATGGACTATGCAGTTCCAATGTTGTTGTGTCCTTGTATACCATAACTTGTTGGTCCCGGCCCAATACCTACTATGGCAAAAATTAAGTAATACTATATAGAAGACTTCAAGAACTAGTTCAATGCTACAAGGTTCTGTGAACCTGAATAATAAGCAGACTATTTATGAGTTTATATTTTAAACTATTGGCCTAGTAACACATGACTAATCTTGTGACCAAGTTACTGTGAATTGCTTCAGAGGGGAATGGCTGATAATGAAGAGGAATGGCTGATAATGGAGGGAAATGGCTGATAATGGAGGGAATGGCAGATAATGGAGGGAATGGCAGATAATGGAGGGAATGGAGAGATAATGGAGAACAGCTGATAATGTAGAGGAATGGCTGATAATGGAGAGGAATGGTTGAAAATGGATGGAGAGGAATGCCTGATAATGGAGAGGACTGGATGATAATGGAGGGAAATGGCTGATAATGGAGAGGAATGGCAGATAATGGAGAACAGCTGGTAATGGAGGGGAATGGCTGATAATGGAGGGAAAGGCTGATAATGGAGGGAAATGGCTGATAATGGAGAGGAATGGCTGATAATGGAGACAAATGGTTGATAATGGAGATGAATGGCTGCTAATGGAGGGGAATGGCTGATAATGGAGGGAAATGGCTGATAATGGAGAGGAATGGCTGATAATGGAGAGGAATGGCTGATAATGGAGACAAATGGTTGATAATGTAGATGAATGGCTGATCACCATGGGAATGGCTGATAATGGAGACAAATGGCTGATTCTGGAGGAATGGCTGATAATGGAGGAGAATGGATGATAATGGAGGGGAATAGAAGATAATGGAGAGGAATGGCTGATCACCGAGGGAATGGCTGATAATGGAGAGGAATGGCAGATAATGGAGGGAATAAGTTGTTGCAGTATATAGTATATAAAGTTGTTGCTGTATATTAAATTGTGGAGCTGAAAATATAGCCCTATCAGTTGCAATATAACCTGAAACATGTTGGTGCAAAATAGCCTTAACCATGTTGGTGTAATATAATCTGAACTGTGTTGGTGCATTATAACCTGAACTGTGTTGGTGCATTATAACCCAAACTGTGTTGGTGCAATATAATCTGAACTGTGTTGGTGCATTATAACCCAAACTGTGTTGGTGTAATATAATCTGAACTGTGTTGGTGTATTATAACCCAAACTGTGTTGGTGCAATATAACCTGAACTGTGTTGGTGCAATATAACCTGAACTGTGTTGGTGCAATATAACCTGAACTATGTTGGTGCATTATAACTTGACCCGTGTTGGTGCATTATAACCTGAACTGTGTTGGTGCATTATAACCTGAACTGTGTTGGTGCAATATAACCTGAACTGTGTTGGTGCAATATAACCATGTTGGTACTGTCACGACTATGCTGGTAGCGTAGTTAGGCGTTCAGTCGTGGACAGACTTGTGAGAACTGAGAACCTTTAAATTGACATTCCAGATGTCGTGGGAATAAATAAAAATAAACTCAGATTTTCAACTTCAAGCTCATATAAATTTACTCTTTCTTTTCTAATGTTCAACGCAATAATATCACAACTTGGTTTATCATCAAAAGCATATCACGTCAAAAGTATTTATTTGATGCTAATATTCCGTTCAAAATCAATAAATAATACAATAAAATTCCCACCCTAATTTATCTTCCATGGTCAGTTCCCCTTTAGTTCTCCCTTAGTTCTCTTACTTCTCTCCTCGTAATGAACGCCTAACTACGCTACCAGCATAGTCGTGACAACTTTTTGGTGGCAGCGGTGAAAAATAATAAATGAAACAAAAACATTATTTTTATGTAAGGTACACATAAAGATAATTATTGTAAAAGGGTATAGAATAGTTTTCATTTTACATGATCTGAGTTTTAACAATAGAAAGAGAAATGGTCCTGACTAGAAACAGAGCAAGGGAAGAGAATCAGTGCGAAGGCACACCTGAGACAGATTTGCATAAATCAACTAGTGGTGATCATGTATATGTACATGCCAGTGGTAGCAACCAGGACAATTCTGCTATGAACAATGGAGACGTATATGAGCATGGTAATGAGCAAGTATATGGGCACAATAATGAGATGACTCAAGCTATTTGTAGCATCGAGGCAAAAGTTGCAAACTTAGAGAACTCTCTGAGCAACATTACACAAGAGCTAATGAATGCCATACCACACATGAATACACAATGAAGACACAAACCAAATACTAATAGGGGCAAAGTACCCAATAGCAGTGATTCTGAAACTGATTCAGATCAATTTTTATCAAGTACTTCAACTACACGTGCAACTAAAAGAAACAAAAGTAATCCAAAGTTACCACCATTTACAGGGAAAGAGTCATGGAAGGTATGGTTCAACAGATTTGAAGATGTAGCCAATAGACAAAATTGGACATCAGATGAAAAATTAGATGAGTTACTACCAAGACTGCAGGTTTCTGCAGGCGAGTTTGTATATGGGCAACTATCACAAGATGTCAGGTCACATTATAGAGCACTATGCAAAGAGCTCTTAAATAGATTTAGGGTAGTAGAAACATCGAAAACATTTTGGGTTCAATTCAGTCATAGACACCAAAAGGGATGTGAGTCTGTCGAAGAATATGCAGCAGAACTCAAGAAATTATATGATAAAGCGCATAAGAATAGAGATAGAGAAACTAGATGTGAGGACTTATTAAGAAAATTCTTAGATGGTCTTAGTGATGATAAAGCAAGATTCCATGTTGAGTTTATTAAAGAACCGAAGGACATTGATGAGGCAGTATATCAAACAGTGTGCTTCCAAGAAACGAAACGAAAGATTAGATCACATGATGACAGGGCAAGATATTTACATGAGAGTAGTGATGAAGAGGTCGCAAGCGACATTGCCAGAATGACGCCTGGTAAAAACAGGACAAAGGTGATACAAAAAGACGATAATCAGAGTAAAAACAGCCCAACCAAGAATATGGAGTTGAATGACATTGAAAAATTAAGAGATAGTGCGAGCTGAGCTAAAAGCTCAAGCAAGCGAAAACCTGAGTCAACTCAAAGTTACTCAGAAAGACAGCAGTCTAGAGGGGGGGCGATATTGCTACTACTGTCATGACCCAACACACATTAAAAGAAACTGTCCGAGATTGATGGAAAATGAAGGTCAAGGTTCAGTTACAGACCAATACCGAAACATGAATAACGGACATTACCAAAAACAAGGTCAATATCGGACCCAGGGTCATAATTATAACCAAATTAGCAGCCACAGTCAAAATGCAGGTCAAGGTCAAATGACACGGAATGAGCAGAAACCAGTTTTAAACTGGTAGGGACTGGATCGGATGACCAAGATACAGTCCATATTAGTGAAGGTCAAAATAAAATGGATACCTTTAACCCAGTGAGGAGAGGTTTTCCTCTGTCGGACACTGTATATATATTAGGAAAAGTTCAAGGGATACCTGTACACTATGTCCTCGATACAGGAGCAGAGAAAACGGTAGTGTCTGAAAAGATCTATAATAAGATTAAAGATTCAGACAAACCCACATTATATAAAAAGGGGAAACTAATGCATGCCGGGGGAGAACCTATAAAAGATTTTGGAAAATGCAATGCACGGTTAGAAATTGACAGTCTTAGAATCACAAGCGAAGTGATTATAGCAGACATTAACCCTTTCAACACCACAGACCTCTAAATAGGCTAACAAAAAGTGTAGATCCAGATGAGCCGGCTCATAATGAGCCGTCTCATCAGGATCTGCACTTTTTGCCAGTGATATGACTATTTTTAGACATAATTACCCATTTTGATAAATGAACTTGTCCAAATGTGATTTTCTGATTCATTTATTGGTTTATGAATATCATGGACCAGTCCATGTGAGTTACTTGGTGTTGAAAGGGTTAAAGAGGATGTACTGTTAGGTATGGATATATTGAATGGTAAAAATGGCAAACCAGCAGACATTATACTCGGTCAAGGAAAAGTTGTACTAAATGGTCAAGATATCAAGTGTTCTCAGTACTCGGACACTAAGGCTAGAAAAGTTACTGCCGCTGACCACTACATTATTCAAGGTCACACGGAGCAGATCATAGGCGCATATGTTGAGCGATGTGAACTTGACGATAAAAGGGTTACTTCAGATATAATAGTAGAAGCTTCCGATAGTTTCAAAGAAAAACATGCAGTTATGATGGCTTCTAGCATGGCTAATATCAATGGTGGTCCGACAATAAAGGTTCAAATATTAAACCCTTTCCCCAATGATGTATCAATTAAACAAGACACAGTGTTAGGTACCTCAGAATTTATTCAGGCTGAACCAGTAAAAATCATTGAACAAGAGAATGATAGTGACGACAGCTGCACATCAGCTAGAAGAATTTAATTTGAGAAACCCTCAGAAATGTCAGTTCTAAGAAATGTTTCAGTAAACTCTCAAAAGCTACCACATAGTAGTAAATTACTGATTGAGAAAGTGCCAGAGCATTTAAAAACATTATTCTCTGAATCAACTGAGGGCAAAACATGGCACCAGAAGCAAGAGCTGACAAATATATTAATAGAGTACAAAGATGTATTCTCAAAAGATGATCATGACCTTGGTCTAACACACCTTGGAGAACATTGCATTGATGTGTCATCCTCTAAACCAATTAAACAACCGTTTAGGCGTGTACCGCTAGCATATGAACATGCGGAAAAACAAGTAATTGAAAAGCTTCTTGAACAAGGCGTAGTGAGGCTTTCAAAAAGCCCATGGGCATCTCCACTTGTACTTGTGACAAAAAAGGATGGCTCTGTTAGACCATGTGTAGACTATAGGTTGCTAAATAAGATCACAAAAGTCGATACGTTTCCGGTACCGAAAACCGATGAACGCATAGATTCAATCAATGGTTCGAAAATATTTTCCACGTTGGATTTAACATCGGGATATTTCCAGGTTCCACTACGTGAAAGCGATATTCCAAAATCAGCATTTACATCCAAGCATGGACTATTTGAGTTCACCTCTATGCCATTTGGTATGGTAAATAGCGGGGCCACATTCCAAAGAGTTATGGAACTTGCACTAAAAGGTCTACAATGGCAGCAAACGTGTATAATATACATCGACGACTGCATTGTATATGGAGCAACATTTAATGAGCACATTTCCAGATTGCGAGAGGTCCTAGATCGTTTCAAACAGGCAAATCTAAAATTAAAACCAAAGAAATGCGATTTGTTGAAGAGCGAGGTTACATTTTTAGGTTACAGAGAGAGTAACAGCTGATGGAATTAAACCCGACCCCTGCAATGTTGCAAAAGTACTACAATGGAAAGTACCTGAAAATGTCACGGAAGTCAAACAGTTCTTGGGACTCTGTTCATATTATCGAAAACATATAAAAAGTTTTAGTACAATTGCATATCCATTATTTGATCTGACAAAAAAGGATCCTTCTCTGAAATGGACAAATGACTGTCAAGTAGCTTTTAATGCATTAAAAGGTGCATTGACTAGCCCGGATGTCATGACACTACCCAGGAATCATGGCAGTTTTATTCTAGATTGCGATGCATGTAATTTTGGAATTGGAGCAGTGATCAGTCAAATTCAAGACGGTAAAGAGAAAGTGATTGCATATGCAAGCCGAACGCTGAGTAGGGCAGAGAGAAATTATTGTGTGACTGATAAAGAGTTGCTGCTGGCTATACGATACTTCACAGAATATTTCAGGCATTATCTGTTAGGTCGCACATTCACGGTTAGATCCGACCACAGGGCATTACGTTGGTTATTCAGTTTTAAATCGCCAACGGGTAGAATAGCAAGATGGATTGAGATTCTGTCAGGGTACACATTCAATGTCGAGTATAGAAAAGGGATCAAACATGGCAATGCAGATGGTTTATCTCGGTGTCCCAATCCGCAAGATTGCCAGTGCCCTAATACTGATTCCGAAGAAATGTTAAAATGTGGTCCCTGTAAAAAGTGCATAAAAAGGGCAAATGAAATGGAGTCAAAATTTGAAACGATATTAACACATACAACAAGTAGAGTGAGAAATGTCAAGGACGATAGTTTAAGCAATAGCGAAAATGCATTGATGACTTCAGTCATAAACCCAAGTCGAAATGTCACCAGGTACATCATGACATATGCATTACTGTTTGCCGTAATTGTAAGTCATGTAGCTATAACTAGTTACACCATTATCAAGAAGTTTATATATATAAGCTTTCTAACACAAGTTTTAACGGCAACAACTTTCGTGATAAAAAGCTCATTACACAAGGTTAATGATATGTCAAGGTCATGGGAAAGGGTTAAATGCAAAATGAAAACAATATCAAGTTGTCTAACTAATAGTTCAGTGAGAAAAAGATCAAGAGTAAAATGGTGGTCAAATACAACACGGTTCATAGTGTTGCTGATGGGTAAAATGGTTTTGCCCTGATGATAATTCCACAAGAAAATATATTTTCATTGTGTAGGTCAGTGTATACAAATTTCATGGACAATTATGTTCCATGGTCAAATGGATACAGTATTAAGGATCTGCGGGACATGCAGATGGCAGATAGAGATATTGGGCAGGTTGTTTCATGGTTAGAAGTAGGGGTAAAGCCTACAGGAAACGTTGTAAATGTGGCAAGTTTGGTCACAAGACATTATCTACTATGCTGGGATGCATTGGAACTGAAACATGGTATTTTAATGAGGCCATTTAATAAGAAGGATGGCTCAGGTTCCTTCTTGCAGTTACGCCCAAAGAGTTACAAAAGGATGTACTGTATCAAATGCACAATGGTTTATTGTCAGGTCACCTTGGTAGAAAGAAAACAAAGGAGAAGTTATTACAAAGGTATTACTGGTATAGTGTCAGAGAGGACATATATTTATGGATACAGCAATGTGAAAGCTGTGGTGCTAATAAGACTCTTTCGGTGAATCCGAAAGCCCCTATAGGAAGTATGCCAGTGGGTGCGGTACTAGACCGTTTGTCTACAGATTTGTTAGGTCCACTTCCGTGCACACCTCGTGGAAATAGGTACATTCTTACGGTGACGGATCATTTTTCGCGGTGGGTGGAGGTAATACCTGTACCAGATCAAAGTGCTGTGTGTGTTTTTACGTTTATTTATCGTCGCTACCGGTTGCCCATATGAGCGACGCCTCCTGAAGAGATTAGTTATTTTAGATTTTGGAGGATAGTGCATGATACAGACAGAGACCCATTCCAGAATCTCCTCTGGTTCTTTTACGTGCACGGTGTAAAGCACCGACACGAGACCTCGGTTTAATGTCCCATCTGAAAGACTGTTAATTTTATTAGGGGCAGACGGGGGATCGAACCTGCGATCCCTGGATTACCAGTCCAGCGTGTTACCACTGGACTACAGATCCGAAAGTGCTGAAACGACAGCACGGGTTATATTAAATGAGGTCATAGCAAGATATGGGTGTCCACTGAGTATACACAGTGATCAAGGTGGAAACTACGAGAGTAAGATATTTGCTGAGCTATGTAATTTGCTGGAAATAAGAAAAACTAGGACGTCGCCAAGAAATCCAAAATGTAATGGAAAAAGCGAACGGTTCAATAAAACGTTAACACGTATGATCAGGGCGTACCTAAATGGTGATCCGGAAGACTGGGATCTAAATTTAGGGTGTCTAGCCGCTGCATATCGAGCAACGCCGCAAGAGACGACTAAACTGACACCAAATTTATGCTTGGGCGCGAAACGAGGCTACCAGCCGAAATTGCTTTCGGGAGTTATTGTAATAGCCATGAGACTATTTCTTCATACGGGGACTACATGCTAAAACTAAAGGACAGGCTACAAAAGTCACACGAGATATGTAGGGAAAACCTGAAGCAAAATGCAAAACGTCAGAAGGATTTAAATGGGTCCAGCAAGTCATTTCACATATATAAAGCTGGGGATACAGTATGGTATTTGAACATACGAAGGAAAGAGTCAGTTTGCACAAAGCTACAAGTGCCCTACACAGGTCCATTTCTCATTCAGAAAAAACTCAGTGACCAGAATTATGTCCTGCAAAAAAGTCTGAGTCAGATGTTAAAGTGGTACATCATAATAAATTAAAGATGTATCTATGCACATCTCCCCGAAATGGATAAAGAGGGTGACATGGGAGCATAGTACAGTTAATAAACAATATGCATGTATATCAGTTAGTGCATAATGTTGATAAATGCATGCACATGTAAATGGATTTAAATATAGACATGAATAGTTTACTACAATGATATTAAGATTATCAAAGCATGTATAGGGAGGGTTTTGCTAAATAGCAAACATTTTTACTACATGTGTATATGCTGCATTATAAGGAAGTAAAACTGTTTCAACAGCACACCGGTATTATGGTAAATGTAAAATATTTTGTTTGTTATAAGTATGAAGATATCACAGTCTACATCAAAGTATGTCAAACGGAAGATTATATCGTCTGGATGACTGAATGAATGCAGCGTTCAGCTGGAAGCGAGGCGTAATTAGAGGATGGAAAATACACATTTGTATATTTACATGTAATAATCTATATGCAAGGTAACTCAACGTCTGTTTTCTTCTATCTTTAGAATGCCCAGCACAACTGGTGACGAACAAAATTCGCGACCGATTGTGGTTCGGTAATAGATTAATTTTGTCAACAACAGAGGACGGGTATACGAGTGTTTGAGATGTGAGGGGGAGAGGAATCATGGTGATAGATCAAAGGTGATCTTACACATTTTTAGAAAACATGTAGCCCAAGATGCAGTTCCATTTGTTTGCACAATATCTCAACACGAGTTGGAGAAACATTTGGACTCGAAGTATTTCCCAAGCCATAGGGCAGTTGTCGACGCCATGGTGATTAACGGGGAAGAAGTAAATGAAGAAGCGTCTTTAAGACAAAATCTAAAACATTATCTAATAACTGAAGAGGACATGAAACGTCTTAAGTCGAGAAGAATCAGATAATATCTTTTCTTCTCGACAAAGAGCAAAATCAGACATTCTAAAGACGGCAATGTTGGAGAACAACATCCCATCGATGTCCAGGCCCCCATCAACTCTGTCCGTTAGAACCGAAGACATTATGCCCCAACTCATTGGAGATAATCTGATGACACCTTTCTCTTTGTCTGGTGAATATTAGCATCAAATAAATACTTTTGACGTGATATGCTTTTGATGATAAACCAAGTTGTGATATTATTGCGTTGAACATTAGAAAAGAAAGAGTAAATTTATATGAGTTTGAAGTTGAAAATCTGAGTTTATTTTTTATTTATTCCCACGACATCTGGGATGTCAATTTAAAGGTTCTCAGTTCTCACAAGTCTGTCCACGACTGAACGCCTAACTACGCTACCAGCATAGTCGTGACAACATTTTGGTGCATTATAACCTGAACTGTGTTGGTGTAATATAACCTGACCCATGTTGGTGCAATATAACCTGAACTGTGTTGGTGCAATATAACCTGAACTGTGTTGGTGCAATATAACCATGTTGGTGCAATATAACCTGAACTGTGTTGGTGCAATATAACCTGAACTGTGTTGGTGCAATATAACCATGTTGGTGCAATATAACCTGAACTGTGTTGGTGCAATATAACCATGTTGGTGCAATATAACCTGAACTGTGTTGGTGCAATATAACCTGAACTGTGTTGGTGCAATATAACCTGACCCATGTTGGTGCAATATAACCTGACCCATGTTGGTGCAATATAACCTGACCCGTGTTGGTGCAATATAACCTGAAATGTGTTGGTGTAATATAACCTGAACTGTGTTGGTGCAATATAACCTGAACTGTGTTGGTGCAATATAACCATGTTGGTGCAATATAACCTGAACTGTGTTGGTGCAATATAACCTGAACTGTGTTGGTGCAATATAACCTGAACTGTGTTGGTGCAATATAACCTGAACTGTGTTGGTGCAATATAACCTGAACTGTGTTGGTGCAATATAACCTGAACTGTGTTGGTGCAATATAACCTGAAATGTGTTGATGCAATATAACCTGAACTGTGTTGGTGCAATATAACCTGAACTGTGTTGGTGCAATATAACCATGTTGGTGCAATATAACCTGAACTGTGTTGGTGCAATATAACCATGTTGGTGCAATATAACCGATGTTGGTGCACTCTGTCACTTACAATACAACCAGCATCATGTTGATGAGCCGTTAAACCACCCTCATCTACAACAATTACAACCACGTAATGCAGTATCCCGCAATAAGAAAATGACAAACCTTTGATGGAGTTACTTCAAAAATGTGTGTAATGGATGCTGCGAAACAATACACCATACTGAACATACTGTATTAAAACACTAACTATTTTACCCAAAGTAAATCATTTCAAATTACTTTCCTAAATACAACACAAAACATCGCCATATATCTATATATATATCCCACAGTAAGTGTCAACATAAGAGGTAAGAAATACTACGTGTTGCCTTCATTTTTTATTTAAGTTCACTTAAGGCAGCTTTGCGTGCATTTAAAAAAAAAAAAAGCTTTTTCAATTGAGCATTGATGCAGACTGCTCTTTACAAATAGTTCAGGTTTTACTTTCATTTTACAATCTCCATTACAAGCAGTTCATTCTGATTCTTTATTCCTTCACAATCTTCTAACATATTTATTTAACAAATAGTTTAAAATACCTGCTTTAAGATGATACACAAATATAAATTTAAATATTACAATAATACCCGTTCCTTCATTCAAGCATGTCTAATGTTATAAATACAACTACATGAAGACGGTTGTTTTCATAACAAAAAAATATATCTCTGAATTGAGTGGATGCACTTTTTAATATGTAAACTATATTTTGTGTTTGTTATATTCTGTACATTGATCAGACTGAAATAAAGAATAAAATAATATATCATGCCTTATTATATAGAGCAGATAAACCATGTCTAAATTGTTTAAGAAATTGTAGCTAATCATATAACAGTCTCCGTGGCGTAGTGGTTAAGGCGTCTGCCTACGGAGCGGGAGGTCGAAGGTTCGAACCTCGTCATATGGCCGATTGGTGAGTTGCCAGCAAGTTAAATAATGATTACCGATTGCCTATTGTAGCGAAATTAATCATATACCTTTTAATATTTAAATTGTAGCGAAATTAATCCTATACCTTTTAATATTTAAATTGTAGCTAAATTAATCATATACCTTTTAATATTTAAATTGTAGCTAAATTAATCATATATCGTTTAATATATAAATTGTAGCTAAATTAATCATATACCTTTTAATATTTAAATTGTAGCTAAATTAATCATATTTAAAATATATACCTTTTAATATTTAAAATGCAGATAATTTTAAGAGCTTAACTCTTTCACAACCAATGTCGCATAAAAGCGACTGCAAAAAGCAGAGAACCTGATCAGACAGAATGTACTGTCTGATCAGGATATATACCGATTGCTCTTCAGACAGTGGAGCTGAAGCATCTGTCCGAATAGTAAACAACATAGATCATGATCAGATGCAGCATTATGCAAGATTCGTTTGAAGCAAGATGTTAATGCTGCACGACGACAGACAGTCACATGGCGATCACAAAAGCTAACCTTGAGCTAAAGAGTTACACATCTTGCATTAAACACTACTACCCTAATACTAAGGGCATAACTCTGATAATCCTTATGCGATCTGAATAATACTTACACAGTTCACATCTGCCCATACTATTTTAAACACTTCCACAAAGTTTCATTTAAATTGGCCTGACCATGTCTGAGAGATACTGTTCCAAAAACATTGCTGTGATGGACTTAATAAAGAATAGCCAGACAAAGAGGGGGGGGGGGGTGAAAATCTAGCAATTTAATTTATAATCAGCACTTTTTGAGAAATTCCTATTTTTCTACTACATCTGACAATTTGCACAACAATACCCTTACATTTTGTTTATACAGAAATCAGACACACATCATCTATATATCGCCACTGTCCAGTGGTAGAGCGTCGGATTTGGAATCGAACGGTCCCGGGTTCGATACTCGGTCAGGCCACGTATGTAGTGTCATTGAGCAAGGCACCTCACACACATTGCTTAGTACTGGTTAATCGCTTAGGTCGGCTAAGCCTGCCCAGGAAAACATGTCTAAGTCCCCGCGAGGGGTTTGACATTAAAGGAACATACATACATACATCTATAACAGTTTAGTTATTGAATAAACAGGGTGTAAATTCATATACATTACAAACCGAACACTCACAAATATAAAACGCATGTAAACAAAATATAATGAATGATCCGCCTCCGTGGTCGAGTGGTTACGGTCATTGACTTGTACACCACTGTAACCTATCATCACTGAGCCCTGCTCAGGCCGTGTCTCATCTATATGAAAAAGTTGGCAGTTTCTTACGGAGGTTGGTACACAAAGTACTGGTTAACCGCTGGAGCCTGCCCAGGAAAGATGTTGTTAGGTAAACTGCCCACCGGCGAAATAGCCCAAAATGGTGCTGATGCAGGCGTAAAACCCGAACAAACAAACATAATAAATCAATATAATACTAAAATAGTTTGATTATTTACCTCTAAAAAGCTCACTTTACAAAAACAACTAAAGTTTGAACATAAATCCCATCAAATGTTGGAATGAACTAAAACACAGAATGTAATCATGTCTTCAACACGTTATACCTTGTGTTGTCAATATCTTATAATTGGAGGACGCTGTACTCCCTCAGAATCCCAACTAACACTACAATAATAGAGCAAAGCTCATTATGTCACTTTCTGCGACAGCGTCATCAAATTAAGATGTTTATTCCCACCTCTACAATAATGTAACACTAACAATTGTCAAATGTCATATAAACAACTTGACTATCAATAGAAAGGAGCGCGTTGCGGAGGGCTCTTGAACTTTGTTCACTAAGAAATGACTACTTGGACATCCTTTTCACAACTATAATATATTATTAAAGCAACACTACATTAGTGAAAACGCAAATTTCTACAAAATGTATTTTCCTATTATATGGTGTAATTTGTTTTCCAAATATTTCAGTATTTCAACTAATAAGCAAACGTCGTATACGCGGTTTGTTGACATATCAAAATATCGACATTCATGCGTAATACAACTCGTATATCCTGAATAACACGATTTATGGTACAGATTTACCCCGTTATATCTCACATGTGTGCCTATGCATATTTATTTGTAGACTAGTTTTAGTTAAATTATCTTTAAACGACATTACCTCGCAATTAGTATTGACTCCGATGACAAACAAAAGTCAATTCAGGAGCGTGGATGAAATCGTACTTTCAATTTTGAAAGTGTGTGTAGATCACACAAAAACACTGTTTATTGATTCAATGTTAGTGTTCGAATGTATTCAGAAGAATTTGTAGTAGCAACACATTTATATGTAAAAAATGCATTTTATTTGCTTTTTGCGATGTAATGTTGCTTTAAGGAACAGCTCGATTTTAAAACAAAACTTTATTATTAGCAGTGATGAAGGATTTTGATTATAAAGAAATGCTAAAAGATTGTTCATTTTTAAGATACAGTGAAACCCCTCTAAACTGGTATTCCCTCCAAAGCAAACACATTTCTTGGTCCTAAATTATTTTGTTCTTTGTTCATTGCAAGAAAAACCTCTGTAAACTCATAATGAGCCATCTGATCAGGATCTGCACTTTTTGCCAGTATTATTACTATTTTTAGACAAAATTATCTATTTTGATAAATGAACTGATCCAAATGTAATTTTCTTATTAATTTATTGGTCTAAAATATCATGCAGCAGTCTATGTCAGTTACTTGGTGTTGAACGGTTTAAGAAATGCTCATGGCTATTGTTTAACAAATGTTCAATGAGGAATGGAAACCATTCCTGTATCCCCAACTGCTATGAAGCCTCTCATTTCTCCAAACATTCTGACCTAGAATGAGCCCTGCACTGATACAGGTCAATATATCTACACCAGAGTGCAACACTCATCAATACAGGTCAATATATCTACACCAGAGTGCAACACTCATCAATACAGGTCAATATATCTACACCAGAGTGCAACACGCTTCAATACAGGTCAATATATCTACACAGAGTGCGACACGCTTCAATACAGGTCAATATATCTACACCAGAGTGCAGCACTCATCAATACAGGTCAATATATCTACACCAGAGTGCAGCACTCATCAATACAGGTCAATGTATCTACACCAGAGTGCAGCACGCTTCAATACAGGTCAATATATCTACACCAGAGTGCAGCACGCTTCAATACAGGTCAATATATCTACACCAGAGTGCAGCACTCATCAATACAGGTCAATATATCTACACCAGAGCGCAACACCATCAATACAGGTCAAATATCTACACCAGAGTGCAGCACTCATCATACAGGTCAATATATCTACACCAGAGTGCAACACTCTTCAATACAGGTCAATATATCTACACCAGAGTGCAACACTCATCAATACAGGTCAATATAGCTAAACCAGAGTGCAACACTCATCAATACAGGTCAATATAGCTAAACCAGAGTGCAACACTCATCAATACAGGTCAATATATCTACACCAGAGTGCAGCACTCATCAATACAGGTCAATATATCTACACCAGAGCGCAACACTCATCAATACAGGTCAATATAT
Organism: Archivesica marissinica; assembly: GCA_014843695.1. Classification (NCBI taxonomy): domain Eukaryota; kingdom Metazoa; phylum Mollusca; class Bivalvia; order Venerida; family Vesicomyidae; genus Archivesica; species Archivesica marissinica. The sequence continues at coordinate 29,927,468 of CM026394.1, forward strand.
CTACACCAGAGTGCAGCACTCATCAATACAGGTCAATATATCTACACCAGAGTGCAACACTCTTCAATACAGGTCAATATATCTACACCAGAGTGCAACACTCATCAATACAGGTCAATATAGCTAAACCAGAGTGCAACACTCATCAATACAGGTCAATATAGCTAAACCAGAGTGCAACACTCATCAATACAGGTCAATATATCTACACCAGAGTGCAACACTCTTCAATACAGGTCAATATATCTAAACCAGAGTGCAACACTCATCAATACAGGTCAATATATCTACACCAGAGTGCAACACTCATCAATACAGGTCAATATATCACACCAACAACACCACAAACACAAAACACACCAACACACCCAAACACAAAACACACCAACAACACCACAAACACAAAACACACCAATACACCAGAGTGCAACACGCTTCAATACAGGTCAATATATGTACACCAGAGTGCAACACTCATCAATACAGGTCAATATATCTACACCAGAGTGCAACACGCTTCAATACAGGTCAATATATGTACACCAGAGTGCAACACTCATCAATACAGGTCAATATATGTACACCAGAGTGCAACACGCTTCAATACAGGTCAATATATGTACACCAGAGTGCAACACTCTTCAATACAGGTCAATATATGTACACCAGAGTGCAACACTCTTCAATACAGGTCAATATATGTACACCAGAGTGGATACAAATAATGAAGCCATTTAAGGAATGAATCAGGGGCTAATAGTTTCCATTGGGGTATGAACTACATTGGGCGTGGTTAAAGTGTGCGGAGGCCAAATGCATCTTTACTAACTTTAAACACACCCAATGATGTTCATACCCTGATGGAAACTATTAACACACAATTCATTATTAATATTTACATAGATTATTATTTTCAATGGCACAAAGAAAAAAAGATTACACTTTGTAATTAAAATGTTATTATGTCAAGATGTGTGACTTACCATGTGCTGGACCTGGTAAATAGATCATCCTTGGAACAGCGTAGATTGTAAGATACGCCTTTTCTTGCGAGGAAAGCTACCAACACTGCATATTGGCATGCTAATATTTACTGAGTGCGCATGTCAGTTGCATATCATTAGTGAGGAAATGAAAATGGATACAAACAGGGCATATACGCTCATCAAAGGAAATGAAATAGCGATGTAAATATGTACAACTGAATGCTGAAACAGTTCAAACTTTATACAATGATAAAACAAAGGTGCTCTGGCTCTGAGACCAAGGTTAGAAATCAATTACCTCAAAAAGTATTTTAAAATCCTTTTGTTCGACTCTGATAAGTTCTGTGAAGTCATTAGTAATGATTGTAGCATGTCGTGGTGTATTGGTCAACACAGACTCTCCGAAGGATGTCCCAGGTCCCAGGGAACATAACGTCACAGCCTCCTGTAATATAAAACAGACTCTCCAAAGGACGTTCCAGGAACATAGCCCAACTGCCTCCTGTAATGTAAAACATACTTTCCAAAGGACGTCCCAGGAACATAGCCCAAATGCCTCCTGTAAATTAAAACATACTCTCCAAAGGACGTTCCAGGAACATAGCCCAACTGCCTCCTGTAATGTAAAACATACTCTCCAAAGGACGTCCCAGGAACATAGCTTAACTGCCTCCTGTAATGTAAAACAGACTCTCCGAAGGACGTCCCAGGAACATAGCGTAACAGCCTCCTGTAATGTAAAACATACTCTCCAAAGGACGTCCCAGGAACATAGCTTAACTGCCTCCTGTAATGTAAAACAGACTCTCCGAAGGACGTCCCAGGAACATAGTGTAACAGCCTCCTGCAATGTAAAACAGACTCTCCAAAGGACGTCCCAGGAACATAGTGTAACAGCCTCCTGCAATGTAAAACAGACTCTCCAAAGGACGTCCCAGGAACATAGTGTAACAGCCTCCTGCAATGTAAAACAGACTCTCCGAAGGACGTCCCAGGAAAATAGCTTAACAGCCTCCTGTAATGTAAAACAGATTCTCCGAAGGACGTCCCAGGGAACATAGTGTAACAGCCTCCTGTAATGTAAAACAGACTCTCCGAAGGATGTCCCAGGAACATAGCTTAACTGCCTCCTGTAATGTAAAACAGACTCTCCGAAGGACGTCCCAGGAACATAGCTTAACAGCCTCCTGTAATGTAAAACAGACTCTCCGAAGGACGTCCCAGGGAACATAGTGTAACAGCCTCCTGTAATGTAAAACAGACGACGTCCCAGGAACATAGCTTAACTGCCTCCTGTAATGTAAAACAGACTCTCCAAAGGACGTCCCAGGAACATAGCATAACAGCCTCCTGTAATGTAAAACAGACTCTCCGAAGGACGTCCCAGGAACATAGTGTAACAGCCCCATGTAATGTAAAACATACTCTCCGAAGGACGTCCCAGGAACATAGCTTAACAGCCTCCTGTAATGTAAAACAGACTCTCCGAAGGACGTCCCAGGGAACATAGTGTAACAGCCTCCTGTAATGTAAAACAGACTCTCCAAAGGACGTCCCAGGAACATAGCGTAACAGCCTCCTGTAATGTAAAACATACTCTCCAAAGGACGTCCCAGGGAACATAGTGTAACAGCCTCCTGTAATGTAAAACATACTCTCCAAAGGACGTCCCAGGGAACATAGTGTAACAGCCTCCTGTAATGTAAAACATACTCTCCAAAGGACGTCCCTGGTCCCAGGGAACATAGTGTAACAGCCTCCTGCAATGTAAAACATACTCTCCGAAGGACGTCCCAGGAACATAGTGTAACAGCCTCCTGTAATGTAAAACAGACTCTCCAAAGGACGTCCCAGGGAACATAGTGTAACAGCCTCCTGTAATGTAAAACAGACTCTCCGAAGGACGTCCCAGGAACATAGCGTAACAGCCTCCTGTAATGTAAAACATACTCTCCGAAGGACATCCCAGGAACATAGCTTAACAGCCTCCTGTAATGTAAAACAGACTCTCCGAAGGACGTCCCAGGAACATAGCTTAACTGCCTCCTGTAATGTAAAACAGACTCTGCGAAGGACGTCCCAGGAACATAGCATAACAGCCTCCTGTAATGTAAAACAGACTCTCCGAAGGATGTCCCAGGGAACATAGCGTACCTTTCCGTGAAACCCTACCCCCTACTCACCCCTTACACATGGGGGTACTGTATAATACATCTGTCACCAGCTAACACCTTGTACATGGGGGTACTGTATAATACACCTGTCACCAGCTAACACCTTGTACATGGGGGTACTGTATAATACATCTGTCACCAGCTAACACCTTGTACATGGGGGTACTGTATAATACACCTGTCACCAGCTAACACCTTGTACATGGGGGTACTGTATAATACACCTGTCACCAGCTAACACCTTGTACATGGGGGTACTGTATAATACACCTGTCACCAGCTAACACCTTGTACATGGGTGTACTGTATAATACATCTGTCACCAGCTAACACTTTGTACATGGGGGTACTGTATAATACACCTGTCACCAGCTAACACCTTGTACATGGGGGTACTGTATAATACACCTGTCACCAGCTAACACCTTGTACATGGGGGTACTGTATAATACACCTGTCACCAGCTAACACCTTGTACATGGGGGTACTGTATAATACACCTGTCACCAGCTAATACCTTGTACATGGTGGTACTGTATAATACACCTGTCACCAGCTAACACCTTGTACATTGGGGTACTGTATAATACATCTGTCACCAGCTAACACCTTACACATGTGGGTACTGTATAATACCATCGTTCTACTAAGCTGCACCTTGTACATGGGGTACTGTATAATACCACCGTTCTACTAAGCTGCACCTTGTACATGGGGTACTGTATAATACCACCATTCTACTAAGCTGCACCTTGTACATGGGGTACTGTATAATACCATCGTTCTACTAAGCTGCACCTTGTACATGGGTGTACTGTATAATACCACCGTTCTACTAAGCTGCACCTTGTACATGGGGTACTGTATAATACCACCGTTCTACTAAGCTGCACCTTGTACATGGGTGTACTGTATAATACCACCGTTCTACTAAGCTGCACCTTGTACATGGGTGTACTGTATAATACCATCGTTCTACTAAGCTGCACCTTACACATGTGGGTACTGTATAATACCATCGTTCTACTAAGCTGCACCTTGTACATGTGGTACTGTATAATACCACCGTTCTACTAAGCTGCATCTTGTACATGTGGTACTGTATAATACCATCGTTCTACTAAGCTGCACCTTGTACATGGGTGTACTGTATAATACCATCGTTCTACTAAGCTGCACCTTGTACATGTGGTACTGTATAATACCATCGTTCTACTAAGCTGCACCTTGTACATGGGGTACTGTATAATACCATCGTTCTACTAAGCTGCACCTTACACATGTGGATACTGTATAATACCATCGTTCTACTAAGCTGCACCTTGTACATGTGGTACTGTATAATACCATCGTTCTACTAAGCTGCACCTTGTACATGTGGTACTGTATAATACCATCGTTCTACTAAGCTGCACCTTGTACATGTGGTACTGTATAATACCATCGTTCTACTAAGCTGCACCTTGTACATGGGTGTACTGTATAATACCATCGTTCTACTAAGCTGCACCTTGTACATGTGGGTACTGTATAATACCATCGTTCTACTAAGCTGCACCTTGTACATGTGGGTACTGTATAATACCATCGTTCTACTAAGCTGCACCTTGTACATGGGGTACTGTATAATACCATCGTTCTACTAAGCTGCACCTTGTACATGGGGTACTGTATAATACCATCGTTCTACTAAGCTGCACCTTGTACATGGGGTACTGTATAATACCATCGTTCTACTAAGCTGCACCTTGTACATGTGGTACTGTATAATACCATCGTTCTACTAAGCTGCACCTTGTACATGGGTGTACTGTATAATACCATCGTTCTACTAAGCTGCACCTTGTACATGGGGTACTGTATAATACCATCGTTCTACTAAGCTGCACCTTGTACATGGGTGTACTGTATAATACCATTGTTCTACTAAGCTGCACCTTGTACATGGGGTACTGTATAATACCATCGTTCTACTAAGCTGCACCTTGTACATGTGGGTACTGTATAATACCATCGTTCTACTAAGCTGCACCTTGTACATGGGGTACTGTATAATACCACCGTTCTACTAAGCTGCACCTTGTACATGGGGTACTGTATTATACCACCGTTCTACTAAGCTGCACCTTGTACATGGGGTACTGTATAATACCACCGTTCTACTAAGCTGCACCTTGTACATGTGGTACTGTATAATACCATCGTTCTACTAAGCTGCACCTTGTACATGGGTGTACTGTATAATACCATCGTTCTACTAAGCTGCACATTGTACATGGGTGTACTGTATAATACCATCGTTCTACTAAGCTGCACCTTGTACATGTGGTACTGTATAATACCATCGTTCTACTAAGCTGCACCTTGTACATGGGGTACTGTATAATACCATCGTTCTACTAAGCTGCACCTTGTACATGTGGGTACTGTATAATACCATCGTTCTACTAAGCTGCACCTTGTACATGGGGTACTGTATAATACCACCGTTCTACTAAGCTGCACCTTGTACATGGGTGTACTGTATAATACCATCGTTCTACTAAGCTGCACATTGTACATGGGTGTACTGTATAATACCATCGTTCTACTAAGCTGCACCTTGAAATGAGCCCAAACCAAACAAGGTACTTACAGAAGGATCTCCTGACTCTGAGATTAGAACTTCTAAGGAACCCGACAATACAGTATACCAGTTGGTTCCTATATCACCCTGACGAAACACTAAAAATATAAAGAAGAGAAATCAATGAGTTCTTGTACAAAGCGTCTAGTATACGACAGTATATAGTGCAAGTAGAGAGTAGCGCAAGGGTAGACAAATCTGCTATGGTTCTTGCAATTATACGAAGTAGGGATGTGAACATTTTCAAAACTAAAAAGTAGGGATGTGAAAATGTTCAAAACTAAATTGTTTTCAGCCTAAAACAGATACATGACTGGTAGTTTTAGTAGCCCTGATGCAAAGTATTCACCTTTATGTGGGACGCCCCCCCCCCACACACACCCCAGCCACTTGAGTGCGTCCATTGTGGGACGCCCCCCACACACACACACCCCAGCCACTTGAGTGGGTCCATTTTACTTCACAATGTTTTGACCAAAATGCAGAAATGTTCCCTTGAGAAATCTGGGTTTCCCATCTTTGTTATAAATGTTTTAAAGTCAGTATGTGTCTGAGTAGGTTTTTGTAAGTCTGGACACATTTTCTTAATCATTAAATACACTGTGTCTGCTGTTGCAATTGGCAGGTTAGACACTCTTAAATTGTCTGCCCATGTGCGATCTACATGTTCTTGTTGTTTTGAAGGGGAAATGAATGTCGCTGTGTTTGCAGGGTTCATTCTAGGTCAGAATTTTGGGGAGAAGTGAGAAAGCGCGTGATCGCTTCCTTAAATGGTGTTCTTTAATATACTTCTACAAAATAGGGTCAAAATGCACCGTACAACCATTAAATACACCATTAAATACAACATTTGAATAGAAGGAGTGCTTTATAATGGGTCAGTGTATCTTACTAGACAAAATTTTGTTTGAAAATCGTAAAAACCCAAAAAATATTTATTTTTTGTTTTTAAGGGAGGGCCCCAGAGGGCGAAGTCAAGAGTCCCTAGGGCGACAGTTTCGCCCACATCGCCCTCTAAACTGATCCCTGTGTTTGTCTGTTTACTTTTTAAATAAACTTTTGTTGTTTATTTTCAATGTAGTATTTACAATACTATCCCGCAGCTTGCGCACAACTTTAGTCTGAATTGTTCTAGAAATTGATCCTGCAGCTATACAAATAATAAACATAATAGAACACCACTGAAGGGGAAGTAACTCTGTCGTTACTGTATGCTGCATTCTGCATCTGTCTCATTGCCCTTTAACATGCTTTATGGTAACTTTATCAGTTGTCTATGTTCAAATGGACAAACACAATTCTAATATTACTAGATATTTTGTTCCTATAAACAAAGAACAATGTTGTTTATTTCAGATTTCTCGAGCCGGTCTATTTTATGGCTGTTAATTTTGCTCCGCCGACAAAATTCGTTCGTAGTATATTTTTATGATTTTTATTTTTTAAGAAGAAATTTTATTTTCCAATTTGAACTTAAAAGTTCATCATTGTACAACATATATATACATAAAAGCATTCACGTGAAAAATATGTCAATATGAGAAATCATATACAGTATTGACAATATTGGATTATGTTAGAATGGAAATAATAATTATTCGTCATGCCGTTGTTTAGCGGCGAATAAAACACAGTTTGTCATTCTGATGCGTAGGAATTAACTACTTAGGCCTGAGGTTAATTAATACACATCAGCAACAGAATTTCCTATTATAAGTCCAATGCATATGATATTTATGTAAGTGTTAGTGGGAGTAAGCAATCATTTACAGAGATTGGAAAACTACTGGTGGACAATTTCTAAAGCTTAACCTTCAGCATGAGGCTTTGGCATTTCATTCAAATTGTCACGCCCTACTTTCTAGGAAAAATATTACACATTTGTTATCTGCTCATTTCGCCAACAGCATATTAATGGTCAAGGACACCTCAAAGGTAACATTTACAAGAAAGGGTAAAAAAAATGCAGGGTAATAAAATATGCAACAATTATTTAAATGCTTGGCCTAAACTTATGAAAACCGGTCAGGCAATGATCTTGGTCACTGTGCATTCAAACTGGTGCCGAAAGTTACTCAATCGTGTTTTGCACCATGGCACATAGAGAAAGTGATAAAAAGCAAACCACATGCACAGAATAATGATGAAACTTGTCAAAATTTCTTGTCATATCTCTTGATATTCTGGGAGGCACATCGCTTTCCTCTATTATCGTTGAATTTGAGCGTGTGTTTTACATTTATTTATCGTCGGTACCGGTTACCCTCCTGAAGAAATTAGTCATTTTAGATTTTGGAGGATATTGCAATGATACAGACAGAGACCCATTCCATTACTTACTATATGACCATAGGGGAGAGTGACACCCCCCCCTCCCCCCTGAATCCTGAATACTTCTTATTTTTTCAGTGAGTCCCGAATACCACCTTATTTTTTCGCTGAATCCCGAATACTTTTTAACCAGTTTAACACATTGAAAACATGCCTCCAAGAACATTTTGTCTGTTTACAGTAGTGCAAATGGTAAAATTGTTTATAAGGGAAGTAACCCTGGACATTATCTAAAGTCCGAATAGATCGCATAGGTCCGTACATCAACAATTTACGTTTAATACACATAAAATCGCTTTTGAAGCATGTTTCGTGGTATTGTTGTCGTTAAATTGATAATCGAACGTAGATTATTGTCCAAGAAAACAATTTATATTGGAAATCTTGCGTACTGAATACCAAAAGATGTTTTTAATGCGTACCTCGTACGACGCTCTTGCGTCCCAAATACGGACTAAATAGGCCCTGAATCCCGCGTACCAAAAGGTGGGGGGTAAAAATAAATTGTGTCTTGTGCCTGTGCAACCAACTAAAGACGGCCTTGCTGCAAGAGTGGAACATTATCCCCATGAGAAGGATAACTGTACTGATAAACTCTGTGCACAGGGGAATCAGGCAGTGATAGATGCACAAGCGGGGGGGGAGGGTCATATACGCAATACTGACAACCAGTCATTTACGCCGGGGGGGTGGGGGGGGGGGGGGGGGGTCATATACAGAGATACTGACAAACCATCAATTTACGCAGGGGGGGGGGGGGGGGGTCATATACGCAAAACTGACACCGTCAATTACGCTGGGGGGGGTGGGTCATATACGCGATACTGACAAACCATCAATTTCGCGGGGGGGAGGGGTGGGGGGGGGTGGTCCATATACGAGATACTGACAAACCAGTCAATTTACGCGGGGGGGGGGGGGGGGGGGGAGGGGGGGGGGGAGGGTCATATACGCGATACTGACAAACCAGTCAATTTACGCGGGGGGGGGGGGGGGAGGGGGGGGGGGTGGGGGGTCATATACGCGATACTGACAAACCAGTCAATTTACCGGGGGGGGGGGGGGGGGGGGGGGGGGGGGGGGGGGGGGGGGGGGGGGGGGGGGGTGGGGGGGGGGGGGGGGGGGGGGGGGGGGGGGGGGGGGGGGGGGGGGGGGGTGGGGGGGGGGGGGTCATATACGCGATACTGACAAACCAGTCAATTTCGCCAGGGGGGGGGGGGGGGGGGGCATATACGCGATACTGACAAACCAGTCAATTTACTTTGCGATATTGTGATGCGGGGGGGGGGGGGTCATATACGTGATACTGACAAACCAGTCAATTTACTTTGCGATATTGTGATGCGGGGGGAGGGGGGGGTTACCAAAATGTGCTTCAAGTACTAATGAATTATCGGCTAAAATCTGATGAAAGGTTTGGCATTGATTAAACTCATATTGTATAGTGTATATTACATCAAACACATCACTTTAAATCACCTCACCTGCATTTATTTATTTATCATTTCAGTGGAAAAAAAGTCAGATGGGTGAATAATTAAAAAAATCAAATGATGAATAAATATATTCAATGATACCGTGGCTGTATCATATGTCTGCCCATATACTGGTTTACAGACAGAGGTCATTTTCATTGTATTCAATGCAGAAAAATGCAAGCATAATTCATATTAATATTCTACAAGTTTGTGGGGAAATAAAAAATGTCCACATTACTGTGCATTGATGAATATTTGGAGAAAACATAACATTATTTTGAAAGAAATCCATCGCAACCCAAGCAATACGTTTCTGCCTGTTCATTACAAATATATTAGGTCATTAATCTTGCTTAGTTTAACTCTAATGTGAAATAATAGACAAACTGTGTCAATATGAAGGCAGAAATGTATGTAGTCACACATTGTGTTGGTCTATAACCATATTATTACGCACACTTGCACAGACTTCTGTTCATGTATTGATGTTACACAGACTTCCGTTCACGCATGCTCTATTGTTTACACAGACCTCTGTTAATGCATGCTCTAGTGTTTACACAGAGTTCTGTTCAAGCATGCTCTAGTGTTTACACAGAGTTCTGTTCAAGCATGCTCTAGTGTTTACACAGAGTTCTGTTCATGCATGCTCTAGTGTTTACACAGACCTTAGATCATGCATGCTCTAGTGTTTACACAGATTTCCGTTCACGCATGCTCTAGTGGTTACACAGACTTCTGTTCATGTATTGATGTTACACAGACTTCCGTTCATGCATGCTCTATTGTTTATACGGACCTCTGTTAATGCATGCTCTATTGTTTACACAGACATTTGTTAATGCATGCTCTATTGTTTACACAGACTTTTGTTCATGCATTCTCTAGTGTTTACACAGATTTCCATTCATGGATGCTCTAGTGTTTACACAGACTTTAGATAATGCATGCTCTAGTGTTTACACAGACCTTAGATCATACATGCTCTAGTGTTTACACAGACTTCCATTCACACATGCTCTAGTGTTTACACAGACTTCTGTTCATGCATGCTCTAGTGTTTACACAGACTTCTGTTCATGCATTCTCAAGCGTTTACACAGACTTTTGTTCATGCATTCTCTAGAATTACAGACTTCTGTTCATGCATTCTCTAGTGTTTACACAGACTTCCATTCATGCATTCTCTAGCGTTTACACAGACTTCTGTTCATGCATTCTCTAGAGTTTACACAGACTTCTGTTCATGCGTGCTCTAGTGTTTACACAGACTTTCTTTCATGCATTCTCTAGTGTTTACACAGACTTCTGTTCATGCATTTTCTAGTGTTTACACAGACTTCCATTCACACATGCTCTAGTGTTCATGCATGCTTTATTGTTTACACAGACCTCTGTTAATGCATGCTCTAGTGTTTACACAGACTTTAGATCATGCATGCTCTAGTGTTTACACAGACTTTCTTTCATGCATGCTCTAGTGTTACACAGATTTCCGTTCATGCATGCTCTAGTGTTTACACAGACTTCCATTCATGCATGCTCTACAGTTTACACAGACTTCCGTTCACACATGCTCTAGTGTTTACACAGACTTTAGATCATGCATGCTCTAGTGTTTACACAGACTTCTGTTCATGCGCGCTCTAGTGTTTACACAGACTTCTGTTCATGCATTCTCTAGCGTTTACACAGACTTTTGTTCATGCATTCTCTAGAATTTACACAGACTTCTGTTCATGCATGCTCTAGTGTTACACAGATTTCCGTTCATGCATGCTCTAGTGTTTACACATACTTTAGATCATGCATGCTCTAGAGTTTACACAGACTTCCGTTCATGCATGCTCTACAGTTTACACAAACCTCCGTTCACACATGCTCTAGTGTTTACACAGACTTTAGATCATACATGCTCTAGTGTTTACACAGACTTTAGATCATGCATGCTCTAGCGTTTACACAGACTTTTGTTCATGCATTCTCTAGAATTTACACAGACTTCTGTTCATGCATTCTCTAGTGTTTACACAGACTTCCATTCATGCATGCTCTAGTGTTTACACAGACTTCCGTTCATGCATGCTCTAGTGTTACACAGATTTCCGTTCATGCATGCTCTAGTGTTTACACAGACTTTAGATCAGGCATGCTCTAGAGTTTACACAGACTTCCGTTCATGCATGCTCTACAGTTTACACAAACCTCCGTTCACACATGCTCTAGTGTTTACACAGACTTTAGATCATACATGCTCTAGTGTTTACACAGACTTTAGATCATGCATGCTCTAGTGTTTACACAGACTTCTGTTCATGCATGCTCTAGTGTTTACACAGACTTCCGTTTATGCATTCTCTAGCATTTACACAGACTTCTGTTCATGCACGCTCTAGAGTTTACACAGATTTCTGTTCATGCATTCTCTAGTGTTTACACAGATTTCCATTCATGGATGCTCTAGTGTTTACACAGACTTTAGATCATGCATGCTCTAGTGTTTACACAGACCTTAGATCATACATGCTCTAGTGTTTACACAGACTTCCATTCACACATGCTCTAGTGTTTACACAGACTTCTGTTCATGCATGCTCTAGTGTTTACACAGACTTCTGTTCATGCACGCTCTAGAGTTTACACAGATTTCTGTTCATGCATTCTCTAGTGTTTACACAGACTTCTGTTCATGCATTCTCTAGCGTTTACACAGACTTTTGTTCATGCATTCTCTAGAATTACAGACTTCTGTTCATGCATTCTCTAGTGTTTACACAGACTTCCATTCATGCATTCTCTAGCGTTTACACAGACTTCTGTTCATGCATTCTCTAGAGTTTACACAGACTTCTGTTCATGCATGCTCTAGTGTTTACACAGACTTTCTTTCATGCATTCTCTAGTGTTTACACAGACTTCTGTTCATGCATTTTCTAGTGTTTACACAGACTTCCATTCACACATGCTCTAGTGTTCATGCATGCTTTATTGTTTACACAGACCTCTGTTAATGCATGCTCTAGTGTTTACACAGACTTTAGATCATGCATGCTCTAGTGTTTACACAGACTTTCTTTCATGCATGCTCTAGTGTTACACAGATTTCCGTTCATGCATGCTCTAGTGTTTACACAGACTTCCGTTCATGCATGCTCTACAGTTTACACAGACTTCCGTTCACACATGCTCTAGTGTTTACACAGACTTTAGATCATGTATGCTCTAGTGTTTACACAGACTTCTGTTCATGCGCGCTCTAGTGTTTACACAGACTTCTGTTCATGCATTCTCTAGCGTTTACACAGACTTTTGTTCATGCATTCTCTAGAATTTACACAGACTTCTGTTCATGCATGCTCTAGTGTTACACAGATTTCCGTTCATGCATGCTCTAGTGTTTACACAGACTTCCGTTCATGCATGCTCTAGTGTTACACAGATTTCCGTTCATGCATGCTCTAGTGTTACACAGATTTCCGTTCATGCATGCTCTAGTGTTTACACATACTTTAGATCATGCATGCTCTAGAGTTTACACAGACCTCCGTTCATGCATGCTCTACAGTTTACACAAACCTCCGTTCACACATGCTCTAGTGTTTACACAGACTTTAGATCATACATGCTCTAGTGTTTACACAGACTTCCATTCATGCATGCTCTAGTGTTTACACAGACTTCCATTCATGCATTCTCTAGTGTTTACACAGACTTCCATTTATGCATTCTCTAGCATTTACACAGACTTCTGTTCATGCACGCTCTAGAGTTTACACAGATTTCTGTTCATGCATTCTCTAGTGTTTACACAGACTTCTGTTCATGCATTCTCTAGCGTTTACACAGACTTTTGTTCATGCATTCTCTAGAATTTACACAGACTTCTGTTCATGCATTCTCTAGTGTTTACACAGACTTCCATTCATGCATTCTCTAGCGTTTACACAGACTTCTGTTCATGCATTCTCTAGAGTTTACACAGACTTCTGTTCATGCGTGCTCTAGTGTTTACACAGACTTTCTTTCATGCATTCTCTAGTGTTTACACAGATTTCTGTTCATGCATGCTCTAGTGTTTACACAGACTTCTGTTCATGCATTCTCTAGTGTTTACACAGACTTCCATTCACACATGCTCTAGTGTTTACACAGACTTCAGATCATGCATGCTCTAGTGTTTACACAGACTTTCTTTCATGCATGCTCTAGTGTTACACAGATTTCCGTTCATGCATGCTGTTTACACAGACTTCCGTTCATGCATGCTCTAGTGTTACACAGATTTCCGTTCATGCATGCTCTAGTGTTTACACATACTTTAGATCATGCATGCTCTAGAGTTTACACAGACCTCCGTTCATGCATGCTCTACAGTTTACACAAACCTCCGTTCACACATGCTCTAGTGTTTACACAGACTTGTCATCAACTCTAGGTTTACACAGACTTCCAGTCATGCATGCTCTAGTGTTTACACAGACTTCCATTCATGCATTCTCTAGTGTTTACACAGACTTCTGTTCATGCATTCTCTAGCGTTTACACAGACTTCTGTTCATGCATTCTCTAGAGTTTACACAGACTTCCGTTCATGCAATCTCTAGCGTTTACACAGACTTCCATTCATGCATTCTCTAGCGTTTACACAGACTTTCATTCATGCATTCTCTAGAGTTTACACAGACTTCTGTTCATGCATTCTCTAGTGTTTACACAGACTTCTGTTCATGCATTCTCTAGCGTTTACACAGACTTCCGTTCATGCAATCTCTAGCGTTTACACAGACTTCCATTCATGCATTCTCTAGCGTTTACACAGACTTTCATTCATGCATTCTCTAGAGTTTACACATACTTCTGTTCATGCATTCTCTAGTGTTTACACAGACTTCCGTTCATGCATTCTCTAGCGTTTACACAGACTTCCATTCATGCATTCTCTAGCGTTTACACAGACTTTCATTAATGCATTCTCTAGTGTTTACACAGACTTCTGTTCATGCACGCTCTAGAGTTACACAGATTTCTGTTCATGCATTCTCTAGTGTTTACACAGACTTCTGTTCATGCATTCTCTAGCGTTTACACAGACTTTTGTTCATGCATTCTCTAGAAAAAAATTGTTTTCTCTTTTATTTAAGATCACATACATGTTAACAATTACATAATAACAATATCAATTATAAACATTGTGATATGTACAATAGATTCACAGAAAACTATTATTCCGTATGTTTTATAATACATTGACTATGTAAATTGACAATGTCAAACATGAAACATAGAGTAGTAAAATTCACCTAATTAACTCATAATTCTTGCCACAATTTAGTAGTAGTCAATAAACTTTTTAAAAAAGGAACCTCTTTACCTTTGAATTTAAAGTATTCTTTAATCATGTTGATTTCTTGCAGAAATGTGTTTGAAACATTAAATGCCTTAGATCGTTGTTCGCTTATGAAATACGTTTTGTAAATACTGAAACCGACTATTGTTAAAATTAGATTCATTTCCCAATAGTTGTTGTTGTTGATGTTGTATCCCAACACAATTGATTTTAGATTTGCGGTTTGCTTGCATATTCCTAGCTGTCTAAATGTTTCAGTAATTGCATTCCAAAACGATACAACAGAGTGACAATGGATGAAAAAATGTTCCATATTGTCTATAACTTGACACAATTTGCAATTCGGATTTTCGTAAAGTTTCCATTTGTGCAAATTTTCGCCAGTTGGATAATATTGTGTATTACCTTATATCGAAATTGCTTGTATCGATTATCAATACATGTATAAACTTGTGAATAAATTTTAGACCACGGAATTTCTAATTCAAGTTTATTTTCCCAATAAGAGTGTATATATGGTTTTGAAGCCTTTTCCTTTATGAGTATTTTGTATATATATTTGTTAGTAATGCATTCAAGCGATATATTATCAAAAGGAAGGGGAGTTAAACTTGTTTTGACTAATGTTTTAGTGGATTTTTCAGATATTAATGTCAATTTCCAGGATTTCGGTATTGCATTTCGTATGATATTTATTTCTGCAATCCAATTAGATTTATTTTGAAGTTTTCTGAGCACACATTCTTCACTTATATTGCCATTATTACCAATTATGTCGTTCACAAACAATATACCAGAGTTAATCCAATGTAGGAAAAATAACCATTTACCATTATGTTTAATGGATTCATTACCACATATTAGTTCTTTGCGTATCTCATAATATGTTTGCGGTTGTTTATTATTTGTGTTTCTGAACGCTATCCATTTTCTTAGTAGTTCTTTGTAAAATTCTGGCAATGATGAATAGGTACTTGGTAAACATTTCACCGATTTTAGACTCGTGTAAAAGACAAGACAAGAATGACCTAATTTGTCAAGATAATATTTCGGAATAACTTTCCAATTTGCTGTGTCAGCTGAAAGTAGAGATTTTACCCATTTAATTTGTAACATTGTTGCATAACTTCCAAGATCAATCATATTAAGTCCTCCGTTTTCGACGTTGTTTATAAGTATACATCTTTTTATTTTTTCACGTTTACCATTCCAAATAAAGTTATAGAATAAGGTATTAAATCTGTTTAATATGTCTTTAGGAAAATTAAGTGATTGTATTAAATACGTGAGTTTTGGCAGCAGTATCGATTTAATTACTGTTATTCTGCCATAGAAAGTTAGATATCTTTTATTCCATTGCTTAATTATGTATTGGAAATTTTCAAGTTTAGAGGCCCAGTTCAAATTTTCGCAGTCTGTCGTATTTGTTCCAAAAAATACACCTAACACCTTTACTTTATCACTCCATTTTATATTACCTATTTGTTCTGTTGATAATTTGGATTTACCAATCCACATTCCTTCAGTTTTGTTGATGTTTAGTGCTAATCCTGAGTATTTGCCAAATGTATTTATAGTTGAAATTGCATTTTGTATATCTTTTATGTCCTTTACGAATAAAGTTGTGTCATCTGCCAGTTGTGTCAATTTGAGATTTACTGTTTTATTACTTGTTTTTATGGGTATACCGGATATGTTGTCATTTGTACGTATTTTGATGGCTAGTATTTCAGCGACAATTATAAAAAGAAGAGATGATATGCAACAACCTTGTCTAAGACCGCGTGTTAAATTGAAACGGTTGGAAATCCATCCGTTATTTATTATGCATGATGATATATTATTATAGAGTGTTTTTACCCAACGTACAAACATTGGATGGAAGTTTAACTTTTTGAGAGCTTTAAATAGAAAATCAAGTTCAATGGTATCAAACGCTTTTCTAAAGTCAAGAAAGAGTATTGCTCCATCAACATCTGTATCTTCACAGTAGTCTATTATGTCTGATATCTGTCGAATATTATTTCCTATGTAACGACCCTTTATGTAACCCTGCTGGTCTAGATTTATTATGGAAGGAAGAACTTTTTGTAGTCGAATTGCCAATATACGTGTAAGAATCTTGTAATCAGTATTTAAAAGAGAAATGGGTCTCCAATTCTCAATATTTTGATGATCGCCCTTTTTATATAATAGTGAAATTATTCCAACTTTTTGAGTAATTGATAGTTCATTGCTGAAATATGTTTTGTTAAAGCTTACAAGTAGGTGTTTTAGGTTATTCCAAAATGTTCTATAGAATTCAGCTGTTAGACCGTCATTTCCAGGACTTTTGTTTGTTTTCATACATAAAAGAGCTTTTTCGCATTCATTTTGAGTAATTAACCCTTCACAACTATTTGCTTCTTCCTCTGTTAAAATATGAGACGGTGTAGCTGTATTAAGGTATTCATCAATATTAGAATTTAGAGAGCTTTTCGTATATAATTTACTGTAAAAGTTTACTTCTTCGTTAAGAACATCTTCAAAATTTGTAACTACTTTTCCATCAACAAACAAAGACTTCAGGACTTTCTTTGATTGTCGTGATTTTTCTAGCGAATGAAAATATTTAGAGTTTTTTTCACCGTCATCGATTAGTTGTACACGAGATCGTATTTTCGCACCCTTTACTTTTATATCATATATAGATTCTATTTCAGATTCAATATCTTTTATGAGTTTTAAAATGTCTTTTCTTTGGCTATTTTGTTCATAGTTGACATTTAATTTTGAAAGTTCTGTTTCTAACGATGACAAGTGATTGCGTCGTTCTTTGGCTTTTATTTTTGAAAATGAAATTGTTTTTTCCTTTATTTCGTACTTAATTATTTCCCATAGGGTACGATCTGTTACACGAGACTCTTTGAACTCGCTTTCAATTGATGTTATTGTATTTATTATAAGAGTTTTATATTCAGGTACGTCTAGATAAGAATTATTCATTTTCCAGAATCCGGGTCCACGTTTACTTGGTAAATTTATTTTGAGAGATATCGCTTGGTGATCTGTATGTTTTATTTGGGCTGGTCTTATATCTGTTTCTGATATTAGCGTGAATATATTTTCGTCAGTTAACCAATAATCAATTCTACTTTTTTCAAGTCCGTTTAAACGTTTCCATGTAAATTGTGTTTTATCTGCGTGTTTTAATTTCCAAATGTCGCACAAATTCTCTAGAATTTACAGACTTCTGTTCATGCATTCTCTAGTGTTTACACAGACTTCCATTCATGCGTTCTCTAGCATTTACACAGACTTCTGTTCATGCATTCTCTAGAGTTTACACAGACTTCCATTCATGCATTCTCTAGCGTTTACACAGACTTCTGTTCATGCATTCTCTAGAGTTTACACATACTTCTGTTCATGCGTGCTCTAGTGTTTACACAGACTTTCTTTCATGCATTCTCTAGTGTTTACACAGACTTCTGTTCATGCATTTTCTAGTGTTTACACAGACTTCCATTCACACATGCTCTAGTGTTCATGCATGCTCTATTGTTTACACAGACCTCTGTTAATGCATGCTCTAGTGTTTACACAGACTTTCTTTCATGCATGCTCTAGTGTTACACAGATTTCCGTTCATGCATGCTCTAGTGTTTACACAGATTTCCGTTCATGCATGCTCTACAGTTTACACAGACTTCCGTTCACACATGCTCTAGTGTTTACACAGACTTTAGATCATGCATGCTCTAGTGTTTACACAGACTTCTGTTCATGCGCGCTCTAGTGTTTACACAGACTTCTGTTCATGCATTCTCTAGCGTTTACACAGACTTTTGTTCATGCATTCTCTAGAATTTACACAGACTTCCGTTCATGCAATCTCTAGCGTTTACACAGACTTCCATTCATGCATTCTCTAGCGTTTACACAGACTTTCATTCATGCATTCTCTAGAGTTTACACAGACTTCCGTTCATGCATTCTCTAGTGTTTACACAGACTTCCATTCATGCATTCTCTAGCGTTTACACAGACTTTCATTCATGCATTCTCTAGTGTTTACACATACTTCTGTTCATGCATTCTCTAGAGATTACACAGACTTCCATTCATACATGCTCTAGTGTTTATACAGACTTCTGTTCATGCGCGCTCTAGTGTTTACACAGACTTTAGATAATGCATGCTCTAGTGTTTATACAGACTTCTGTTCATGCGAGCTCTAGTGTTTACACAGACTTCTATTCATGCATGCTCTAGTATTTACACAGTGTTTGCCATCCGATAGATGTAGAGATAGAACGAGTGTTTGCTGTCCTATAGATGTAGAGATAGGACGAGTGTTTGCCGTCCTATAGATGTAGAGATAGAATGAGTGTTTGCCGTCCTATAGATGTAGAGATAGGACGAGTGTTTGCCATCCTATAGATGTAGAGATAAGATGAGTGTTTGCCATCCTATAGATGTAGAGATAGAACGAGTGTTTGCCGTCCTATAGATGTAGAGTTAGAACGAGTGTTTGTCGTCCAATAGATGTAGAGATAGGATGAGTGTTTGCCATCCTATAGATGTAAAGATAGGACAAGTGTTTGTCGTCCTATAGATGTAGAGATAGAACGAGTGTTTGCCATCCTATAGATGTAGAGATAGGACGAGTGTTTGCCATCCTATAGATGTAGAGATAGGATGAGTGTTTGTCGTCCTATAGATGTAGAGATAGGACAAGTGTTTGCCGTCCTATAGATGTAGAGATAGGACGAGTGTTTGCCATCCTATAGATGTAGAGATAGAATGAGTGTTTGCCATCCTATAGATGTAGAAATAGGACGAGTGTTTGCCGTACTATAGATGTAGAGATCGGACGAGTGTTTGCCATTCAATAGATATAGAGATAGGATTGCCATTCAATAGATATAGAGATAGGATGAGTGTTTGCCATCCTATAGATGTAGAGATAGGACGAGTGTTTGCCGTCCTATAGATGTAGAGATAGGACGAGTGTTGGCCATCCTATAGATGTAGAGATAGAACATGTAACATAGGGTTAACGAGTGCTTGTCGTCCTACAGATGTATTATAATATACACAACTAACATCATACTGATGCTTCAAGCTTGGTGAAAATCCAACAGTTTGGAGACTAAGAACGGACAAGGTAACTGTTGACAGACAGAAGCCAATCAAAAAACAATATGTCTCACTCTAATGGGGATAGAGAAAAGATTTTGAAGCAAGTTGTGGACAGTCTATAAATATACTATTCTACCATGGCTCGGCATTGTGTCTGTATACGCAATGAGGGAATTTATCGTGTTTAAATCTGCAATAAAACATTGTTTAGTAAGTGACATCAACCCTGAGTGACATCATTTTACTAGTATTTTTGTAGTTTTGATACATCATTTACGTACTCGTAAAAATAACACCAACTAATTTTGAGGTTTTTAGATATTTTGGTCTTGTTCGAAAAGAAATTGTATTTGCGTTATTTATACTTGAATAAAACATGGTTTGTCGTTCTGAGCGCCAGAATTAACCACTTAGTCCTACGGCCTGCATGGTTAATACCTACGCGTCAGAACTCAAAACCATGTTTTATTCGCCAATAAATAGGGTAAGTAACAAATATTATATCTTAAAAATATTGAGCTAAAAATAGCCTACATGTGACTCCTTTCTCCAGGTCCTCGTAGTAACCATAGTAACAGATCTGCTGCAGCAACATTGGATGAAACTTCTCAAACACTTTGATGTCTTTCAGCCGTGAATATATAATGTCTAAGTCCTCCCCCGTCCTCTCACTTGGTCTGAAAATGGATATAGAGTACCAGGAGTAGATGAGTAGATGAGCTCAGTGGGTGTCCGGTACCTGCTCAGTGGGTGTCAGGTACCTGCTCAGTGGGTGTCAGGTACCTGTTCAATGGGTGTCAGGTACCTGCTCAGTGGGTGTCAGGTACCTGCTCAGTGGGTGTCAGGTACCTGTTCAGCGGGTGTCAGGTACCTGCTCAGTGGGTGTCAGGTACCTGCTCAGTGGGTGTCAGGTACCTGTTCAGCGGGTATCAGGTACCTGCTCAGTGGGTGTCAGGTACCTGCTCAGTGGGTACATGGAGTCTCACCTCCGGTTGCTATATGATGGTTTATAGTATTATATTATATATGATTTGCTAGCTACGCCCCTGCAATACAATGTTTATAGTATTATATTATATATGATTTGCTAGCTACACCCCTGCGATACAATGTTTACAGTATTATATTATATATGATTTGCTAGCTATGCCCCTGCGATACAATGTTAATAGTATTCTATTATATATGATTTGCCAGCTACGCCCCTGAAATACAATGTTTACAGTATTATATTATATATGATTTGCTAGCTACGCCCCTGTGATACGATGTTTACAGTATTATCTTATATATGATTTGCTAGCTACACCCCTGCGATACAATGTTAATAGTATTATATTATATATGATTTGCTAGCTACACCCCTGCGATACAATGTTAATAGTATTATATTATATATGATTTGCCAGCTACACCCCTGCGATACAATGTTAATAGTATTATATTATATATGATTTGCCAGCTACACCCCTGCGATACAATGTTAATAGTATTATATTATATATGATTTGCTAGCTACGCCCCTGCGATACAATGTTTGTAATATTATCTTATATATGATTTGCTAGCTACACCCTTGCGATACAATGTTTGTAGTATTATATTATATATGATTTGCTAGCTATGCCCCTGCAATACAATGTTTATAGTATTATATTATATATGATTTGCTAGCTACACCCCTGCAATATGATGTTTATAGTATACATTAGATATGATTTGCTAGCTACGCCCCTGCGATACAATGTTTATAGTACATATGATTTGCTAGCTACGCCCCTGCTATATGATGTTTATTATATATAGTATTTGGTGGGACACAATCTCCAATGTACAAAGAAACAATTCTTCTTATTGCCTCAATCTGCTATTCTCCAAGGTGCCAGCAAATATCCATGATGCAGATCCCATATCTTTAAATGGAACACATGAGACAGGTCCACTCAATAATTCATGCAACAAGGAAGTGTGTCAAATTACAACTGACTGTAATGTGAGATTGTAGAGATTAAGAAACCCCAGTTTACTGATCAATCTTGGCACACACATGGATACTGATGGTGCAAAACCTCCTCACAGATAAAACACTGTATCCCATTTATGAGTATTTCAAATCTAATTATCTTTAATTGGCCCAATTTATTGTATTCTGTATTATTTATTGTGTCTGGTTTCACAAAACTATCATAACCAAGTTATGCCATCAATCAGAAAGTAACACATGGCATTCTGGTTGTCCTATATAAGTGGGGTCAACTATGACTCCCAGGATTATAATTTGAACCATTTAGTAGTGGTCCACTAGATGATGCCACATGCAAAATATCAAACCTCTGAACAACATGGTTTCTGAGAAAATTAAGTTTAATGACTTGTACTGTGTATATCAATGTAAGTGATGTGATTCCTACAGTGGAGTTAAATATGACCACAATTTGAGCAAACTTAGTAGTGGTTCATTTGATGAATCTACATGCCAAATATCAATAATCTAGGCGACATTGTAGTTTCCGAGAAGACCTTTAAAGTGTTGTATATAAGTCTATGTAACTACATGACTGTACTGTTGGGTCAATTATGACAGAGTGAAGACAGGTGACAGAGAGAAGTCAGTGACAGAGAGAAGTCAGGTGACACAGATAAGACAGATGACAGAGAGAAGAAAGATGACAGAGGGAAGTCAGGTAACACTGAGGACACAGGTGACTGAGAGAAAATAGATGCTATAGTGAAGACAGGTGACACAGAGAATACAGGTGACAGTGAAAAAACAGGTGACAAAGAGGACAGGTGACAGTGAGGACAGGAGACACAGAGAAGGGTGATTGAGACAAGATAGATGACACAGAGAAGACAAATGACAGAGAGAAGTCAGGTGACAGAGAGAAGACACAGGACAAAGAGAAGACAGGTGACAGTGAGGACATCTGACTAAGAGAAGACAGGTGACAAAGAGAAGTCAGGTGACATAGAGAAGACTGGCTTAAGATGACAGACTGATATAATAGGTTGAACAATGAAGGGAAAGTTGGAGGTCTGAGTGGGGATAGTTTGTATTTTGTTAGTTTATACAAATTTATTTTAGCTCGATTGCGAAACAAGTTATTTCAACTTATATAAATCACTCTCGAGACCTCATTCCTGATGGAATCCATCGCCATGAGGGAGAGAGAAGAGGCAACGTGGAATTTAAATGCCTTGCCTAAGGGCACAATCGTAACGGCTCCAGCGGGGCTCGAACTCCGGACCTTTCGCACCTGAAGCGAACGCGCATCCACTGCGCTATCACGACTTCCACTTGTATTTTGTTGAAAACAGAGGTAGCTCAATTTCGTAAAATTTGGAAAATCTGCCCAGAAATGAAGTGCTCATTGTGATTATGGTTAGTTCACTTTATATGTTTATTTATTTCATGCTTTCCATTGAAATATAAAAAATTATCAGAAAATAAAAGGTGTGATTCCACTGGTTGAAAGCATTGGAATAACACATTTTATATCTCGCTGCTGTGCAAATGTGGTGGTACCTAGACAGCCGCTACATTATGAAATGTTGTCAACACGAAGGTTTTCGGACTTAAAGCAGCATTACATCGTAATAAAGGATGTTTTGGGTAAAATATAAATACTAATGTGTTTACAAAAATCGAAAGTCGCTCAGAAACGATAAAATTCCAATAAATATAAACCGTCGTATACGCGAATATGTTTATCAACACACGAAATGTAAACACGCACAGCACGCATGCGTGAAACAACAGAGGATATAGAAAACAACGTATATATTTTGAACATGAAAGACTATCTATCTATCTATCTATCTATCTATCTATCTATCTATCTATCTATCTATCTATCTATCTATCTATCTATCTATCTATCTATCTATCTATCTATCTATCTATCTATCTATCTATCTATCTATCTATCTATCTATCTATCTATCTATCTATCTATCTATCTATCTATCTATCTATCTATCTATCTATCTATCTATCTATCTATCTATCTATCTATCTATCTATCTATCTATCTATCTATCTATCTATCTATCTATCTATCTATCTATCTATCTATCTATCTATCTATCTATCTATCTATCTATCTATCTATCTATCTATCTATCTATCTATCTTCCTCTAATGTCGAACCCTTCGCGGGGATGTAGACATGTCACTAAAAGACTTAGATAACAGAGGTATGAATCAACATCTCAAGTAATTTAATTAAAAACGACAACGTGGGACAAATGGGGACGATGCATTCCGAATGTAAACAAGTGCGGACGATGCATTCTGGTTGTAAACAAATGCGTGACCGATTGACTCGGAAAGTCCTACTTTCGGTTTCGAGTTTGTTTTATCGCAAAAAAACATTCTTTACCAATTGAACATAAGCATACAAATTATAATGTTAGAATTTAAAATTTGAATTTTTCAAATATCTTTTATTTCATACGATGTAATGCTGCTTTAAGCTGTCGGTGACATCATTTATGACACGTTTTATGACATCATTTATGTCATCTAACACCGACGCTTTAGCGGCATTTGGCGCATGGTTGTATCGTTTTCTATTATAAATACACTTTTCACCTCAAATTCGAGAAGGGCCGTAACTAATGTTGAAAGAACTTGTGGCCCGACCCGTTTGTCTTTCTTTAATTTGTCATGTTTTGTATTCACATGTATATGTAAAACGAATTGAGCAATAAAATATGATTAAACTAAACTAAAAAAAAGCTTTTGTTTGCTTAACCCTTTCCTTCCTAGATATTTAGGTTAATATACTGTTATATCTCCATACAAACAACAGCCATTTAGCTATCATGCAGTGGATAAGTAGTTGCCATATTTATCCCACCTCCATAGATATTACTGGGACTACATAGAGATTTAGGTTAATATACTATTATATCTCCATACAAACGACAGCCATTTAGCTATCATGCAGTGGATAAGTAGTCGCCATATCTATCCCACCTCCATAGATATTACTGGGACTACATGAGATTCTGGCCTTTATTATGAACATTAGTTTGACTACTACATTGTCAATGTATGTTGTATAGGTAATGGTGTCAAGAGGTGCTCCTATGAGGGAAAGGGTTATGAACATTGGTTTGACTACTACATTGTCAATGTATGCCGTATTGGTAATGGCGTCAAGAGGTACTTCTATGAGCGAAAGGGTTATGAACATTGGTTTGACTACTACATTGTCAATGTATGTCGTATTGGTAATGGCGTCAAGAGATGCTTCTATGAGGGAAAGGGTTAAGTGAATGATCGAATAATAGTTCACTGAACTAATATTATCATGAGTTGTCAGCTTTCAATGTTGAAATATAATTTGATCATAAACTAAATCAAAATATCCTCTTATTATTTATAAAATCATATCTTTGTATACTACAACAGTGGAAGTCATGATAGCGCAGTGGATGTGCATTCGCTTCAGGTGCGAAAGGTCCGGAGTTTGAGCCCCGCTGGAGCTGTTATGATTGTGCCCTTAGGCAAGGCATTTAAATTCCACGTTGCCTCTTCTCTCTCCCTCGTGGCGATGGATTCCATCAGGAATGAGGTCTCGAGAGTGATTAATATAAGTTGTAAGAACTTGTTTCGCAATCGAGCTAAAATAAATTTGTATAAACTAATATAACACTAGTCAATTTGCAAATAAATTTTGTTTTATTTTTACCTTTGAAGTAAATCGACGCACATGGTGACTTTTTTAACCCTTACTGCGCTGAAAATGCGAATATACGTTTTTGTAAACAGTATAGAGCCAGATGATGGTATAGAACGTGCACAGAACATGCCGTTTAGTCAGGATCTATGCTATTCGGATAGTGGATCTAAGACACTTGGCTTAATAGCAAACAACATAGATCCTGATCAAGCATGACTTAATGCCATGACACTTGATCTGGATCTATGTTCTTTGCACATTCCTTCCAATTTATTCAGCATTTTACGGGTTAAGAACACAAAATGCTTAAAGATTAAAAAAAAACAACAACAAGAAAACAGATAAAATGTGTTTACCTTGCGTTCATTATAAAGCCATAGTTGACTATAGCGAGATTTACTCCCTGCATGTACTGGTGAATGTTTGACACGATCCCCATAATAGCCACCATAGACACACAATTATCATCTCCTTAATACACAATTATCACATAATATCACTGCTTTTTATCATCTAACTGCTCTTCTATTCACAATTCCTAAATTGTTACACTCTGCGCTCTGTTGTTTCCCTGACAATGCCCAATACTGATCTCAATATCACACTGTGAAACCCAACTTCAACAAAATTAATCATGTTTACTGAAATTACTGTCCAAAGTTGAAACACTGAAATACGAAAACTCCATTTGTTTCATATTTATAAATGATATTACTGACACATCACATAAGTATACCATATTTATAAATGATATTATGACACATCACATAAGTATACCATATTTATAAATGATATTACTGACACATCACATAAGTATACCATATTTATAAATGATATTACTGACACATCACATAAGTATACCATATTTATAAATGATATTACTGACACATCACATAAGTATACCATATTTATAAATGATATTACGACACTTTCACATAAGTATAGGACGACATATAAAGTTTGTCACAATAATTACATCAAAGCATCATTCAAAGATACGTTACAATTTCATGTAAAGCTTTGCAATTTCGCAATTTCTGTGCTACGTAATAAGTTTGTTTTCAATTAAATAAAACCCACTCAAAATGCGTAGAGAGTGGGTGAGACAGACATGAGGCTGTGTATTGTAACACTTGGTTATGACGTAGTGGTCGCTAGATTCTTGGTATGATCCCAGAAGGCCACTCAAAAAATATTGCTTGCTGGTGATGCCTTACAAATGATAACTGCCTTGGGTCATTAAAGCTCAAACACGCTTCAACAGTGTCATACAAATGATAACTGCCTTGGGTCATTAAAGCGCAAACACGCTTCAACAGTGTCATACAAATGATAACTGCCTTGGGTCATTAAAGCTCAAACACGCTTCAACAGTGTCATACAAATGATAACTGCCTTGGGTCCTTAAAGCTCAAACAGGCTTCAACAGTGTCATATAAATAATAACTGCCCATAATCTGACTATTTTAGGTCAATATTCGAGCTCAAGGTCACTATTGGGTGTGATGACTTACTTGTAGAGAATTAGTCCTCATGTGTGTATGCAAAGTTTCAAAGCAATATGATAGTTTTTGAGAAACGACAATGTTTGAGCTTTTTGACAAATAAATAATTTCCGAGTTTAGACTGCTTGGCCAAAATTCAGGTTCAAGGTCACTCTTGGGGAGGGGTACTTGTTAGTGGGTGGGGAACAACCCCTAGAAACAGTATGCAAATTATCAATGCATTACATTTGACGGTCTTTTTGTTGAATGCGAATATGTAATTGTTGACGGTGGTGTCATCGCCAGAAAGATGTGTGAATGATTTGGGTGAATTTTGGATTTAAGATTTTTTAGTAATATATAGGTTTTCATATGGGTTAATAATTGCTAACTTGCAACATGGAAGCGGTCTAACACTAGTGACATACACACAGTCTAACTAGTAACCTGTGACATGGAAGCAGTCTAACTAGTAACCTGTAAAATGCACACAGTCTAACTAGTAACTTGTGGCATGCGCACAGACTAACTAGTAACTTGTGGCATGCACACAGTCTAACTAGTAACCTGTGACATACACACAGTCTAACTAGTACCCTGTGACATGGAAGCAGTCTAACTAGTAACCTGTAAAATGCACACAGTCTAACTAGTAACTTGTGGCATGCACACAGTCTAACTAGTAACTTGTGGCATGTACACAGTCTAACTAGTAACCTATGACATGCACACAGTCTAACTAGTAACTTGTGGCATGCACACAGTCTAACTAGTAACCTGTGACATACACACAGTCTAACTAGTAACTTGTGAAATGCACACAGTCTAACTAGTAACTTGTGACATGCACACAGTCTAACTAGTAACCTGTGACATGGAAGCAGTCTAACTAGTAACCTGTGACATGGAAGCAGTCTAACTAGTAACGTGTGAAATGCACACAGTCTAACTAGTAACCTGTGACATGGAAGCAGTCTAACTAGTAACCTGTGACATGGAAGCAGTCTAACTAGTAACTTGCAACATGGAAGCAGTCTAACTAGTAACCTGTGACATGGAAGCAGTCTAACTAGTAACGTGTGACATGCACACAGTCTAACTAGTAACCTGTGACATGGAAGCAGTCTAACTAGTAACCTGTGACATGGAAGCAGTCTAACTAGTAACTTGCGACATGGAAGCAGTCTAACTAGTAACTTGTGACATGGAAGCAGTCTAACTAGTAACCTGTGACATGGAAGCAGTCTAACTAGTAACTTGCGACGTGGAAGCAGTCTAACTAGTAACTTGTGACATGGAAGCAGTCTAACTAGTAACCTGCGACATACACACAGTCTAACTAGTAACTTGTGACATGGAAGCAGTCTAACACTAGTGACATGCACACAGTCTAACTAGTAACTTGTGACATGGAAGCAGTCTAACTAGTAACTTGTGACATGCACACAGTCTAACTAGTAACCTGTGACATGGAAGCAGTCTAACTAGTAACTTGTGACATGCACACAGTCTAACTAGTAACTTGTGACATGGAAGCAGTCTAACTAGTAACCTGTGACATGGAAGCAGTCTAACTAGTAACCTGTGACATGGAAGCAGTCTAACTAGTAACTTGTGACATGGAAGCAGTCTAACTAGTAACTTGTGACATGGAAGCAGTCTAACTATTAACTTGTGACATGGAAGCAGTCTAACTAGTAACTTGTGACATGGAAGCAGTCTAACTAGTAACCTGTGACATGGAAGCAGTCTAACTAGTAACTTGTGGCATGCACACAGTCTAACTAGTAACCTGTAACATACACACAGTCTAACTAGTAACCTGTGACATGGAAGCAGTCTAACACTTGTGGCATGCACACAGTCTAACTAGTAACCTGTAACATACACACAGTCTAACTAGTAACCTGTGACATGGAAGCAGTCTAACACTTGTGGCATGCACACAGTCTAACTAGTAACTTGTGACATGGAAGCAGTCTAACTAGTAACTTGTGACATGGAAGCAGTCTAACTAGTAACTTGTGACATGGAAGCAGTCTAACTATTAACTTGTGACATGGAAGCAGTCTAACTATTAACTTGTGACATGGAAGCAGTCTAACTAGTAACTTGTGACATGCACACAGTCTAACTAGTAACTTGTGACATGGAAGCAGTCTAACTAGTAACCTGTGACATGGAAGCAGTCTAACTAGTAACTTGCGACATGGAAGCAGTCTAACTAGTAACGTGTGACATGCACACAGTCTAACTAGTAACCTGTGACATGGAAGCAGTCTAACTAGTAACCTGTGACATGGAAGCAGTCTAACTAGTAACTTGCGACATGGAAGCAGTCTAACTAGTAACTTGTGACATGGAAGCAGTCTAACTAGTAACCTGTGACATGGAAGCAGTCTAACTAGTAACTTGCGACGTGGAAGCAGTCTAACTAGTAACTTGTGACATGGAAGCAGTCTAACTAGTAACCTGCGACATACACACAGTCTAACTAGTAACTTGTGACATGGAAGCAGTCTAACACTAGTGACATGCACACAGTCTAACTAGTAACTTGTGACATGGAAGCAGTCTAACTAGTAACTTGTGACATGCACACAGTCTAACTAGTAACCTGTGACATGGAAGCAGTCTAACTAGTAACTTGTGACATGCACACAGTCTAACTAGTAACTTGTTACATGGAAGCAGTCTAACTAGTAACCTGTGACATGGAAGCAGTCTAACTAGTAACCTGTGACATGGAAGCAGTCTAACTAGTAACCTGTGACATGGAAGCAGTCTAACTAGTAACTTGTGACATGGAAGCAGTCTAACTAGTAACTTGTGACATGGAAGCAGTCTAACTAGTAACCTGTGACATGGAAGCAGTCTAACTAGTAACTTGTGGCATGCACACAGTCTAACTAGTAACCTGTAACATACACACAGTCTAACTAGTAACCTGTGACATGGAAGCAGTCTAACACTTGTGGCATGCACACAGTCTAACTAGTAACCTGTAACATACACACAGTCTAACTAGTAACCTGTGACATGGAAGCAGTCTAACACTTGTGGCATGCACACAGTCTAACTAGTAACTTGTGACATGGAAGCAGTCTAACTAGTAACTTGTGACATGGAAGCAGTCTAACTAGTAACTTGTGACATGGAAGCAGTCTAACTATTAACTTGTGACATGGAAGCAGTCTAACTATTAACTTGTGACATGGAAGCAGTCTAACTATTAACTTGTGACATGGAAGCAGTCTAACTATTAACTTGTGACATGGAAGCAGTAACTTGTGACATGCACACAGTCTAACTAGTAACTTGTGACATGGAAGCAGTCTAACTAGTAACTTGTGACATGGAAGCAGTCTAACTAGTAACTTGTGACATGGAAGCAGTCTAACTAGTAACTTGTGACATGGAAGCAGTCTAACTAGTAACCTGTGACATGGAAGCAGTCTAACTAGTAACTTGTGGCATGCACACAGTCTAACTAGTAACCTGTAACATACACACAGTCTAACTAGTAACCTGTGACATGGAAGCAGTCTAACACTTGTGGCATGCACACAGTCTAACTAGTAACCTGTAACATACACACAGTCTAACTAGTAACCTGTGACATGGAAGCAGTCTAACACTTGTGGCATGCACACAGTCTAACTAGTAACTTGTGACATGGAAGCAGTCTAACTAGTAACTTGTGACATGGAAGCAGTCTAACTAGTAACTTGTGACATGGAAGCAGTCTAACTATTAACTTGTGACATGGAAGCAGTCTAACTATTAACTTGTGACATGGAAGCAGTCTAACTAGTAACTTGTGACATGCACACAGTCTAACTAGTAACTTGTGACATGGAAGCAGTCTAACTAGTAACTTGTGACATGGAAGCAGTCTAACTAGTAACTTGTGGCATGCCCACAGTCTAACTAGTAACCTGTGACATGCACACAGTCTAACTAGTAACTTGTGACATGGAAGCAGTCTAACTAGTAACCTGTGACATGGAAGCAGTCTAACTAGTAACCTGTGACATGGAAGCAGTCTAACTAGTAACCTGTGACATGGAAGCAGTCTAACTAGTAACTTGTGACATGGAAGCAGTCTAACACTTGTGACATGGAAGCAGTCTAACTAGTAACCTGTGACATGGAAGCAGTCTAACACTTGTGACATGCACACAGTCTAACTAGTAACTTGTGACATGCACACAGTCTAACTAGTAACTTGTGACATGCACACAGTCTAACTAGTAACCTGTGACATGGAAGCAGTCTAACACTTGTGACATACACACAGTCTAACTAGTAACCTGTGACATGCACACAGTCTAACACTTGTGACATGCACACAGTCTAACTAGTAACCTGTGACATGGAAGCAGTCTAACTAGTAACCTGTGACATGGAAGCAGTCTAACTAGTAACCTGTGACATGGAAGCAGTCTAACACTTATGACATACACACAGTCTAACTAGTAACCTGTGACATGGAAGCAGTCTAACTAGTAACCTGTGACATGGAAGCAGTCTAACACTAGTGACATGCACACAGTCTAACTAGTAACTTGTGACATGCACACAGTCTAACTAGTAACATGTGACATGGAAGCAGTCTAACACTTGTGACATGCACACAGTCTAACACTTGTGACATGCACACAGTCTAACTAGTAACCTGTGACATGGAAGCAGTCTAACACTTGTGACATGCACACAGTCTAACTAGTAACCTGTGACATGGAAGCAGTCTAACACTTGTGACATACACACAGTCTAACTAGTAACCTGTGACATGGAAGCAGTCTAACTAGTAACCTGTGACATGGAAGCAGTCTAACACTAGTGACATGGAAGCAGTCTAACTAGTAACCTGTGACATGGAAGCAGTCTAACTAGTAACCTGTGACATGGAAGCAGTCTAACACTTGTGACATACACACAGTCTAACTAGTAACCTGTGACATGGAAGCAGTCTAACTAGTAACTTGTGACATGCACACAGTCTAACTAGTAACCTGTGACATGGAAGCAGTCTAACTAGTAACCTGTGACATGGAAGCAGTCTAACACTTGTGACATGCACACAGTCTAACTAGTAACTTGTGACATGCACACAGTCTAACTAGTAACCTGTGACATGGAAGCAGTCTAACACTTGTGACATGCACACAGTCTAACACTTGTGACATGCACACAGTCTAACACTTGTGACATGCACACAGTCTAACTAGTAACCTGTGACATGCACATAGTCTAACACTTGTGACATGCACACAGTCTAACTAGTAACTTGTGGCATGCACACAGTCTAACTAGTAACGTGTGACATGCACACAGTCTAACTAGTAACTTGTGACATGCAACTCCTTCAATCTTATAAGTAATCCAAGATATTTGTAAAACAGATTATCTTGTTCTATTCTAGGCAAGTCAGCTATACTAGGATAGAAATTGACAATTTGCAGGGAACAATTAATTTTGGAATATTGCGGAAACGTCCAATTTGGTTTATAGCTTGAGGTACTTGGTTACAATGCAAAAACCTACTTGGTTTTCAATGATAAAATTTAGATGAAATTGCAAACAAAAAGTAAGGATAGCAAAAAGTATATATGGGAAAGGCTGTCCGATTAGCGCAGTGGTTAGCGCGCTCGCTTCTCACCAATGCAACCCGGGTTCGATCCTCGGACCGGGAAGCATGTGAGATAGTACGGTGGTCGCCATATCGGACAGGTGGGTTTTTCTCCGGGTACTCCGGTTTCCTCCCACACGAATGACCACATATATACGTTTTCATCCTCGCCAACGAGAGTGATTAATATAAGTTGTTAAAACTTGCTTCGCAATCGTTGTAAAATAAATAAAGTTTAAACTAAAAAGTATGGATAGCAGAAAGTATGGACAGCCTTTAAAGAATAGGAGACACATCTCCAGTAATCTGTCTATCAATTGATAAATGTTTACTCAACTGGGATTTCCGCGTATTACAGTAGGATGGTTTACGGTAGATGGTGACACCATGCTATGTGTTATCTCCCAATAACATGATAGCCTTCAACATAACGGTAAATGTTCGTAAAGTGCTCTATACTATATGAAGTTATTGTAAAATACAGTATGTCCTATATGTGAAGTTATTGTACACAATAGCATGTCCTATATGTGAAGTTATTGTACACAATAGCATGTGCTATATGTGAAGTTATTGTACACAATAGCATGTCCTATATGTGAAGTTATTGTACACCACAACATGCCATATATGTGAAGTTATTGTACACCACAACATACCCTATATGTGAAGTTATTGTACACCATAGCATATGTGAAGTTATTGTACACAATAGCATGTCCTATATGTGAAGTTATTGTAACATATAGCCGGTTCTATATGTAAAGTTATTGTAACATATAGCCTATGTAAAGTTATTGTAACATATAGCCGGTTCTATATGTAAAGTTATTGTAACATATAACCAGCCCTCCCTATATGTAAAGTTATTGTAACATATAGCCGGTTCTATATGTAAAGTTATTGTACCATATAGCCGGTTCTATATGTAAAGTTATTGTACCATATAGCCAGTTCTATATGTAAAGTTATTGTACCATATAGCTGGTTCTATATGTAAAGTTATTGTAACATATAGCCAGCCATCCCTATATGTAAAGTTATTGTAACATATAGCCGGTTCTATATGTAAAGATATTGTAACATATAGCCAGCCCTATATATAAAGTTATTGTAAAATATAGCCGGTTCTATATGTAAAGTTATTGTAACATATAGCCCACCCTATATATAAAGTTATTGTAAAATATAGCCGGCAGTGGATAATTATACAGCTAATAATAGGTAGGGATTAACCGAATAACCGAATCGTCAATTAGTCGATTGTCATACAATCG
The DNA here is from genome assembly GCA_014843695.1 of Archivesica marissinica. Lineage (NCBI taxonomy): Eukaryota > Metazoa > Mollusca > Bivalvia > Venerida > Vesicomyidae > Archivesica > Archivesica marissinica. The sequence goes on from CM026394.1 coordinate 29,961,620, forward strand.
GTAAACATCAGCATCGGTGGTTTCAATGGTTTGAACATCGGTGAACCGATTGATGGGAAAACATAATCCCCATTAATTCCGTTTGAACCCTTGAATAGAATATTTTGTACATACTAAGTCACAGAAATTTATATATTTATAAACATACGTACCATGTGTTATATTCTCGCGCAAGTAGTTTCCGCTTAAATTGCGGCCCCCGCTTTCCCCAATCGTTTTGCTATGCTACAAAGGGTCGGCGCCGTACAGTCTGGCGTTTGTTTAACGGTAATGGTTGTTCTGTGTAAAACTTATTATTTTGTAATAATACGACTATTTCATCATAGATAACCATTCCACAATTGACACAACATTTTGACAACTCTGTATAAATTCTAAAACCAATCCAATATGCTGTCATCTTTCTGCTAACTGGTTTATCAATCTTTTGAGAGTATACTCGTCTAAAGGTCGGCAATTACTGAAGATTATTATGATGATACAATATCTAATTAATCCCCTCAAACGTTAAACACACACCCGACTGTAAGGCGAGGCCGCAATTTAAAATTGTCTGTAAATTGTCTGTAAATTTATTGGAATAAATACTGCTTAGACCAAAATAGGCCGCAATTTAAAATTAAAAATTGTCTGTAAATTTATTGGAATAAATACTGCTTAGACCAAAATTGTCCGTAGTTTCTGGCGTACCTGTCTGTCGATGATCTTTGTTTGTTTTAGTGATTAACCGGATAAATGATTCGGAATCGGCTCACGGGCCTGTTTGGTAATCGGTTAACCATAAATACGGGTAAAACCAGGGTTCATTCTAGGTCAAAATTTTTGGGAGAAGTGAGAAAGCGCGTGATCGCTTCCTTAAATGGTGTTCTTTAATATACTTCTGCAAAATAGGGTTAAAATGCACAGTACAACCATTAAATACAACATTTGAATAGAAGGAGTGCTTTATAATGGGCCAGTGTATATCTTGCTTGCTAGACAAAATTTTGTTTGAAATATTTTATTTATTTTTTTCAGTCAGGGTCAGGGTCCCTAGGGCGACAATTTCGCCCACATCGCCCTCTAGAATGATCCCTGATAAAACATAATGCTATATTACGTAATATTTACATTGTTATTACATTCACCATGTGGAGCCCTACCAGTCTACTGTGCTTACATTACAGTAAATGCAGCTACCCTTGAGACGTCGCTAATTGGTTAAAATTGTTAATTGACGTCACAAATTGCATACGCTTCTAATCTGTTGTCAGTAATATAGCGTGGTGCATTAATAACACACAAATTTACTTAATATTGGATGTACACTCCTAATTCCTAATCGGCCACATGCTGTTTTACAGTATTTGAAGCAAAACTATTAACCATACAATAATAATTTTATTTATATATTAATAATAAAATTAAATATATACTTAATACATTCTTAATAATTGCATGAAAGATGTTTGGTGTGCTATTTATAAAAAATAAAAACATTTAAAGTAAGTTAACATGGCATGCATACAGACAAACAGACAGACAGACAGACAGACAGACAGACAGACAGACAGACAGACAGACAGACAGACAGACAGACAGACAGCATATGTTATTAAAGCATTCATCTTCTATATTATGATTATTATCACATATTATCACATATTATTACATATTATCACATATAAATATTTTGCTTTAGTGTTACATAATTAATTAGATATATTGACATAGTGAATTGCTGTCGCCATATTTGTTTATATGTACATGTATGCCACATGGGTCTGAGACCTTCTGGATTTAAACAAATAAAGCTTTGAAACTTTGAAAACTTTATAATATCAATATTCATAACATCTTAATTGCTGTAATACTATCACCTGGAACAAAATGCATTAACCCTTCAACACAACAGACCTCTAAATTGGCTTACAAAAAAGTGTAGATCCAGATGAGCCGGCTCGTGACGAGCCGTCTCATCAGGATCTGCACTTTTTTCAAGTAATATAACTATTTTTAGAGAAAAAAATACCCATTTTGATAAATGAACTGATCCAAATGTAATTTTGTTATTAATTTATTGGTCTAAAAATATCATGGACCAGTCCATGTCAGCTACTTGGTGTTGAATGCGTTAAATGACAATATCGCATGCCTAATAGTTTGCTCCAAATATTATAAAACACGAGGTGACCGGTTAGAAATGCTGTCGAGAGTAGAGCTCATTGACTGGACGTATCACGCCGGGCTTAATCAAATTCTCTCCATTCAATCCTGCCGAGCAGCTGTCACTTAACTGTCGCTTAACAGTTATTCATTAATTTGACTTACGAGCCAACGTGTTGATGAACTGACCTCATTTGAACAGAATTGTTAGAGGTTATTGTTCAGATGATTTAGATTGAGATTGATCTAATTCAGAAGAGTTGTCAACTAAAATAGTTTGCCTAGTTGTCTTACCCTAAGCTAGTAACCTGGTTGTTTTACCCTAAGCTAGTAACCTGGTTGTCTTACCATAACCTAGTAACCATAGGTACCTAGTTGTTCTATCCTAACCTAGTAACCTAGTTGTTTTACCCTAACCTAATAACCATAATTATCTAGTTGTTTTACCCTACCCTAGTAACCATGCTTACCTAGTTGTTTTACCCTACCATAGTAACCATAGTTACCGAGTTGTATTACCCTAACCTATTTGTGCTACCCTAACCGAGTAACCATAGTTACTTAGTTGTTTTACCCTAACCTAGTTACTTGGTTGTTTACACTAACCTAGTAATCTAGTTGTTTACCCTACCCTAGTAACCTAGTTGTTCTACCCTAACCTAGTAACCTAGTTGTTCTACCCTAACCTAGTAACCTAGTTGTTCTACCCTAACCTATTAACCTAGTTGTTTATCCTAACCTAGTAACCTAGTTGTTCTACCCTAACCTAGTAACCTAGTTGTTCTACCCTAACCTAGTAACCTAGTTGTTCTACCCTAACCTAGTAATTTAGTTGTTTACCCTAACCTAGTAACCTAGTTGTTTACCCTAACCTAGTAACCTAGTTGTTTACCCTAACTAGTAACTTAGTTGTTCTACCCTAACCTAGTAACCTAGTTGTTCTACCCTAACCTAGTAACCTAGTTGTTTACCCTAACCTAGTAACTTAGTTGTTCTACCATAACCTATTAACCTAGTTGTTTACCCTAACCTAGTAACCTAGTAACCTAGTTGTTTACCCTAACTAGTAACTTAGTTGTTCTACCCTAACCTAGTAACCTAGTTGTTCTACCCTAACCTAGTAACTTAGTTGTTTACCCTAACCTAGTAACCTAGTTGTTTAACATAACCTAGTAACCTAGTTGTTTACCCTAACTAGTAACCTAGTTGTTCTACCCTAACCTAGTAACCTAGTTGTTCTACCCTAACCTAGTAACCTAGTTGTTTACCCTAACCTAGTACTTAGTTGTTCTACCCTAACCTAGTAACCTAGTTGTTTAACATAACCTAGTAACCTAGTTGTTCTACCCTAACCTAGTAACTTAGTAGTTTACCCTAACCTAGTAACTTAGTTGTTCTACCCTAACCTAGTAACCTATTGTTTACCCTAACCTAGTAACCTAGTTGTTTAACATAACTAGTAACCTAGTTGTTCTACCCTAACCTAGTAACCTAGTTGTTTACCCTAACCTAGTAACTTAGTTGTTCTACCCTAACCTAGTAACATAGTTGTTTACCCTAATCTAGTAACCTAGTTGTTCTACCCTAACCTAGTAACCTAGTTGTTCTACCCTAACCTAGTAACCTAGTTGTTCTACCCTAACCTAGTAACCTAGTTGTTCTACCCTAACCTAGTAACCTAGTTGTTTACCCTACCCTAGTAACTTAGTTGTTCTACCCTAACCTAGTAACTTAGTTGTTCTACCCTAACCTAGTAACTTAGTTGTTCTACCCTAACCTCGTAACCTAGTTTTTCTACCATAACCTAGTAACCTATTTTCTACCCTAACCTAGTAACCTAGTTGTTCTACCCTAACCTAGTAACCTAGTTGTTCTACCCTAACCTAGTAACCTAGTTGTTCTACCCTAACCTAGTAACCTAGTTGTTCTACCCTAACCTAGTAACCTAGTTGTTCTACCCTAACCTAGTAACCTAGTTGTTTACCCTACCCTAGTAACTTAGTTGTTCTACCCTAACCTAGTAACTTAGTTGTTCTACCCTAACCTAGTAACCTAGTTTTTCTACCCTAACCTAGTAACCTAGTTGTTCTACCCTAACCTAGTAACCTAGTTGTTCTACCCTAACCTAGTAACCTAGTTGTTCTACCCTAACCTAGTAACCTAGTTGTTCTACCCTAACCTAGTAACCTAGTTGTTCTACCCTAACCTAGTAACCTAGTTGTTCGACCATAACCAAGTAACCTAGTTATTTACCATAACCTAGTAACCTAGTTGTTCTACCCTAACCTAGTAACCTAGTTGTTTACCCATACCTAGTAACCTAGTTGTTCTACCCTAACCTAGTAACCTAGTTGTTTACCCTAACCTAGTAACCTAGTTGTTTAACATAACCTAGTAACCTAGTTGTTTAACCCTAACCTAGTAACTTAGTTGTTTACACTAACCTAGTAACTTAGTTGTTCTACCCTAACCTAGTAACCTAGTTGTTTACCCTAACCTAGTAACTTAGTTGTTTACCCTAACTAGTAACTTAGTTGTTCTACCCTAACCTAGTAACCTAGTTGTTCTACCCTAACCTAGTAACTTAGTTGTTTACCATAACCTAGTAACCTAGTTGTTTAACATAACCTAGTAACCTAGTTGTTTAACATAACCTAGTAACCTAGTTGTTCTACCCTAACCTAGTAACCTAGTTGTTCTACCCTAACCTAGTAACCTAGTTGTTTACCCTAACCTAGTAACTTAGTTGTTCTAACCTAGTAACCTAGTTGTTTACCCTAACCTAGTAACTTAGTTGTTCTACCCTAACCTAGTAACCTAGTTGTTTAACATAACCTAGTAACCTAGTTGTTCTACCCTAACCTAGTAACTTAGTAGTTTACCCTAACCTAGTAACTTAGTTGTTCTACCCTAACCTAGTAACCTATTTGTTTACCCTAACCTAGTAACCTAGTTGTTTAACATAATCTAGTAACCTAGTTGTTCTACCCTAACCTAGTAACCTAGTTGTTTACCCTAACCTAGTAACTTAGTTGTTCTACCCTAACCTAGTAACATAGTTGTTTACCCTAATCTAGTAACCTAGTTGTTCTACCCTAACCTAGTAACCTAGTTGTTTACCCTAACCTAGTAACCTAGTTGTTCTACCCTAACCTAGTAACCTAGTTGTTTAACATAACCTAGTAACCTAGTTGTTCTACCCTAACCTAGTAACCTAGTTGTTTACTCTAACCTAGTAACTTAGTTGTTCTAACTTAGTAACCTAGTTGTTTACCCTAACCTAGTAACTTAGTTGTTCTACCCTAACCTAGTAACCTAGTTGTTTAACATAACCTAGTAACCTAGTTGTTCTACCCTAACCTAGTAACTTAGTTGTTTACCCTAACCTAGTAACTTAGTTGTTCTACCCTAACCTAGTAACCTAGTTTTTCTACCTTAACCTAGTAACCTATCTGTTTACCCTAACCTAGTAACCTAGTTGCTTAACATAACCTAGTAACCTAGTTGTTCTACACTAACCTAGTAACCTAGTTGTTTACCCTAACCTAGTAACTTAGTTGTTCTACCCTAACCTAGTTGTTTACCCTAACCTAGTAACCTAGTTGTTCTACCCTAACCTAGTAACCTAGTTGTTTACCCTAACCTAGTAACCTAGTTGTTCTACCCTAACCTAGTAACCTAGTTGTTTAACATAACCTAGTAACTTAGTTGTTCTACCCTAACCTAGTAACCTAGTTGTTTACCCTAACCTAGTAACCTAGTTGTTTACCCTAACCTAGTAACCTAGTTGTTCTACCCTAACCTAGTAACCTAGTTGTTCTACCCTAACCTAGTAACCTAGTTGTTTAACATAACCTAGTAACCTAGTTGTTCTACCCTAACCTAGTAACCTAGTTGTTCTACCCTAACCTAGTAACCTAGTTGTTCTACCCTAACCTAGTAACCTAGTTGTTTACCATAACCTAGTAACCGGTCAATAGCATTCAGTCAACCATACCCCTGTGTTCAACATATGCTTCCTCTCTATTTTATTATTTTGACAGATATTGTGTGTGTTTTACGTTTATTTATCGTCGCTACCGGTTACCCATATGAGCGACGTCTCCTGAAGAGATTGGTCATTTTAGATTTTTGGAGGATAGTGCAATGATACAGACAGAGACCCATTCCAGAATATCCTCTGGTTATTTTACGTGCACAGTGTAAAACACAGACACAAGACCTCGGTTTAAAGTCCCATCTGAAAGACTGTTAATTTTATTAGGGTCAGACGGGGGATCGAACCTACGATCCCTGGATTACCAGTCCAGCGTGTTACCACTGGACTACAGATCCGTGACAGATTTGAATATACTGGATAGAGGTCATAACCAAAATGTTGCAGAAAAAGTTTGACCAAATTCAAACAAACTTAAAAATCATTACATTACTTATGCTAAATTAAGTTCAAGTTTGTAAAAACTCTGACAATTAGTTTCAGAGGATAAATGGTTTTCCTTAATTGATCAGGTGACCTATATCGTCTTTCTTTAACTTAATGACATAGTTTTTGATAGACTGATCAAATATGAACAAAATTGGAAGCATTTTAAGTCATTACCTGGATTCTAAAGATCAAATAGATTGCACTCTTATTCCGATAAATGTTTGTATTCCTGGGGAGTAAAACAGGTGTTAACCCTTTCAACCCCACAGGCCTCTAAATAGGCTTATGAAAAGTGTAGATCCAGATGAGCCGGCTCGTAACGAGCCGTCTCATCAGGATCTGCACTTTTTTGCCAGTAATAATTATTACTATTTTTAGATAAAATTACCCATTTTGATAAATGAACTGATCCAAATGTAATTTTGTTATTAATTTATTGGTCTAAAAATATCATGGACCAGTCCATGTCATTTACTTGGGGTTGAAAGGGTTAATAGGCATAATGTGTTTATTACCGTTGGTTTCTGTTTACGTTCTACGACTTCTTCAACTTACTTATGTACTTTTATATTATGTACTCTACTACACAACTTGTACAGCATTGTGTGTATTTACACTAATTCACAACTTTACAACTCATAGAATGTTCAATATTTACACTAATTTACAACTCATACAGCGTTTTAAGTATTTACACTAATCCACAACTCATACAGCATTATCAGTATTTACACTAATCCACAACTCATACAGCATTATCAGTATTTACACTAATCCACAACTCATACAGCATTATCAGTATTTACACTAATCCACAACTCATACAGCGTTTTAAGTATTTACACTAATCCACAACTCATACAGCATTATCAGTATTTACACTAATCCACAACTCATACAGCATTTTCAGTATTTACACTAATTCAACTCATACAGCATTTTCAGTATTTACACTAATCCACAACTCATACAGCATTATCAGTATTTACACTAATCCACAACTCATACAGCGTTTTAAGTATTTACTCTAATCCACAACTCATACAGCATTATCAGTATTTACACTAATCCACAACTCATACAGCATTTTCAGTATTTACACTAATTCAACTCATACAGCATTTTCAGTATTTACACTAATCCACAACACACACAACATTTTCAATATTTACACTAATTCAACTCATACAGCATTATCATATTTACACTAATCCACAACTCATACAGCATTTTCAGTATTTACACTAATCCACAACACACACAACATTTTCAATATTTACACTAATTCAACTCATACAGCATTATCATATTTACACTAATCCACAACTCATACAGCATTATCAGTATTTACACTAATCCACAACTCATACAGCATTTTCAGTATTTACACTAATCCACAACTCATACAGCATTTTCAGTATTTACACTAATCCACAACACTTCATAGTTTAAGTGTAAATGACATTTAAAATCATTGCAAGTGTCACTAGTTAATCACACTACATGTTCCAATCATGTATTTTATAGCACCATTCCTCTGCCAAACTCTACTTTATTCTCCAAATAAAGTTCATTAAAAAGAGTCTACAACTCTTAATTATCTTGGCTAAGTTATTGGACAATAAGATTTGCACCATCAACATTATGTTGTCAAATGGGTTAAAGAATACATCAGACAATATTAAATGTTTAATCGATTTGAAAACGGAAATGTGTCTTGCCGCTAATTGTCCATACTTGTAGATCTCCATCACACTTACTGACTGTGAGAGGAGAGTGTGGACTTACTGTGAGTGGAGAGTGTGGACTGACTGTGAGTGGAGAGTGTGGACTGACTGTGAGAGGATAGTGTGGACTGACTGTGAGTGGAGAGTGTGGACTGACTGTGAGTGGAGAGTGTGGTCTGACTATGAGAGGAGAGTGTGGACTGACTGTGAGTGGAGAGTGTGGACTGACTGTGAGAGGAGAGTGTGGACTGACTGTGAGAGGATAGTGTGGACTGGACTGTGAGAGGAGAGTGTGGACTGATTATGAGAGGAGAGTGTGGACTGACTGTGAGAGGAGAGTGTGGTCTGACTATGAGGGGAGCGTGTGGACTGACTGTGAGAGGAGAGTGTAGACTGACTGTGAAAGGAGAGTATGGGCTGATTGTGTGAGGAGAGTGTGGACTGACTGTGAGAGGAGAGTGTGGACTGACTATGAGAGGAGAGTGTGGACTGACTGTGAGAGGAGAGTGTGGTCTGACTATGAGAGGAGAGTGTGAACTGACTGTGAGAGGAGAGTGTGGACTGACTGTGAGAGGAGAGTGTGGACTGACTATGAGAGGAGAGCATGGAATGACTGTGAGAGGAGAGTGTGGTCTGACTATGAGGGGAGCGTGTGGACTGACTGTGAGACACATAGCATCAAAAGGCATAAAGCTGTTAGCAATTAATGGCATAAACCTCCTCACAACTAATGGTGCAAACGCATAGCAATTAATGGCATAAACCTCCTCACAACTAATGGTGCAAACGCATAGCAATTAATGGCATAAACCTCCTCACAACTAATGGTGCAAACGCATAGCAATTAATGGCATAAACCTCCTCACAACTAATGGTGCAAACGCATAGCAATTAATGGCATAAACCTCCTCACAACTAATGGTGCAAACTCATAGCAATTAATGGCATAAACCTCCTCGCAACTAATGGTGCAAACGCATAGCAATTAATGGCATAAACCTCCTCGCAACTAATGGTGCAAATGCATAGCAATTAATGGCATAAACCTCCTCACAACTAATGGTGCAAACGCATAGCAATTAATGGCATAAACCTCCTCACAACTAATGGTGCAAACACATAGCAATTAATGGCATAAACTTCCTCACAACTAATGGTGCAAACGCATAGCAATTAATGGCATAAACCTCATAGCAATTAATGGCAGAACCTCCTCACAACTAATGGTGCAAACTCATAGCAATTAATGGCAGAACCTCCTCACAACTAATGGTGCAAACGCATAGCAATTAATGGCATAAACCTCCTCACAACTAATGGTGCAAACGCATAGCAATTAATGGCATAAACCTCATAGCAATTAATGGCAGAACCTCCTCACAACTAATGGTGCAAACTCATAGCAATTAATGGCATAACCTCCTCACAACTAATGGTGCAAACTCATAGCAATTAATGGCATAAACCTCCTCACAACTAATGGTGCAAACGCATAGCAATTAATGGCATAAACCTCCTCACAACTAATGGTGCAAACTCATAGCAATTAATGGCATAAACCTCCTCACAACTAATGGTGCAAACGCATAGCAATTAATGGCATAAACCTCATAGCAATTAATGGCATAAACCTCGTAGCAATTAATGGCATAAACCTCCTCACAACTAATGGTGCAAACGCATAGCAATTAATGGCATAAACCTCATAGCAATTAATGGCATACATTCTTAGCAATGAATGGTGCAACACCTAGCAATCTATGGTTACAGATAATGATTTATGGTTACAGATAATGATCTATGGTTACAGATAATGATCTGTGGGTATACTGATCTGTGGGTATAGATAATGATCTATGGTTACATATACTGATCTATGGTTACTGATAATGATCTATGGTTATCAAGCTGATAAGCAATAGGCATATTGTGTACTACATACTCAATGATCTATATCTATGTGAATAGATAACCGTGAGCAATGGAGGATATATGTGAGAAGCGACAAACGTCTTGCATGGCATTTATGAAGTAAAGGGTTAAAGCATATTAATTACTTTCTCATTGCATATACAGCAGTCATTACACGCAAAGTTATTGTTAACCTTTAACCTGCCAATCACAACTAAAGTTTCTTTTACAAACAGCATACAGCCCATAGAGCCAGATCAAATGTGTTGTCTGATCAGGCTCTATGCTGTTTGCTATAGAACGTACCATCTGATCAGACTCTATGCTGTTTGCTATAGAATGTACCATCTGATCAGAATCTATGCTGTTTGCTATAGAACATACCATCTGATCAGACTCTATGCTGTTTGCTATAGAACGTACCATCTGATCAGACTCTATGCTGTTTGCTATTCGGATTGTGGAGCTAAAACACTTGGCTGTATAGCAAACAACATATATCCTGATCAAATGGGCTGTTACGCCGCGGTGGGTGATCTGGATCTATGTTGTTTGCACATTCCTCCCAATTTCTTCGACAGGTTAAGGGTTAATTTAACAAATGCAAAAAAAACTACAAATAAGTAAAGTCAAACCTGTGTTAGTGGTCACCTCCATTAAGTACATTAGTGGTCACCTCCATTAAGTACAGTCAAACCTGTGTTAGTGATCACCTCCATTAAGTACAGTCAAACCTGTGTTAGTGGTCACATCCATTAAGCAGTCAAACCTGTGCTAGTGGTCACCTCCATTAAGTACAGTCAAACCTATGTTAGTGGTCACATCCATTAAGTACAGTCAAACCTGTGTTAGTGGTCACCTCCATTAAGTACAGTCAAACCTGTGTATACTGTGGAAGTCGTGATAGCGCAGTGGATGCGCGTTCGCTTCAGGTGCGAAAGGTCTGAAATTCGAGCCCCGCTGGAGATGTTACGATTGTGCCCTTAGGCAAGGCATTTAAATTCCACATTGCCTCTTCTCTCTCCCTCGTGGCGATGGATTCCATCAGGAATGAGGTCTCGAGAGTGATTAATATAAGTTGAAATAACTTGTTTCGCAATCAAGCTAAAATAAATGTTTTATTATACATTTGATCTCTATGGGAGACCTAGCTGGCTTTTCTATTACCTCCCTTGGCAGATAAAGTCTGATTTATCACGAAATGTATGTCGGTTCTTTTAGTTTGAATACTTTGTTTTTGCTGTTGTTCCCTAACCAGATGTTGCGGTATGATATATGAGATTCTATCAAAATCATGTTAATTAATTGATAAATACCCATTGGATATACTGTAGGATATCTGCCGAGATATGGTAATTTTCTGCCGAGATATAGCAATTTAATAATTATAAGATGTGAAAGTGGATGAAAATTGTTTGCATGTCGTGTAACGCTAACCCCTCCCCCCCCCCCCCCCCCCGAATAAACCATTTATAAAGGACCTATCTATTTTTAGGAAGTATTCAGGGGAAGCAACTGTCTAAATCATCTCCTTAAGCAGCCACCTGTGCTAAGCAGCCACTTTCTGTGATTCCCTTGACAGGTTTGACTATGAAATCGGTGGTAGCAAAATGAAAATCCACAGTAACTGTGAACAAACAGTAGAAAGGAACTCTAAAGAGTAATTGCATAAATGTTCAGAGAAATCAATTCTTTCAATGGCTTCTGTCCATTACAAACTATACGAAAATTGACATAGAAACTTTCGTTTATTGCGATTATGCTTTCTTTAGGATGTTACCAGTGTGTGAAGTGTCTACAAAAAGACACCGCTGAAGGTCAAAAACTAATCTTCTTCCTTTTTAATCATGCTATGAACGTTTTTGTGGATTGATGATTCAATTGTGGTATTACAGCCTCTCGTTCAATAATTGCGATAGACTTGATGTGTCAATCTTCCATAGGTTTTTACTGCTCGCAAGAGGAGCCAAATGAGCTAAGGTTATCCAAGAGGAGCCAAATGAGCTATGGTTATCCAAGAGGAGCCAAATGAGCTATGGTTATCCAAGAGGAGCCAAATGACCTATGGTTATCCAAGAGGAGCCAAATGAACTATGGTTATATATACAACTCGCAAGAGGAGACAAATGAGCTATGGTTATATATATACCACTCACAAGAGAAGACAAATGAGCTATGGTTATCCATGAGGAGCCAAATGAACTATGGTTATCCAAGAGGAGCCAAATAAACTATGGTTATCCAAGAGGAGCCAAATGAACTATGGTTATCCAAGAGGAGGGTTATCCAAGAGGAGCCAAATGAACTGTGGTTATATATACAACTCGCAAGAGGAGACAAATGAGCTATGGTTATCCAAGAGGAGCCAAATGAACTATGGTTATATATACCACTCGCAAGAGGAGCCAAATGAACTTTGGTTATCCAAGAGGAGACAAATGAGCTATGGTTATCAAAGAGGAGCCAAATGAGCCATGGTTATCCAAGAGGAGCCAAATGAGCTATGGTTATCCAAGAGGAGCCAAATGAACTATGGTTATATATACAACTCACAAGAGGAGCCAAATGAGCTATGGTTATCCAAGAGGAGCCAAATGAACTATGGTTATCCATGAGGAGCCAAATGAACTATGGTTATCCAAGAGGAGCCAAATGAACTATGGTTATCCAAGAGGAGCCAAATGAACTATGGTTATATATACAACTCGCAAGAGGAGACAAATGAGCTATGGTTATCGATACCACTAACAAGAGAAGACAAATGAGCTATGGTTATCCAAGAGGAGCCAAATGAACTATGGTTATCCAGAGGAGCCAATACTATGGTTATCCAAGAGGAGCCAAATGAACTATGGTTATCCAAGAGGAGCCAAATGAACTATGGTTATCCAAGAGAGACAAATGAGCTATGGTTATCCAAGAGGAGCCAAATGAACTATGGTTATATATACCACTCGCAAGAGGAGCCAAATGAACTATGGTTATCCAAGAGGAGCCAAATGAACTATGGTTATCCAAGAGGAGCCAAATGAGCTAAGGTTATCCAAGAGGAGCCAAATGAGCTATGGTTATCCAAGAGGAGCCAAATGAGCTATGGTTATCCAAGAGGAGCCAAATGACCTATGGTTATCCAAGAGGAGCCAAATGAACTATGGTTATATATACAACTCGCAAGAGGAGACAAATGAGCTATGGTTATATATATACCACTCACAAGAGAAGACAAATGAGCTATGGTTATCCATGAGGAGCCAAATGAACTATGGTTATCCAAGAGGAGCCAAATAAACTATGGTTATCCAAGAGGAGCCAAATGAACTATGGTTATCCAAGAGGAGCCAAATACAGGGTTATCCAAGAGGAGCCAAATGAACTGTGGTTATATATACAACTCGCAAGAGGAGACAAATGAGCTATGGTTATCCAAGAGGAGCCAAATGAACTATGGTTATATATACCACTCGCAAGAGGAGCCAAATGAACTTTGGTTATCCAAGAGGAGACAAATGAGCTATGGTTATCAAAGAGGAGCCAAATGAGCCATGGTTATCCAAGAGGAGCCAAATGAGCTATGGTTATCCAAGAGGAGCCAAATGAACTATGGTTATATATACAACTCACAAGAGGAGCCAAATGAGCTATGGTTATCCAAGAGGAGCCAAATGAACTATGGTTATATATACCACTCGCAAGAGGAGCCAAATGAACTATGGTTATCCAAGAGGAGCCAAATGAACTATGGTTATCCAAGAGGAGCCAAATGAGCTATGGTTATATATACCACTCGCAAGAGGAGCCAAATGAACTATGATTATCCAAGAGGAGACAAATGAGCTATGGTTATCAAAGAGGAGCCAAATGAGCCATGGTTATCCAAGAGGAGCCAAATGAACTATGGTTATATATACAACTCGCAAGAGGAGACAAATGAGCTATGGTTATCCAAGAGGAGCCAAATGAACTATGGTTATATATACCACTCGCAAGAGGAGCCAAATGAACTATGGTTATCCAAGAGGAGCCAAATGAACTATGGTTATCCAAGAGGAGCCAAATGAGCTATGGTTATATATACCACTCGCAAGAGGAGCCAAATGAACTATGGTTATCCAAGAGGAGCCAAATGAACTATGGTTATCCAAGAGGAGCCAAATGAGCTATGGTTATCAAAGAGGAGCCAAATGAGCCATGGTTATCCAAGAGGAGCCAAATGAGCTATGGTTATCAAAGAGGAGCCAAATGAGCCATGGTTATCCAAGAGGAGCCAAATGAACTATGGTTATATATACAACTCGCAAGAGGAGACAAATGAGCTATGGTTATCCAAGAGGAGCCAAATGAACTATGGTTATATATACCACTCGCAAGAGGAGCCAAATGAACTATGGTTATCCAAGAGGAGCCAAATGAACTATGGTTATCCAAGAGGAGCCAAATGAGCTATGGTTATAAATACCACTCACAAGAGGAGCCAAATGAACTATGGTTATCCAAGAGGAGACAAATGAGCTATGGTTATCCAAGAGGAGCCAAATGAGCCATGGTTATCCAAGAGGAGCCAAATGAGCTATGGTTATCCAAGAGGAGCCAAATGAACTATGGTTATATATACAACTCGCAAGAGGAGACAAATGAGCTATGGTTATCCAAGAGGAGCCAAATGAACTATGGTTATATATACCACTCGCAAGAGGAGCCAAATGAACTATGGTTATCCAAGAGGAGCCAAATGAACTATGGTTATCCAAGAGGAGCCAAATGAGCTATGGTTATAAATACCACTCACAAGAGGAGCCAAATGAACTATGGTTATCCAAGAGGAGACAAATGAGCTATGGTTATCAAAGAGGAGCCAAATGAGCCATGGTTATCCAAGAGGAGCCAAATGAGCTATGGTTATCCAAGAGGAGCCAAATGAACTATGGTTATATATACAACTCGCAAGAGGAGACAAATGAGCTTTGGTTATATATACCACTCACAAGAGAAGACAAATGAGCTATGGTTATCCAAGAGGAGCCAAATGAGCTATGGTTATATATACCACTCACAAGAGAAGACAAATGAGCTATGGTTATATATACCACTCACAAGAGGAGACAAATGAGCTATGGTTATATATACCACTCACAAGAGGAGACAAATGAGCTATGGTTATATATACAACTCGCAAGAGGAGCCAAATGAGCTATGGTTATCCAAGAGGAGCCAAATGAGCTATGGTTATCCAAGAGGAGCCAAATGAACTATGGTTATATATACCACTCACAAGAGGAGACAAATGAGCTATGGTTATATATACAACTCGAAAGAGGAGACAAATGAGCTATGGTTATCCAAGAGGAGCCAAATGAGCTATGGTTATCCAAGAGGAGCCAAATGAACTATGGTTATATATACAACTCGCAAGAGGAGACAAATGAGCTATGGTTATATATACCACTCACAAGAGAAGACAAATGAGCTATGGTTATCCAAGAGGAGCCAAATAAGTAATTGACTTGCATGGGCTCTTGGAGAATGTTGCCTTACACCCAAGTATATACAGAGTAATTGACTTGCATGGGCTGTTGGAGAATGTTGACTTCCACCCAAGTATATACAGAGTAATTGACTTGCATGGGCTCTTGGAGAATGTTGACTTCCACCCAAGTATATACAGAGTAATTGACTTGCATGGGCTCTTGGAGAATGTTGCCTTACACCCAAGTATATACAGAGTAATTGACTTGCATGGGCTCTTGGAGAATGTTGACTTCCACCCAAGTATATACAGAGTAATTGACTTGCATGGGCTCTTGGAGAATGTTGACTTCCACCCAAGTATATACAGAGTAATTGACTTGCATGGGCTCTTGGAGAATGTTGCCTTACACCCAAGTATATACAGAGTAATTGACTTGCATGGGCTCTTGGAGAATGTTGACTTCCACCCAAGTATATACAGAGTAATTGACTTGCATGGGCTCTTGGAGAATGTTGACTTACACCCAAGTATATACAGAGTAATTGACTTGCATGGGCTCTTGGAGAATGTTAACTTACACCCATGTATATATAGAGTATTTGACTTGCATGGGCTCTTGCAGAATGTTGACTTACACCCAAGTATATATAGAGTAATTGACTTGCATGGGCTCTTGGAGAATGTTAACTTACACCCAGGTATATATAAAGTAATTGACTTGCATGGGCTCTTGGAGAACGTCGACTTACACCCAAGTATATATAGAGTAATTGACTTGCATGGGCTCTTGGAGAATGTTAACTTACACCCATGTATATATAGAGTAATTGACTTGCATGGGCTCTTGGAGAATGTTAACTTACACCCAAGTATATATAGAGTATTTGACTTGCATGGGCTCTTGGAGAATGTTAACTTACACCCAGGTATATATAGAGTAATGGACTTGCATGGGCTCTTGGAGAATGTTAACTTACACCCAAGTATATATAGAGTAATGGACTTGCATGGGCTCTTGGAGAATGTTAACTTACACCCATGTATATATAGAGTAATTGACTTGCATGGGTCTTGGAGAATGTTAACTTACACCCATGTATATATAGAGTAATTGACTTGCATGATTGTGCTCTTGGGGATGATGTTCAGAAAGCCTATATTCCAGTGATGTTTTCTTCTCGAGTTATTGATTGAGAGGTAAAGGTCATTATAGGTTTAATATGAAGTTGTTTCATGTTGTCAATTCGCAGCATTCCCAGTATTCACCTAGCATTCCCAGCATAGCTTCCAGGCTTGTTTCACAGACATAGTTTATATGGAGCACATTATCAGCAGCAGATAAGAGGTTCCACTGGCTCTCGCATAAACCATTGTACCATGAACCCAACCATATAAAACCATTGTACCATGAACCCAACCATATTAAACCATTGTACCATGAACCCAACCATATAAAACCATTGTACCATGAACCCAACCATATAAAACCAATGTACCATGAACCCAACCATATAAAACCATTGTACCATGAACCCAACCATATAAAACCAATGTACCATGAACCCAACCATATAAAACCATTGTACCATGAACCCAACCATATAAAACCATTGTACCATGAACCCAACCATATAAAACCATTGTACCATGAACCCAACCATATAAAACCATTGTACCATGAACCCAACCATATAAAACCATTGTACCATGAACCAGTCATATAAAACCATTGTACCATGTGCCCAATCATATAAAACCATTGTACCATGAACCCAACCATATAAAACAACCATATAAAACCATTCATTCAATCATATAAAATAACCATTGCACCATTCATTCAATCATATAAAACAACCATTGCACCATTCATCCAATCATATAAAACAACCATTAAACCATTCATTCAATCATATAAAACAACCATTGCACCATTCATCCAATCATAAAAACAACCATTGCACCATTCATCCAATCATATAAAACAACCATTGCACCATTCATCCAATCATATAAAACAACCATTGCACCATTCATCCAATCATATAAAACCAACCATTGCACCATTCATACAATCATATAAAACCAACCATTGCACCATTCATCCAATCATATAAAACAACCATTGCACCATTCATTCAATCATATAAAACAACCATTGCACCATTCATTCAATCATATAAAACAACCATTGCACCATTCATTCAATCATATAAAACAACCATTGCACCATTCATTCAATCATATAAAACAACCATTGCACCATTCATTCAATCATATAAAACAACCATTGCACCATTCATTCAATCATATAAAACAACCATTGCACCATTCATCCAATCATATAAAACAACCATTGTACCATTCATTCAATCATATAAAACAACCATTGCACCATTCATCCAATCATATATAACAAACCATTGTTCCATGCACCAAGACAATAAAATGCCGATCGAAAGAGATAGTAAAACCAAATATATGATGATTACAGTTGTTTCAATCAATGTTTGCACTAGACAATCCACAGGGTGTAGGACAATATATTGTATTGGTTTGTATAGGGTG
>CM026394.1:29980863-30000863 GCA_014843695.1 Archivesica marissinica
ATTCATTCAATCATATAAAACAACCATTGCACCATTCATTCAATCATATAAAACAACCATTGCACCATTCATTCAATCATATAAAACAACCATTGCACCATTCATTCAATCATATAAAACAACCATTGCACCATTCATTCAATCATATAAAACAACCATTGCACCATTCATTCAATCATATAAAACAACCATTGCACCATTCATCCAATCATATAAAACAACCATTGTACCATTCATTCAATCATATAAAACAACCATTGCACCATTCATCCAATCATATATAACAAACCATTGTTCCATGCACCAAGACAATAAAATGCCGATCGAAAGAGATAGTAAAACCAAATATATGATGATTACAGTTGTTTCAATCAATGTTTGCACTAGACAATCCACAGGGTGTAGGACAATATATTGTATTGGTTTGTATAGGGTGTAGGACAATATATTGAATTGGTTTGTATAGGGTGTAGGACAATATATTGAATTGGTTTGCATAGGGTGTAGGACAATATATTGAATTGGTTTGTACAGGGTGTAGGACAATATATTGAATTGGTTTGTATAGGGTGTAGGACAATATATTGAATTGGTTTGCATAGGGTGTAGGACAATATATTGTATTGGTTTGTATAGGGTATTGGACAATATATTGAATTGGTATGTATAGGGTGTAGGACAATATATTGAATTGGTTTGTATAGGGTGTAGGACAATATATTGAATTGGTTTGTATAGGGTGTAGGACAATATATTGAATTGGTTTGCATAGGGTGTAGGACAATATATTGTATTGGTTTGTATAGGGTGTAGGACAATATATTGTATCGGTTTGCATAGGGTGTAGGACAATATATTGTATAGTGTGTAGGACAATATATTGTATAGTGTGTAGGACAATATATTGTATAGGTTTGTATAGGGTGTATGACAATATATTGTATAGGGTGTAAGACAATATATTGTATCAGTTTGTATAGGGTGTATGACAATATATTGTATTGGGTGTAAGACAATATATTGTATCAGTTTGTATAGGGTGTAAGACAATATATTGTATTGGTTTGTATAGGGTGTAAGACAATATATTGTATTGGTTTGTATAGGGTGTAAGACAATATATTGTATTGGTTTGTATAGGGTGTAAGACAATATATTGTATTGGTTTGTATAGGGTGTAAGACAATATATTGTATTGGTTTGTATAGGGTGTAAGACAATATATTGTATTGGTTTGTATAGGGTGTAAGACAATATATTGTATTGGTTTGTATAGGGTGTAAGACAATATATTGTATTGGTTTGTATAGGGTGTAAGACAATATATTGTATTGGTTTGTATAGGGTGTAAGACAATATATTGTATTGGTTTGTATAGGGTGTAAGACAATATATTGTATTGGTTTGTATAGGGTGTAAGACAATATATTGTATTGGTTTGTATAGGGTGTAAGACAATAATATTGTATTGGTTTATATAGGGTGTAAGACAATATATTGTATCGGTATGCATAGGGTGTAAGACAATATATTGTATAGGGTGTAAGACAATATATTGTATCGGTATGCATAGGGTGTAAGACAATATATTGTATTGGTTTATATAGGGTGTAAGACAATATATTGTATTGGTTTGTATAGGGTGTAAGACAATATATTGCATAGGGTGGAAGACAATAATTGTACTGGTGGATGTTGTGGAGAGGTTGTACTGGTGATGTTGTGGAGAGGTTGTACTGGTGGATGTTGTGGAGAGGTTGTACTGGTGATGTTGTGGAGAGGTTGTACTGGTGGATGTTGTGGAGAGGTTGCACTGGTGGATGTTTGGAGAGGTTGTACTGGTGAGTTGTGGAGAGGTTGTACTGGTGATGTTGTGGAGAGGTTGTACTGGTGATGTTGTGGAGAGGTGTACTGGTGGATGTTGTGGAGAGGTTGCACTGGTGAGTTGTGGAGAGGTTGTACTGGTGGATGTTGTGGAGAGGTTGTACTGGTGGATGTTGTGGAGAGGTTGTACTGGTGGATGTTGTGGAGGGTTGTACTGGTGGATGTTGTGGAGAAGTGTACTGGTGGATGTTGTGGAGAGGTTGTACTGGTGGATGTTGAAGTTGTACTGGTGGATGTTGTGGAAGGTCAAGGTGATGTTGAGAGAGTTGTACTGGTGATGTTTGAGAGGTTGTACTGGTGGATGTTGTGGAGAGGTTGTACTGGTGGATGTTGTGGAGAGTGTGGTGGATGTTGTGGAGAGGTTGTACTGGTGGATGTTGTGGAGAGGTTGTACTGGTGGATAGAGGTAGGATGTTGTGGAGATGTACTGGTGGATGTTGTGGATAGGTCAACCTGGTGATGTTGTGGAGAGGTTGTACTGGTGGATGTTTTGGAGAGGTTGTACTGG
This sequence comes from Archivesica marissinica, assembly GCA_014843695.1. Lineage (NCBI taxonomy): Eukaryota > Metazoa > Mollusca > Bivalvia > Venerida > Vesicomyidae > Archivesica > Archivesica marissinica. The sequence continues at coordinate 29,983,256 of CM026394.1, forward strand.
TGGATGTTGTGGAGAGGTTGTACTGGTGGATGTTGTGGAGAGGTTGTACTGGTGATGTTGTGGAGAGGTTGTGCTGGTGGATGTAGTACTGGTAGATGTAGTGGAGAGGTTGTACTGGTGGATGTTGTGGAGAGGTTGTACTGGTGGATGTAGTACTGGTAGATGTAGTGGATGTAGTACTGGTGATGTAGTGGAGAGGTTGTACTGGTGGATGTTGTGGAGAGGTTGTACTGGTGGATGTGTGGAGAGGTTGTACTGGTGGATGTTGTGGAGAGGTTGTACTGGTGGATGTTTAGGAGAGATTGTACTGGTGGATGTTGTGGAGAGGTTGTACTGGTGGATGTTGTGGAGAGGTTGTACTGGTGGATGTTGCGGAGAGGTTGTACCGGTGGATGATTTGGAGAGGTTGTACTGGTGGATGTTGTGGAGAGGTTGTGCTGGTGCATGTTGTTGAGAGGTTGTACTGGTGGATGTTGTGGAGAGGTTGTTGACCTGGTGGATGTTGTGGAAATGTTGTACTGGTGGATGGTGTGGAGAGGTTGACCTGGTGGATGTAGTGGAGAGGTTGTACTGGTGGATGTTATAGAGAGGTTGACCTGGTGTTGTGGAGAGGTTGTACTGGTGGATGTTGTGGAGAGGTTGGCCTGGTGGATGTTATGGAGATGTTGATGGTGATGTTGTGGAGAGGTTGTACTGGTGGATGTTGTGGAGAGGTTGTACTGGTGGATGTTATGGAGAGGTTGTACTGGTGGATGTTGTGGAGAGGTTGTACTGGTGGATGTTGTAGAGAGGTTGACCTGGTGGATGTAGTACTGGTAGATGTAGTGGAGAGGTTGTACTGGTGGATGTTGTGGAGAGGTTGTACTGGTGGATGTAGTACTGGTGATGTTGTGGAGAGGTTGTACTGGTGGATGTTGTGGAGAGGTTGTACTGGTGGATGTTTTGGAGAGGTTGTACTGGTGGATGTTGTGGAGAGGTTGTACTGGTGGATGTTGTGGAGAGGTTGTACTGGTGGATGTTGCGGAGAGGTTGTACCGGTGGATGATTTGGAGAGGTTGTACTGGTGGATGTTGTGGAGAGGTTGTACTGGTGCATGTTGTGGAGAGGTTGTACTGGTGGATGTTGTGGAGAGGTTGTACCTGGTGGATGTTGTGGAGATGTTGTACTGGTGGATGTTGTGGAGAGGTTGACCTGGTGGATGTTGTGGAGAGGTTGTACTGGTGGATGTTATAGAGAGGTTGACCTGGTGTTGTGGAGAGGTTGTACTGGTGGATGTTGTGGAGAGGTTGTACTGGTGGATGTTGTGGAGAGGTTGAACTGGTGCATGTTGTGGAGAGGTTGTACTGGTGGATGTTGTGGAGAGGTTGTACTGGTGGATGTTGTGGAGAGGTTGTACTGGTGGATGTAGTGGAGAGGTTGTACTGGTGGATGTTATAGAGAGGTTGACCTGGTGGTGTTGTGGAGAGGTTGTACTGGTGGATGTTGTGGAGAGGTTGTACTGGTGGATGTTGTGGAGAAGTTGTACTGGTGGATGTTGTGGAGAGGTCAACCTGGTGATGTTGTGGAGAGGTTGTACTGGTGGATGTTGTGGAGAGGTTGTACTGGTGGATGTTTTGGAGAGGTTGTACTGGTGGATGTTGTGGAGAGGTTGTACTGGTGGATGTTGTGGAGAGGTTGTACTGGTGGATGTTGTGGAGAGGTTGTACTGATGGATGTTGCGGAGAGATTGTACTGGTGGATGTTGTGGAGAGGTCAACCTGGTGGATGTTGTGGAGAGGTTGTACTGGTGGATGTTGTGGAGAGGTTGTACTGGTGGATGTTGTGGAGAGGTTGTGCTGGTGCATGTTGTGGAGAGGTTGTACTGGTGGATGTTGTGGAGAGGTTGACCTGGTGGATGTTGTGGAAATGTTGTACTGGTGGATGTTGTGGAGAGGTTGACCTGGTGGATGTAGTGGAGAGGTTGTACTGGTGGATGTTATAGAGAGGTTGACCTGGTGTTGTGGAGAGGTTGTACTGGTGGATGTTGTGGAGAGGTTGTACTGGTGGATGTTTTGGAGAGGTTGTACTGGTGGATGTTGTGGAGAGGTTGTACTGGTGGATGTTGTGGAGAGGTTGTACTGGTGGATGTTGTGGAGAGGTTGTACTGATGGATGTTGCGGAGAGATTGTACTGGTGGATGTTGTGGAGAGGTCAACCTGGTGGATGTTGTGGAGAGGTTGTACTGGTGGATGTTGTGGAGAGGTTGTACTGGTGGATGTTGTGGAGAGGTTGTACTGGTGGATGATTTGGAGAGGTTGTACTGGTGGATGTTGTGGAGAGGTTGTGCTGGTGCATGTTGTGGAGAGGTTGTACTGGTGGATGTTGTGGAGAGGTTGACCTGGTGGATGTTGTGGAAATGTTGTACTGGTGGATGGTGTGGAGAGGTTGACCTGGTGGATGTAGTGGAGAGGTTGTACTGGTGGATGTTATAAGAGAGGTTGACCTGGTGTTGTGGAGAGGTTGTACTGGTGGATGTTGTGGAGAGGTTGTACTGGTGGATGTTGTGGAGAGGTTGTACTGGTGGATGTTGTGGAGAGGTTGTACTGGTGGATGTTGTGGAGAGGTTGTACTGGTGGATGTTGTGGAGAGGTTGTACTGATGGATGTTGCGGAGAGATTGTACTGGTGGATGTTGTGGAGAGGTCAACCTGGTGGATGTTGTGGAGAGGTTGTACTGGTGGATGTTGTGGAGAGGTTGTACTGGTGGATGTTGTGGAGAGGTTGTACTGGTGGATGATTTGGAGAGGTTGTACTGGTGGATGTTGTGGAGAGTTTGTGCTGGTGCATGTTGTGGAGAGGTTGTACTGGTGGATGTTGTGGAGAGGTTGACCTGGTGGATGTTGTGGAAATGTTGTACTGGTGGATGGTGTGGAGAGGTTGAACTGGTGGATGTATTGGAGAGGTTGTACTGGTGGATGTTGTGGAGAGGTTGTACTGGTGGATGTTGTGGAGTGGTTGTACTGGTGGATGTTGTGGAGAGGTTGTACTGGTGGATGTTGTGGAGAGGTTGTACTGGTGGATGTTGTGGAGAGGTTGTACTGGTGGATGTTGTGGAGAGGTTGTACTGATGGATGTTGCGGAGAGATTGTACTGGTGGATGTTGTGGAGAGGTCAACCTGGTGGATGTTGTGGAGAGGTTGTACTGGTGTATGTTGTGGAGAGGTTGTACTGGTGGATGTTGTGGAGAGGTTGTACTGGTGGATGATTTGGAGAGGTTGTACTGGTGGATGTTGTGGAGAGGTTGTGCTGGTGCATGTTGTGGAGAGGTTGTACTGGTGGATGTTGTGGAGAGGTTGACCTGGTGGATGTTGTGGAAATGTTGTACTGGTGGATGGTGTGGAGAGGTTGACCTGGTGGATGTAGTGGAGAGGTTGTACTGGTGGATGTTATAGAGAGGTTGACCTGGTGTTGTGGAGAGGTTGTACTGGTGGATGTTGTGGAGAGGTTGGCCTGGTGGATGTTATGGAGAGGTTGACCTGGTGGATGTTGTAGAGAGGTTGTATTGGTGGATGTTATGGAGAGGTTGGCCTGGTGGATGTTATGGAGAGGTTGACCTGGTGCATGTTGTGGAGAGGTTGTACTGGTGGATGTTGTGGAGAGGTTGTACTGGTGGATGTTATGGAGAGGTTGTACTGGTGGATGTTGTGGAGAGGTTGTACTGGTGGATGTTGTAGAGGTTGTACTGGTGGATGTTGTAGAGAGGTTGACCTGGTGGATGTTGTGGAGAGGTTGTACTGGTGGATGTTGTAGAAGGTTGTACTGGTGGATGTTGTAGAGGTTGTACTGGTGGATGTTGTGGAGGTTGTACTGGTGGATGTTGTGGAGAGGTTGTACTGGTGGATGTTATGGAGAGGTTGTACTTATAGATGTAGTACTGGTAGATGTAGTGGAGAGGTTGTACTGGTGGATGTTGTGGAGAGGTTGTACTGGTGGATGTTGTGGAGGTTGTACTGGTGGATGTTGTGGAGAGGTTGTACTGGTGGATGTTATGGGAGAGGTTGTACTGGTAGATGTAGTACTGGTAGATGTAGTGGAGAGGTTGTACTGGTGGATGTTGTGGAGAGGTTGTACTGGTGGATGTTGTGGAGAGGTTGTACTGGTGGATGTTGTGGAGAGGTTGTACTGGTGGATGTTGTGGAGAGGTTGTACTGGTGGATGTTGTGGAGAGGTTGCACTAGTGGATGTTGTAGAGAGGTTGACCTGGTTGTAGGAGAAATGTATCAGTTTGTATTGGCGGCTATTATGGATAAATTGTACTGTCTGTAACCTGTCATTAACTTTCCCTCGCGGCCCAACAAGGGTCTACTAAATTGAATTTCACTGTGTGTATGGGATTAGTTTGTTGATCACTGACACAATAGTGAAACCTATTATACTGTAGCATTAAAGGTATATATCCCCACTTGTTCTCAATCAATTGTACATAATACTCTCTATCAAACAGGAATGGTTTAGGTTGTTCTCTTAAAATCACATTGCTCTCACTGCTTAAATTGCACAATGAGTGGCAAACTATTTCATGTGAGGTAGCTGGGGGTTTGAAGATAAGGCAAATTCATTTGTCTTTCTGCAGAATCTTTATATTGCCCATAGAAGCCATAACAACAGAAATAAAATATATAAATAAGATATAAAATCTCAACAAATCCTGATCAATAAATACACCTTTCACAGATAATACTAATTTACACATGCAATTCTAATTGACATCTTTACACACAGTAATTTTAATTGACATATTTACAATTCTAATTGACATATTTACACACAGTAATTCTAATTGACATATTTACGCACATAATTATAATTGACATATTTACGCACATAATTCAAATTGACACATGGTATTCTAATTGACATATTTATGCACATATTTTAATTGACATATTTATGCACATTATTCTAATTGACATATTTGCCCACATAATTCTAATTGACATGTTCACACAGTAATTCTAATTATTTACTTATTTACACACGTAGTTCTGATTGACATATTTAAACACAGCAATACTAATTGACATATGTTGGCACATTATTATGATTGACATATTTACACACAGTAATACTAATTGACATATGTTGGCACATTATTATGATTGACATATTTACACACAGTAATACTAATTGACATATGTTGGCACATTATTATGATTGACATATTTACACACAGTAATACTAATTGACATATGTTGGCACATTATTATGATTGACATATTTACACACAGTAATACTAATTGACATATGTTGGCACATTATTATGATTGACATATTTACACACAGTAATACTAATTGACATATGTTGGCACATTATTATGATTGACATATTTACACACAGTAATACTAATTGACATATGTTGGCACATTATTATGATTGACATATTTACACACAGTAATACTAATTGACATATGTTGGCACATTATTATGATTGACATATTTACACACAGTAATACTAATTGACATATGTTGGCACATTATTATGATTGACATTTTTACACATGCATATTCCAATTGACATTTTACACACATAATTATAATGGACGTATTTACACACATAATTATAATTGACGTATTTGCACACATAATTATAATGGACGTATTTGCACACATAATTATAATGGATGCATATTCCAATTGACATTTTACACACATAATTATAATGGACGTATTTACACACATAATTATAATTGACGTATTTGCACACATAATTATAATGGACGTATTTGCACACATAATTATAATGGACGTATTTACACACATAATTATAATGGACGTATTTGCACACATAATTATAATGGACGTATTTGCACACATAATTATAATTGACGTATTTGCACACATAATTATAATGGACGTATTTGCACACATAATTATAATGGACGTATTTGCACACATAATTATAATGGACGTATTTGCACACATAATTATAATGGACGTATTTGCACACATAATTATAATTGACGTATTTGCACACATAATTATAATGGACGTATTTGCACACATAATTATAATGGACGTATTTGCACACATAATTATAATGGACGTATTTGCACACATAATTATAATGGACGTATTTGCACACATAATTATAATGGACGTATTTGCACACATAATTATAATTGACGTATTTGCACACATAATTATAATGGACGTATTTGCACACATAATTATAATGGATGCATATTCCAATTGACATTTTACACACATAATCATAATGGACGTATTTACACACATAATTATAATTGACGTATTTGCACACATAATTATAATGGACGTATTTGCACACATAATTATAATGGACGTATTTACACACATAATTATAATGGACGTATTTGCACACATAATTATAATGGACGTATTTGCACACATAATTATAATTGACGTATTTGCACACATAATTATAATGGACGTATTTGCACACATAATTATAATGGACGTATTTGCACACATAATTATAATGGACGTATTTGCACACATAATTATAATTGACGTATTTGCACACATAATTATAATGGACGTATTTGCACACATAATTATAATGGACGTATTTGCACACATAATTATAATGGACGTATTTGCACACATAATTATAATGGACGTATTTGCACACATAATTATAATGGACGTATTTGCACACATAATTATAATGGACGTATTTGCACACATAATTATAATGGACGTATTTGCACACATAATTATAATGGACGTATTTGCACACATAATTATAATGGACGTATTTGCACACATAATTATAATGGACGTATTTGCACACATAATTATAATGGACGTATTTGCACACATAATTATAATTGACGTATTTGCACACATAATTATAATGGACGTATTTGCACACATAATTATAATGGACGTATTTGCACACATAATTATAATGGACGTATTTGCACACATAATTATAATGGACGTATTTGCACACTAATTCTAATTGACATATTTGCATTACAAGGTCTCTTCTGATGTAGGCTTCGTAAAAAAAAATCAACAGTTGAGATAAATAAAGTTGTTTTTCTAAAGCATTCAATACTGATGGAGGGGTGGACCTTGGTGTTCCTCTGGTGATAGAGTACCCCTCAAACACCTATTTTCAAAAATGCTAATCACAGAGAATTAATTAGATGGTCAGAAATTCCATTTCTTGGGGAATACCTTGATATCCCTCTCTAACCGTGCTGATCTGAATGTCAATGTCTCGGATAGCTTAGCTGTGTTAAAATCTATCATTAGTAGGACAAATGACTTGGACAAAATTGAGCCATATATGCTCAGTCTTTGCTGAGGATGCAGGAAATGGCGTTTCAGAGCATCTAGATTTCAACATTTTCAGAGGATGGCAGACCCGGGGACCCCCTAACAACAGCCTGCCACCTTGTAATAAATGGGAACATGGATTTCATTCTGCACCCAACTTTTCAAAACATGGTAAATCAAAGTTTATTAAAAAATATTGTAGTTTTATTTCTAAGATAGGTTCAACATTATTTTCACTTGTGAAGATGTAGTGCAAGGTACACATTAAGTGGAAGATGCATACCGGTATGATTATTTCTGTTCGTATTTCACTCATTTACACAGCTCACCTGACCATCTCTCTTTTTTTTTATTTAAGTTGATTTAAGGTCGCTACCAATTGCCCATTTGAGTGACAGGCAGTATACCTAACAACATCTCACCTGGACAGGCTCCAGCGGTTAGCCAGTACTTAGTGCAACAAACTGCACCTTTTCATATAAAGAGACATTGTCCGAGCAGGGCTTGAACCCGGCTCAAACCTGTGACAATCAGTGATGATAGGTTACAGTGGTATACAAGTCAGCGACCTTAACCACTAGGCCACGGAGGCGGATGACCATCTCTCACTCACCTCTAGTACTATATATACAATTGTAAATGCAGTAATACAATAGATTAATTAAGAAATAAAATTTGTCTTTCAGTTGTTTATTGGACCTATGATATACAGGTATGGATGGGTGGTCTGTATTAGGAACACAGACAGGTATGGATGGGTGGTCTGTATTAGGAAACGAGACAGGTATGGATGGGTGGTCTGTATTAGGAAACGAGACAGGTATGGATGGGTGGTCTGTATTAGGAACACAGACAGGTATGGATGGATGGTCTGTATTAGGAAACGAGACAGGTATGGATGGGTGGTCTGTATTAGGAACACAGACTGGTATGGATGGGTGGTCTGTATTAGGAAACAAGACAGGTATGGATGGGTGGTCTGTATTAGGAACACAGACAGGTATGGATGGGTGGTCTGTATTAGGAACACAGACAGGTATGGATGGGTGGTCTGTATTAGGAACACAGACAGGTATGGATGGGTGGTCTGTATTAGGAACACAGACAGGTATGGATGGGTGGTCTGTATTAGGAAACGAGACAGGTATGGATGGGTGGTCTGTATTAGGAACACAGACCGGTATGGATGGGTGGTCTGTATTAGGAAACAAGACAGGTATGGATGGGTGGTCTGTATTAGGAACACAGACAGGTATGGATGGGTGGTCTGTATTAGGAACACAGACAGGTATGGATGGGTGGTCTGTATTAGGAAACAAGACAGGTATGGATGGGTGGTCTGTATTAGGAAACAAGACAGGTATGGATGGGTGGTCTGTATTAGGAAACGAGACAGGTATGGATGGGTGGTCTGTATTAGGAACACAGACTGGTATGTGCTACCTTAGAAAACCTATCAATGTGTTTATCTCATTTGACACCTATCTGACATCGGTCAGACAAATGAGTAAAATTACCTTAGAATTTCAACTGTGTTTATCTGCCTTAGAAAACCTATCCATGTGTTTATCTCCCTTATAAAACCCATCCATATGTCTAGCTACCTTAGAAAACCCATCCATATGTTAGATACCTTAGAAAACCCATCCATGTGTCTAGCTATCTTAGAAAACCCATCCATGTGTTTATCTGCCTTAGAAAACCTATCCATGTGTTTATCTCCCTTATAAAACCCATCCATATGTCTAGCTACCTTAGAAAACCCATCCATATGTTAGATACCTTAGAAAACCCATCCATGTGTCTAGCTATCTTAGAAAACCCATCCATGTGTTTATCTGCCTTAGAAAACCTATCCATGTGTTTATCTCCCTTATAAAACCCATCCATATGTCTAGCTACCTTAGAAAACCCATCCATATGTTAGATACCTTAGAAAACCCATCCATGTGTCTAGCTATCTTAGAAAACCCATCCATGTGTTTATCTGCCTTAGAAAACCTATCCATGTGTTTATCTCCCTTATAAAACCCATCCATATGTCTTAGAAAACCCATCCATATGTCTAGCTACCTTAGAAAACCCATCCACATATCTAGCTACCTTAGAAAACCCATCCATATATCTAGCTATCTTAGAAAACCCATCCATATGTCTAGCTACCTTAGAAAACCCATCCATATGTCTTGCTATCATAGAAAACCCATCCATGTGTTTATCTCCCTTAGAAAACCCATCCATATGTTTATATCCCTTATAAAACCCATCCATGTGTCTAGCTATCTTAGAAAACCCATCCATGTGTTTATCTCCCTTAGAAAACCCATCCATATGTTTATATCCCTTATAAAACTAATCCATGTGTCTAGCTATCTTAGAAAACCCATCCATGTGTTTATCTCCCTTTGAAAAACCCATCCATATGTTTATATCCCTTATAAAACCCATCCATGTGTCTAGCTATCTTAGAAAACCCATCCATGTGTTTATCTCCATTAAAAAACCCATCCATATATCTTGCTACCTTAGAAACCCATCCATATGTTAGCTACCTTAGAAAACCCACCCATGTGTCTAGCTATCTTAGAAAACCCATCCATATGTCTAGCTACCTTAGAAAACCCATCCATATGTTTATCTCCCTTAGAAAACCCATCCATATGTTTATCTCCCTTAGAAAACCCACCCATGTGTCTAGCTATCTTAGAAAACCCATCCATGTGTGTATCTCCCTTAGAAAACCTATCCATGTGTTGATCTCCCTTAGAAAACCCATCCATATGTCTAGCTACCTTAGAAAACCCATCCATGTGTTTATCTCCCTTAGAAAACCTCTCCATGTGTTTATCTCCCTTAGAAAACATATCCATGTGTTTATCTCCCTTAGAAAACCCATCCATGTGTCTAGCTATCTTAGAAAATACATCCATATGTTTATCTCCCTTAGAAAACCCATCCATATGTCTTGCTACCTTAGAAAATCCATCCATGTGTCTAGCTATCTCAGAAAACCCATCCATATATCTAGCTATCTTAGAAAACCCATCCATATGTCTAGCTACCTTAGAAAACCCACCCATGTGTTTATCTCCATTATAAAACCCATCCATATGTCTAGCTACCTTAGAAAACCCATCCATGTGTCTAGCTACCTTATATAACCCATCCATATGTCTAGCTACCTTAGAAAACCCATCCATATGTCTAGCTACCTTATATAACCCATCCATATGTCTAGCTATCTTAGAAATCCATCCATGTGTTTATCTCCCTTATAAAACCCATCCATATGTCTAGCTACCTTAAAACCCATCCATGTGTCTAGCTACCTTAGAAAAAAACCCATCCATATGTCTAGCTACCTTAGAAAACCCATACATGTACTTATCTCCCTTATAAACCACAACCATATGTTTATCTCCCATAGAAAATCCATCCATTTGGTTATTTCCCTTAAAAAACAAATCCAGTTTCAGATGACATATTCTGACCACTCAGGTGGAATATCCTTGTCCCACACCAGTGCATATGAAGCATACTCTTAACCTCCCTTTGAAAAACACATTCATATGGTTATCTCCCATAGAAAAACCTATTCATACGGTTATCTCCCATAGAAAACCCATTCATACGGTTATATAATCACCCATAGAAAACCCCATTCATACGGTTATATAATCACCCATAGAAAACCACATTCATACGGTTATATAATCACCCATAGAAAGACCCATTCATACGGTTATATAATCACCCATAGAAAACCCCATTCATATGGTTATATAATCACCCATAGAAAATCCCATTCATACGGTTATATAATCACCCATAGAAAACCCCATTCATATGGTTATATAATCACCCATAGAAAACCCCATTCATACGATTATATAATCACCCATAGAAAACCCCATTCATACGGTTATATAATCACCCATAGAAAACCCCATTCATATGGTTATATAATCACCCATAGAAAGACCCATTCATATGGTTATATAATCACCCATAGAAAGACCCATTCATACGGTTATATAATCACCCATAGAAAGACCCATTCATACGGTTATATAATCACCCATAGAAAGACCCATTCATACGGTTATATAATCACCCATAGAAAACCAATTCATACAGTTATATAATCACCCATAGAAAGACCCATTCATATGGTTATATAATCACCCATAGAAAACCAATTCATACAGTTATATAATCACCCATAGAAAACCCCATTCATACGGTTATATAATCACTCATAGAAAACCCCATTCATACGGTTATATAATCACCCATAGAAAACCCATTCATACAGTTATATAATCACCCATAGAAAACCCCATTCATACGGTTATATAATCACCCATAGAAAACCCATTCATACAGTTATATAATCACCCATAGAAAACACCATTCATACGGTTATATAATCACCCATTGAAAACCCATTCATACAGTTATATAATCACCCATAGAAAACACCATTCATACGGTTATATAATCACCCATAGAAAACCCATTCATACAGTTATATAATCACCCATAGAAAACCCCATTCATACGGTTATATAATCACTCATAGAAAACCCCATTCATACGGTTATATAATCACCCATAGAAAACCCATTCATACAGTTATATAATCACCCATAGAAAACCCCATTCATACGGTTATATAATCACCCATAGAAAACCCCATTCATACGATTATATAATCACTCATAGAAAACCCCATTCATACGGTTATATAATCACCCATAGAAAGACCCCATTCATACGGTTATATAATCACCAATAGAAAACCACATTCATATGGTTATATAATCACCCATAGAAAACCCCATTCATACGGTTATATAATCACCCATAGAAAACCCCATTCATACGGTTATATAATCACCCATAGAAAACCCCATTCATATGGTTATCTCACATAGAAAACCACATTCATACAGTTATATAATCACCCATAGAAAACCCCATTCATATGGTTATATAATCACCCATAGAAAACCCCATTCATACGGTTATATAATCACCCATAGAAAACACCATTCATACGGTTATATAATCACCCATAGAAAACCCCATTCATACGGTTATATAATCACCCATAGAAAACCCCATTCATATGGTTATCTCACATAGAAAACCACATTCATACAGTTATATAATCACCCATAGAAAACCCCATTCATATGGTTATATAATCACCCATAGAAAACCCCATTCATACGGTTATATAATCACCCATAGAAAACACCATTCATACGGTTATATAATCACCCATAGAAAACCCCATTCATACGGTTATATAATCACCCATAGAAAACCCCATTCATATGGTTATCTCACATAGAAAACCACATTCATACAGTTATATAATCACCCATAGAAAACCCCATTCATATGGTTATATAATCACCCATAGAAAACCCCATTCATACGGTTATATAATCACCCATAGAAAACACCATTCATATGGTTATATAATCACCCATAGAAAACCCCATTCATACAGTTATATAATCACCCATTGAAAACCCCATTCATACGGTTATATAATCACCCATAGAAAACCCCATTCATACGGTTATATAATCACCCATAGAAAACCACATTCATATGGTTATATAATCACCCATAGAAAACCACATTCATACGGTTATATAATCACCCATAGAAAACCCCATTCATACGGTTATATAATCACCCATAGAAAACACCATTCATATGGTTATCTCACATAGAAAACCCATTCATACAGTTATATAATCACCCATAGAAAACCCCAATCCTACGGTTATATAATCACCCATAGAAAACCCCATTCATACGGTTATATAATCACCCATAGAAAACCCCATTCATATGGTTATCTCACATAGAAAACACCATTCATACGGTTATATAATCACCCATAGAAAACCCATTCATACAGTTATATAATCACCCATAGAAAACCCCAATCCTACGGTTATATAATCACCCATAGAAAACCCCATTCATATGGTTATATAATCACCCATAGAAAACCCCATTCATACGGTTATATAATCACCCATAGAAAACCACATTCATACGGTTATATAATCACCCATAGAAAACCACATTCATACAGTTATATAATCACCCATAGAAAACCCCATTCATACGATTATATAATCACCCATAGAAAACCCCATTCATACGGTTATATAATCACCCATAGAAAACACCATTCATATGGTTATCTCACATAGAAAACCCCATTCATACGGTTATATAATCACCCATAGAAAACCCCATTCATACGGTTATATAATCACCCATAGAAAACACCATTCATATGGTTATCTCACATAGAAAACCCATTCATACAGTTATATAATCACCCATAGAAAACCCCAATCCTACGGTTATATAATCACCCATAGAAAACCCCATTCATACGGTTATATAATCACCCATAGAAAACCCCATTCATATGGTTATCTCACATAGAAAACACCATTCATACGGTTATATAATCACCCATAGAAAACCCATTCATACAGTTATATAATCACCCATAGAAAACCCCAATCCTACGGTTATATAATCACCCATAGAAAACCCCATTCATATGGTTATATAATCACCCATAGAAAACCCCATTCATACGGTTATATAATCACCCATAGAAAACCACATTCATACGGTTATATAATCACCCATAGAAAAACACTTTCATACAGTTATATAATCACCCATAGAAAACCCCATTCATACGGTTATATAATCACCCATAGAAAGACCCCATTCATACGGTTATATAATCACCCATAGAAAACCCCATTCATACGGTTATATAATCACCCATAGAAAGACCCATTCATACGGTTATATAATCACCCATAGAAAGACCCCATTCATATGGTTATATAATCACCCATAGAAAACCCCATTCATACGGTTATATAATCACCCATAGAAAACCCCATTCATACGGTTATATAATCACCCATAGAAAACACCATTCATACGGTTATATAATCACCCATAGAAAACCCCATTCATACGGTTATATAATCACCCATAGAAAACCACATTCATACAGTTATATAATCACCCATAGAAAACCCCATTCATACAGTTATATAATCACCCATAGAAAACCCCATTCATACGGTTATATAATCACCCATAGAAAACCCCATTCATACGGTTATATAATCACCCATAGAAAACCCCATTCATACGGTTATATAATCACCCATAGAAAACCCCATTCATACGGTTATATAATCACCCATAGAAAACACCATTCATATGGTTATCTCACATAGAAACTCCCATTCATACAGTTATATAATCACCCATAGAAAACCCCATTCATACGGTTATATAATCACCCATAGAAAACCCCATTCATACGGTTATATAATCACCCATAGAAAACCCCATTCATACGGTTATATAATCACCCATAGAAAACCCCATTCATACGGTTATATAATCACCCATAGAAAACCACATTCATATGGTTATCTCACATAGAAAACCCCAATCCTATGGTTATATAATCACCCATAGAAAACCACATTCATATGGTTATCTCACATAGAAAAATCCATTCATCTGCTTTTCCATCAGACAACAACATACTTATAATGTACATGTATGTGCTATATATAAACTATCATACCTTTTATCCAAGCAGGTAATCCACTCTGAGACCATAATAATCATTTCTTAGCCTGGATATCTTAGAGACTGTGAGAGATGCTAATGATGAATAAGAGCTCATCAAAGCTGCCTCGCTATCGGAAGTCCAACTGTAAAGGAATGGTGTATTAAGGTTGCATATATACGTAAATAGGCAGAAGTGCATCCGCGGTCCACTCGAATGTACAGTCAAACCTCTATAGAGCAAACACAATCCGGATACATCGATATTGGTTGTTGTAGAGAGGTTGTTGTTCTAGGGAGGTTCAACTTTTTGAAGTCTGGAAATGCGCGAATAGTCAGTGGCTCATACTGATTTGAATATAGAGTATACAGAATGGGGTCCTATGTACAATTGTACTTTCAGTAAATATTCAAAAACATTCTAAAACTGACTCAAAGCATTGAAAATTCAACTTCTTTTTAATACATATAACTATACAGTATACATATATCAGTCTGAAACTAAACACAGATTCTATGTTTGCTTAAAAAAGTCACTGATTTTACTCTGAGGTCCAGCTGAGGACACAATGTGTTAAAATCCCCCAGATTATGCAAATCTAGACAATTGTGTACATTTAACGATTTATGTTTTCAATACATCAAAGTCAAAACATCTGATAAATTACGCATTTCAATTGTATAAAAAAACAAACAACATATCTGTCGCATCACGGCAATGATCACTTCCATGCTAAATTTCATAAAAGAAGCTCCATAAATAGCGCTAATTGTAAGTTTGTTTTCAAAATATGGTCAACCTTTTATAATTGATCACATAAATGGCTTCCGAATAACCTGGTTCCCATCCGCAATTTGTATATGTATATTCAAACACATAACTGTTAGGAAACCAGACGTATACATAGTGTGATTCTATTGTTAGCTATTTTTAGAATTGGGAAATACAGGTACAAGATATTTTGGTATTTTAGGATTATTGTCTGTTCTTGGGAGGTTTTACGCATCGATGGGTGGGAAATTGACTGTCGCTGTGCGTTGTTGAGAGGTGTCGTGCGTGAGAGGTGAAATTACATTAAAATCCAACGGGAGGGAATAAAAGTGACGTTATAAAGAGGGTGTCGCTCGTGGGAGGTGACGTTTGGGGAGGTGGGACTGTAGTCCCAATAGGGACTGTAGTCCCAATAACTAATATACTAAATTTTTCTTTTTGGTAAAAATGCATTTTCATGACAGGCAGTGTATAGTTTTTGTGTTTTTTGAGAAATTATGTGACTTGAGAAGACTTCAGACTAGTTGATGCATAGAAAAAGATGTGGTATAAGAATTCAGGCCATTACAAACTGAAGGTTGGTATACTGTATTATTTGGCAAAGGAATACAGTGTGTAAACACAGTGACATTATTCACAGGTGAGCACTGGCTATTTGAAACATTATATTTTGAATATTCTTGGTGTGTTTCAGGCTGATTTGAATATCTCTTCACAGTGGATGTGGTATCAGAAGAAATGAAAGATTTGAAATATAAATGAACAGACCGTATATTTTTACTTTTGACTATGTATTTAATAAACAATTTATTTGTTGTTTTACAACATTAAAGCGCGTTGCTTTATTTTTCTACAAAATGAAGGATAAACTATATTGCTGATGCAAAATTTACCCAGTGTTAAACTTTTGAAAGGATAAATATATATAGAAGAAATCTTCCATCTTTATATATATATTCCGCTCGCCCATATGGTTCGCCGGAGCCGAGGGTAAGTAAGCTCAATCATCATCTTTATATAAATTTATTATGCTGATACATGTATTGACAAGATTGTCTTGGTACAGTGGAACCCGTCTATACCAGAACCTCTCTAAAGTGATATTCCCTCTAAACCGGACGATTGATTTTCCCACTCCCGATATTTCTCCTTCTTTATTCAATGTAAAACAACCTCTATAAACCGAAACCCCTCTTTTCCATACACCGGACTAGTTTTCGGAACATGGTGTGCACATTTCTATTTCAAATTACCACTGAAAACCGGATGTCTGGCGGCGAAATTCCTGATCCAAGTGAGCTTAGTCTCAGTCAATTACACATAATTGTGTGGTGAGTATATTATTTACTCATGCAGACATTAGACATGCAGTGTTGTTGTGACAAGCATATAATCGCTGGACATTGGTTTAAACATATTTATTCGTTATAATATACACACTATACATATACATAATTTAATATATTTACAATGACTAGTGGATTGAATTGGAAGCTATAATAGCTTATTGAAATTCTCTCCGTCGCTGGACATTATGTTTTCATGTTTGAGGAATTAGTTTTAATGGCAAACTATCATTATCTAATGCATAACATTGACTATTTTCAGTAATTATTCTTCATAATTACGGATCAAATACGAGATTGACAAGTCATTGTATACTTGTAACAATTTTGAGCTAATTTTGTTTTAAATGTATTTTCTTCCACATGTGTAAGTAATTAGTTTGTTAGTGTAACTGCCAAAATCTAAACATGTGTCAGCTTCCTTCCAAGCATCCTAGAGTTGAACTTTCCCTTGAGGACTAATTGAATTCACTCCCCCCTGCCCCCAAAAAACCTTCTCTAAACAGAAAACCCCTCCAAACAGAACTTCTCTGGT
>CM026394.1:30005863-30125258 GCA_014843695.1 Archivesica marissinica
TGTACAATGTCATATCTGATCATCGAATGATTTATAACGTCTGTCATAGAAATACATTTATTTAACATCAAACCCGTTAATTAAGCCGTGTTGAGATGGCGATGAAAAGGGAGCTATCTAGTTGTGTAGCTCATTACATATTCATTGTGTGGCGTCCGTGGTCCAGTGGTAGAGCGTCGGATTTGGAATCGAACGGACCCGGGTTCGATACTCGGTCAGGCCACGTATGTAGTGTCATTGAGCAAGGCACTTCACACACATTGTTTAGTACTGGTTAACCACTTAGGTCGGCTAAGCCTGTCCAGGAAAACATGTCCATGTCCCCGCAAGTGGCCTGACAAAGTAAGCGTTTTCTTTGACCTTCTTTTTATTGGTCTACTCATTCCGTATACGGAATCTGCATACTGTATATTAAGATAATAGTACAATTTGCAAAGGGTACAAATAAAACGTTTATGAACATGATTAAAGATGAGGACAAAAGCCACTGCTTGCCCATCAGTAATTAATCTTACTACTTGATTACTGTTTGATATAACTGCTTCAAAAGTTACTACGTTGCTAGAAAAATCTTAAAATAAAGCATATTTAAGCAATGGAATTGAGAATGTCGTTATTAAAGCGAGTGTTATTGACATGTTCTCTCTTAGTACAGGTATGTAACGTATTTTCGTTCTGATGGCTGCTATACGTCATCGAATGTCATGATGGGTTTTCGGATAGGAGTAACTTTCGTCTATGAGGCAGGGTCCTTAAAGTTCACATTCACATTGCCTCTCTTTCTTCATTAGCCAGTTACATTAGCCTGCGTTCCAGTCTGTCTATTTTTCACTTTTTAACTTCTTGCAAAATGACATGATCAGAAATCAATACGGCCCAATTAATATCCGATATTCTCGGTGTTGAAATATATTTATTTGACTGACCATCCAAAATATATCGACGGCAGTTCGCAGGCTACGATTACATCTGAATTGAAAACTAATGGACGTACCAGAAATTGAATGTTCGGGTTAGAAATAATTGCATGCAAACAATGATCAAACTGAAATCTTGCAAATTATATCGTCAATCACCATGTTTTCGTTCCACTTATTTTTTAATGTTTGTGAATGACATCATCACTCAGTAATAGGGCTTGGTTTATAGTGTACATGCTACAACCGCCAAACAGGAAAATGAGCAAAAAACAGATAAAAATATTCACATTACAATACTTAAGTTGAAGTATAAGGAAGTAACCGCTACGGAGCTTCTTAAAATTACAACAGGTGCGTGTATAAAAAATAGATATGGAATTTCTGTGTTTTGTTTCTAGAAAATTGATTTTGCTACACAGTGCACACTTACTAATACGTGACGAGTTGATGCCATTTGCATAGTTAATACGCCCATGCAGCTCTGCCATACACATACGCAGTCAACCCAGTATGCAGTGTAACAAACATGATGAACGACCTGACATGGACTGGTCACCTTACAACAATGCTGCGAAAACACACGTCTAAGCATGCTATACAAGACCCTCCACAACCTAGTTGACATCAATCCAAACCCACCTTTAGTTACAGCCAGGACCAACCGAGGCCACAACCAACCCTACTGCCAAATCAGAGCCCGTACAAACATATACCAGAACAGCTTCTTTCCTGCATCCATAGTACTCTGGAACAAGCTACCTCAGAACGCTATTGACCAAACCACCTTGGGGGGGGGTTCCAATTGGTACTAGCCAATCGCTATGTCCACTAAACACACATGGACTCTTTTATCCGTTTTTAAGAACTACTTGTAAATATGGAAAATTTAAATTTTGAGAAACGCCTACCCTGACTGTTGCAGGTGTTGACCTTTTAACGACATTGCGAGTATACTCTATGCAGAGTGATGCAATCATTATAGATGATGATGAACCCATACCCTAGTCAACTCGGGTCTCGTCTTACGCGTAATACCCCTGGCCGTTGTATGCGGAGATTTTCGATTTTAATGAATGGCCCGCACTTCACTGTTAAAATATCAATAAACTTTAAAATGATAAAAAAACACAAATATATGGGCTGCGGGGTGGTGGGATTTGTCACAAAAATATTAGAATGACATGGGGGGGGGGGAGGTGGTCCTATTTTGGCTATTATTTGGTTATTATATATAGTATTCAGTTTTAGCTATATTTTCTGATATCATATATAATATGCATTGTATAATTATAACAAACAATGTACAATTCTCCCGCTAGAATAGTAGAATTGCTGTTGTGAAAATACTTTAAATGTTGACACAACCCTTGCACCGGTGCGGTTGAAATTAAAATATTAGCCAAATGAAATGCTATCAAGATCGTGGTCTTTTGCATTTATACTAATATAAAGCATACTATATAATGTTGGTTTAAACATATTTTATTCGATAATAATGTACATTACATATACATTGTATACAAAACGAAAATGGATTAAATCGGAAGCTTAAAGCTTATTGAGATTTTCTCCATAATTTTCTATATAATGTTGACATTGCCTCTTATTATTTTTATGATTTTTTGTTATCTTGTACTGTTCTCCTTTTTTTTCTGAGAAAGGGAGATAATTAACTGTGATGCTCTGTAAACAGTAAGATCAAGGAAAGCGAATTGTGACACAATTTACCAAAATGTACACAAATCCTCCTCAAGGCTCTATATAATCATTAGTGTTTAAAGCTGGTTGCATGAAGCAAAGAAAGTGAGTCACTGAGTCTGAGAGTATGAAGGATACAGTCAATTCTTGTTCTGAAAGTACTGTCGGATATACCCAAAACTTGCAGCAACAAAGGTTAACCAGAAAGAGATATTTATTAGTGGTTTGGACACTTTCCGGATTGAAACAGTCCATGTTCCTCGGGCAAGTGATCTGCATACGGCATGTGTTACTCAGTACATACAATGATACATGTACAGGTGAGCAGAAACTGTTGTATTGCAATATACCGGTACACTCATAATTGTGACAAGTCTAATTGAGATATTTAATATTTAGTGCCAGTGTCACTGGTCCAGACAGGTCGGTTTGAACAAAAATTGTTAAGTCCAGTCCTGAAAGGGTGGCTCAAATTATTCATGCTGCGTAGAAGCAAAATATACTATTACTATATACATTTTCTCACTTTATATTGCAGATCACTAACATCGTGTGTAATGATGGAGTGATGTACAGTAAGGTAATGGAGGAATCAGACTGGGACGAACACTTCTGTATCAGTTACAACCCACTGTTCCACACCCTACCACAGCAAGAGGATCTGACTGAACCCTCAAACCTAGTGGACCTATCAGCTACTAATGGCTGCCTGGCTTCAGATTATAATGTGTTAACGGTTAATGGAAATGTGGTAATTGTTGCAAGAGGAAATTGCACGTTTTCGGATAAAGCCTACTTAGCCCAGTCTGCTGGAGCCCGGGCGATTGTGATTGCTAGTCCCGAGTTGATGACCCCAGGAGCGTTCAATGAATCAGTTGATTATAAAAATATAAACATAACAGTTGCCACAGCACTCTGGAAGAACATTAACGATATAAAAACGAAAGGATCGAATCCACTCACCATTTTGTTTGCTCCGGTGCTTGAAACAAGATTTGACCCAAATTTAGTGATTATATTTTTAATAGCCATTAGCAATATTATTATAGGGGGTTACTGGTCAGGGAAAACGAAGCATGCAAAGTATCAGAGACTGAAATATAAACATAAGAGGGAACGGCCATCGACCGAGGGACGAAGTCGCAGCAGTAGCGAAGATTCAACAAATTGCGAGGATGAGGATGAAGAAACTGTTGATATTTCTATGATAGTTATTGCCATATTCTTTGTCCTTGTGTGTGCATTCTTAGTATCGTTGTATTTTTTCTACGATTACTTGGTGTACGTAGTCATAGTACTGTTTTGTATTGCGGGTTCCATGGGATTGTATTACTGTCTGAGTCCACTGTGGCACAAGATGTGTCCTGTCAAAGCGAGGTTACCAGAAAATAAGATACCTTTACTAAAGGATAGACCACATTACCGTGATCTAGCACTACTAGCGCTTTGTTTTGGTGCTGCTATATTTTGGGGTGTTGAGCGCCATGCCTCTTACGCTTGGATTATTCAGGATATTTTAGGTTACATGTTCTGTATTAATGTCATGAAGTCCGTTGGTATTCCGAACTTGAAGATTTGTACACTAATGCTCACTTTGCTCTTTCTCTACGATATTTTCTTTGTGTTTGTAACGCCACTTTTCACCGAAGACGGCGAAAGTATAATGGTGAAAGTAGCGACAGGAAGTGGGAGCAAAACGAAAGAGCAGCTTCCGATGGTGTTTAAGGTTCCTCGTTTGACCCAGGATGCAATCAGCGTTTGTCCGTTGCCGTTCTCGCTTCTTGGATTCGGCGATATAATAATTCCCGGACTGCTAGTGAGTTACAACCATGCCTTTGATTTGAGAGTTAAGAGTGGACGACTGTATTATGTCGCCACTTGTATCGGCTATGCTGTAGGTTTGGTTATCACTTTTGTTGCCTTGGTTGTAATGGAAACTGGCCAACCAGCTTTACTATACCTTGTTCCTTGCACACTTGTAACAACCTACGTGATTGGTTATTTCCGAGGTGAAGTTAAACTGCTTTGGAATGGTTTTAGAGATGCTGACCACGACTCAGAAAATGCTCCTATTATAGAAAATAATACAAGTATTAACAGAAACAATGGAAACTTGGAGTCTGCTGTGGCTACTTCACGGGTCAATCGCAGTCAGTAGTACATGTAGCTAGACCAACTCCAGCACTGACAACAATAAGAACAAGCATCTTCTGAGGAAATGACGTTATTTATGAAGACTTACTCTCCATTCAGAATTTCTAAAGAGATGCTAAGTTTTCATACTGAAGATGTTTGGGTTCTGTTTGCAACAGGTAGTATGTGTTTTCATGTTAGTTTCATCATTATTTTAATTTATTTTGCGAAATAAAACCATGTTTTTCCTAATTTTCTTCATATTTAAGGAAATAATAATTTTTGTAAGAAAAACAGAAAAATGCATATATATAAACGTTACTTTGCTTTTATCAACACAACATGTGTAGGCTAAAACCAGTGCACAGTCAAACCTGTAAGCAGCCAGTTTAAGGGAATCGCAGAAAGTGTGCTGCGGATGATTACCAAATGTGATAGGTTCTTGGGTTTTTTTAGAGCTGAATGGAGAATGGAAAAAAAATTGTTTTAAAATACAAGCTTCAACAGGCAAATGCCTTCGAGCGGGCAGACCTATATAAACTAGTGCTGGCTGGTCTGTCCTTTTCACCAATATGTACTGCCTATTTAATCAAGCATAATTAGCTGTCAATCACCATAAGTTAGCAACGCTTTCTATTGGGTGGTGTAACCCAAATACCCCCTCCTGCACCTACCCCCTTCATTGCTTAAAGTGCACCCTGCCTCTTTCCTGACCCACCATGCCCCTTTTCTGACCTAACCTGCCCTTTTTTCCACTCTAGAATAAACCCTAGGTTCCATATATATGGTATTAGATGACATGTATATCATTGATTCATAATTTATGTTACTAGTAAGTATACAGTCTTCCCGAAATCCGTAGGACAAAAAATCCTTCGGTCAGACAAAATATATTGAAAGTTTAAGTACATTTTAATCATTTGTCTGACCGGTGTCAGACAAACTCTGGCAAAGTTTCGTGAAGACTGAATATGGTAAATATTTCGGCACATGCACACTATTAATGGATTTGTTTGTGTTAAATGTTTCGGCACGTGCACACTATTAATGGATTTGTTTGTGTTAAATGTTTCGGCACATGCACACTATTAATGGATTTGTTTGTGTTAAATGTTTCGGCACGTGCACACTACTAATGGATTTGTTTGTGTTAAATGTTTTGCACGTGCACACTATTAATGGATTTGTTTGTGTTAAATGTTTTGCACGTGCACACTATTAATGGATTTGTTTGTGTTAAATGTTTTGGCACGTGCACACTATTAATGGATTTGTTTGTGTTAAATGTTTCGGCACATGCACACTATTAATGGATTTGTTTGTGTTAAATGTTTCGGCACATGCACACTATTAATGGATTTGTTTGTGTTAAATGTTTTGGCATGTGCACACTATTAATGGATTTGTTTGTGTTAAATGTTTCGGCACGTGTACACTATTAATGGATTTGTTTGTGTTAAATGTTTCGGCACGTGTACACTATTAATGGATTTGTTTGTGTTAAATGTTTCTGCACGTGCACACTATTAATGGATTTGTTTGTGTTAAGTTATGATTATAGATTACCTTCCTATATATAGGTGTTTGGTTGACAAACTTGCCAATCAATAACTTTGTATTACCAGGGTTGGCGTGCAATACCTGCAATTCTCGGGAAATTCCAGAAATATGATTTCTATTGGATGTAGATATAAGATGTCATGCATAATAGCGAATCCTCGATGAACTTGTGTTCAATATGTCAGTTATTTATTGCTCTATTTGGCTCTAAATTATCGTCAAGTGTCTGTCGATGTGCATCTTCCAGCATCAACAATTTGCTTCAAACGACATCACCTCCTGCATCACTTGTCCAATCATCATAAAACTTCATAGCAATGACTATTTATGATCCCCTTTAAGATAGCTAAAATTAGATCTTAAAATTAGGTTAATAGGTCAAATGAGTGCCATAATTTCAAAAATCTGCGAACTGTCACGAATGTTATGGAATTTTGTGTGGCACATTATTAGATGATAGTCTCTAAAGTTTGCTTAACCCTTTCAACCCCACAGGCCTCTAAATAGGCTTATGAAAAGTGTAGATCCAGATGAGCCGGCTCGTAACGAGCCGTCTCATCAGGATCTGCACTTTTTTGCCAGTAATAATTATTACTATTTTTAGATAAAATTACCCATTTTGATAAATGAACTGATCCAAATGTAATTGTTATTAATTTATTGGTCTAAAAATATCATGGACCAGTCCATGTCAGTTACTTGGGGTTGAAAGGGTTAAGCATGGTTTCTTCCAGTGAGTGAGCGTGGATGTTTTTGCTATATTTCCTGTAGTATTATATTGTAAATCATTTATAATAACAAGTACCGGTATTCGCGTAAACCACAATGCACACATCTGATAGTTGGCATGTAGCATCACCTAGTGAATCTCTACTAAATTTGCTCATTGTGGTCTTATAATTTTAAAATAGACTTACATAGTACAACTCTTTTAAACACCTTTAACAAAAACCACACTTCCCAGAGCGTTGGTATTTTGCATGTACAGTCAAACATGTGTCAACGGTTACATCTATTAAGCAACCACTTGTCAAGTTATACCCCTTTTCCCCCATATTAAATGTTATATAAGCTAAATTTTGTCATACAACTTAGTTTTTACAAATTTATTTTAGCTTGATTGCGAAACAAGTTCCTACAAGTTATATTAATCATTCTTGAGACCTCATTCCTGATGGAATCCATCGCCACGATACCTGTTGGTAGTATGTCTTTATGAGATTCTTGTCCGAACCATTATTTCACTACTTGAAGACATACAGATACCAAACTAATTGGCATGTGGATACATCTAAGGATAGCTGTTTGGTTTAAACATATGTATTCCACTATATACATTCATAAAACAATACATGTACGCGAAATCAAAGAAGTAAGTATATAGGAAAGGATTAAAACGGAAGAGAGAGCATATATAGTTTCTCTCCTTAGATGTTTGTCGTATAACAAGATATGGTTTATGTGATCGTAAAGCTAACATCATATATCAAATTCGTCTGAAAACGTTAGACACATCTACCAAGCAAGTATGTGGATACGCCTAGGGATGACTGTTGCAACTATAATCTTTCAATGGGAGTTAAACTAATATTAAATGAATTTATCGTACCTAGTGGTGTACACAGATGAAAGGAACAACATATACAGTCAAACCTGTGTTAGTGGTCAGCTCCGTTAAGCAGCCAACCTGTATTAAGCAGCCAGTTTCCAGATTCCCAAGCGGTTGTTTTATTATATATTTGACCTCTATTAAGCAGCCACCTGTGCTAAGCAGCCACTTTCTCTGACTCCCTTGGCTGGCTGCTTAAGACAGGTTTGACTGTATACTAATTATTGCTTTCATCATGCTACATGATAAACTCACTTGTAACTTGCTATAATATTTGCAGTGTATATTTTGAGGCCCCGACAGATTAGTTGCACATGTATAACATAACTACATGTATATAGGGGTTTATATATATACCATATTGATCTGAACAAGTAATTGATTAGCAATAACTCTGCCTGGGCCTCAACTATTTACTACCGTAATCGTCTATATATAAGATGCACTTTTCCCCTCCAAAATAGTATCCAAAAGTCTGCTGCGTCTTATACTCCGGGTTTAGAACTAAATTCCTTTGTTTCAGACTAAAAAATGAAGGGAAATAAATGTTTCATACTATATAACAGTAAACCCCATGCATTGCTGTAAGTTCACCTGCCAGACTTGTCCGTAATCTAGGTCAGCTCAATGTCTTTAAAAACAAATGTGCATACTTTCAGAACATTTGTATGTTTTATAGCGTGTTGTGCTTTTTCAATCCAGGACCTTGAGTAGCTTTTACTACACAAATGCTATTGGTTGCTATGGTTACATATTTCACCTTAAAAAAACTATTTTTTGGTTTTTGGATACGTTGATCGTCGCCTCCTGGTTACTCAATAAGCTTTTGATAAGATACACACCTAATACAGATGCTTTTAAGGATACTGATAATTTTGTCTTATATTTTTTCAATCAGCATATCTCAACATATAGCTTACCACTAGCCTGGGTGCTGGATTTTTAACTTCAGGCCTATTAATAGGATTAATGCGAGTCAATAATATGATCAGAAACTCAATAAGGCCCAATTAATAGTCTCGGTGTTAAAATATATTTATTTGACTGACCAGGCAAAATATATCGACGCCTGTTCGCAGGCTAGCTTACCACATGTTGTCCCATTTTACCGGACACCGTCGTAAAAACATATAATTGTATTTATTTTTGTTTCTTATTTTGAGATCTTATGCAAACTTATACTGTGTAATGTTTATGAATGAATTTTGAACTAAAATAACTCTGTAAACTAGAAATTACGTAAGTCTTTAAAATTAATATCTAGGTTTATGAAATAAGACAATTTGTTTTGATAAAAATATTCCATATTTTTAAAGAAAATCCGAGAAAATCACTAGTTACTTCACCATTTGTCCATTGAACTACAGGACTATATGCTCGTTGAATCTATAAATTTTTGTGTTGCACGTAAATGAAATTTGTTTTGCGGTGTATTATGATGATGGCCATACCACACTATACCAGATAGATGTTTAAATGACCTCATTGGCAGATGCCAAAACAAATAATAACGAGGCATCGAGTTAATGTGTTTGACTATAAAAGTGAGTTACAATCTGCCTTACAGCTCGCCCATATGGTTCGCCAGAGGCGAGGGTAAATAAGCTCAATCATCATCAACCTTACAGCTGTTGGGAAACATCTGAAATCCAGACAAAATTTAAATTATTGGTGAACAGTTGTACCTGTTTTAAGCAGCCAGCCAAGGAAATGATAGAAAGTGACTGCTCAGTGCAGGTGGCTGCTTAATAGAGGTCAATTAATGTATATTAAGACAACATATTGGGAATGTTGAAACTGGCTGTTTAATACAGGTTGGCTGCTTATTGGAGGTGATCACTAACACAGGTTTGACTGTATTTGCGAACTGTGGTGGAGGTAGTAAGTTCGGAAAACAGCAGAAGTGATATTTGATTATTATTGAATTCTACTGTACAGTGGAGGTAATTATGTGATAGTGTTGAGATATAACAGTAAATATGTACCAAAACACGATATAACGGTAAATATGTACCAAAACACGATATAACGGTAAATATGTACCAAAACACGTTGCAATAAATAGTGTTTCATTGGTTTGTGAGTGGGTTGCATAAATTGTTTGTTTGTTTTATCACTAAATGTTATATATCACGTTTATTATTTAATTACTTTGTTTCTATGGCAAATATTTGGGGGATATGGACTGTAATAGAAAATTACATGTGTAATCTTTAGAAGCTACCAAATATATTTCGGAATTCCGATAATAATAGCTTTCTATGTTCATAAGTGAAATATTATTCGATCAGTCACTTAAACAAACAAATTTCTTTTTATTTTAGGCTGCAGTGTTTTTATGATGCAATTTTAAGGTCTGGCGGTCCAATGTCCTTTTCTGAACATATCAATTTTTGTGTGTACAATATTGATATAATATAGTAATAGATGGCGATTGTTTAATATAATATTTATTTGTTCTATTACACTTTTATTATTTATTTGCTATATTGCATGTAGTGTACATAATTATGTGATTACATTTAGCTGTTATATTGTTTTATGTTGAACATTTTATATAATGGCACGAAAAATGCATTGCCATGTATCTCCTATTAACCGAGATAAAACCAACATCGCTACTCTCCCTTGAATTATGGTGGTGTATGGATTACAGTTCTTGGATATTACCCATGATTCTCCACAATTACTAGCCATGGACATGATTCATTTGTGGGCCTATCGTATTTGCGGTTGTATAAGAGGGGCGGAGCCACACAATGTGGTGTTTGGTGTTTATTTGTTTCATTATTTGATTGATCAGAACTTCTATCATATACTATCATCCAAACATTTTGGAATATATTCAGTTGTTCAGTTTGTGCTTTGTAATAAAGATGTGATATATCTTTGATGGAAGCCTTCGTATTTCGTTTTCATGAAATATTAATAATATAATGTAGGTGTGCGTTTTCTATGTATCTAGTATATATATATATATATATATATATAAACCAATTGAAGTCGTCATATAAATGGCTTAAAATGAATTCACCATTTTACAACAGACGGATATGTAGTCCAGTGGTAACACGCTGGACTGGTAATCCAGGGATCGCAGGTTTGATCCCCCCGTCTGACCCTTATAAAATTAGTCTTTCAGATGGGACTTTAAACCGAGGTCTCGTGTCGGTGCTTTACAATGTACACATAAAAGAACCAGAGGAGACACTGGAATGGGTCTCTGTCTGTATCATTGCACTATCCTCCAAAAATCTAAAATGACTAATCTCTTCAGGAGGCGGCGCTCATATGGGCAACCGTTAGCGACGATAAATAAACGTAAAACACACACATTGATCAGAACTTCTATATCCATTCATCAATATTGGACGGACATTCTTGTTTAAATAATATATTATATATCCAGTCGCTACTAGAGAAATGTGCCTTTTACAAGCAGATAAAAAAGTATATACTTTATTTATTTTACAACGATAGAAACTTATATTAATCACTCTCGTTGGCGCGGATGAAAGCATATGTGTGATCATTCATGTAGGAGGAAACCGGAGTACCTGGAGAAAACCCACCTGTCCGATCTGCCGGCCAACTTACCATCTCACATAATTCCCAGTTCGAGAAGCGAACATACTAACCACTGCGCTAATCGGACAGCCGATGATTGCATATTGGAAGGACATTCTTGTTTAAATATATAATATATATCCAGTCGCTACTAGAGTATTGTGCCTTTTACAAGCACCTAATAAGAATTACGAAAATAAATATTACGAAGAAAAAAACAGATGTTTTTTGTATTACCCTATTTTATTCCTCCTAATTACATAGTATTAATATAAAAATGTAATGCAGATAAATACATTTTAAAAATAATTTAAACTTACAATTTATATATTTAACAAGTAGGTACGATAAGAAACAAATATTTTGTTCAAAGTAATTTATTTGTGTGTAAATTACTGACTTTTCTAGATTGTTGCTAATATAGCTGTAGCTTCCAAGTTCTTTGAGTTAATTTATTCGTTTTGTGGTTTAAATAGCTTAGGTCTTTGGTCATACAGTACTGTCCAGCTTTTTGGCTCACCTGAGCAAAGCTCATAATTATGAGGTATTGTTACTGCAATATCGATGAGGCAATCACACACTTTAAGCACGCCCAATGTAGTTCATACCCCGATGGAAACTATTAACCCATGAGTCATTACTTAAAAAAGAGATAACATTTTAATAATGAATATTAAATCAAACAAACACTTGTGTAATTATTTTGATTTACTGTACAAAGAACCCATTAATTCGTACTACTATGAGATAGAAATTTAAACCGGCGACTTTTATACAAGTATGCTTTTATTAGGTTAACTGGTGAATCGGCAGTTATTATTAAATCAAAACAATCTTACCTCTTAATCACATCAATAATTCACTACTCTTAACCCATTTCATTCTGGATACATTTAAAGGCTTTTGCAAACAACATAGATCCAGATCAGCCGCAGCGTGATGCTGCGTGCTGATCAGGATCTATGTTGTTTGCTACATAGCCAAGTGTCTTAGCAAGATCATCTGAATAGCAAACAGCATAGAACCTGATCAGACGGCACATTCCGTGGCAGCTGATCTGGCTCTATGTTCCTTGCAAATACGGTTTGAACGGTATCCAGAATGAAATGGGTTAAATCTTCTTCTTGTCGTTCGCGAATATAATGGGTTAAATCAAAACAATCTTACCTCTTAATCACATCAATAATTCACTACTCTTAACAAAGTGTTGTCCACTAAAACCAGACATTTATCTGTTTGGTCATAATTGTTTACTTAGTAGCTGAAATCAGGATCTATTTGATCGACAGGTTCCTGCTGAAATATACATCTTAATGGAGACATGACATTCTGTATGTATGCAAGTGCTTTCAGCTTTTACATAAAAGACAGACCAACCATTACATTTTGGATTAGCTGCTTGTTTCAAATCAATGCAGTCAACAGCTGATTTAGTTTTACCAATGTTATTTCTTTGAAAATAGTATATCACTGCACAGCAGAAAATAGTATATCACTGCACAGCTGGGCTATGTGTGTTTACTAATAAGAACATTTGTGGATATTTTACCCATGTACTGTACAGCGGTTTAAAATTTGTGGTTATTTAGATTTGTTTTGATCAATATTTGAGTATAGAGTACTCGATTTTTGATTCATGAATACTCGAGTACTTGTTATCTCCGTGTGTTTTACGTTTTTTATCGTCGCTACTGGTTGCCCATATGAGCGATGCCTACTGAAGAGATTAGTCATTTTAGATTTGTTGGAGGATAGAGACCCATTCCAGAATATCCGCTGGTTCTTTTATGTGCACGGTGTAAAGCACCAACACAAGACCTCGGTTTAAAGTCCCAACTGTAAGACTATTAATTTTTTAGGGTCAGATGGGGGATCGAACCTGCAATCCCTTGATTACCAGTCCAACGTGTTACCACTGTACTATTCGCGGATTAATTGATGACTTTTATATAATAAGTTGAACATCAAAGGGCTTCAAAACATCGCCCATGTAGTCAATTATATAATCACCTACCTGACTGCCTTCTGTCAATAAATTGTTGACACATGTGTTGTTCGATATATATATGCTATGTAAAGATGCAGATCGGGTATCTTTTTTCCCAGCGGCTAGACAACCAGTCAACGGTCATAAACAATTTTGGAAATGATTGGTTATTCTGATTTTCTGAAAATGACACTTGCCCGGGACTAAGATTCGATCAATGATTGACAGGCGATAGGATTTGTTCTGCACTGATTACCACAGGACATGCTAATTGATTTGTTTGCGGGACAATTTACATTTGTTCAAACGTTTTGTCTATTTTGTTTTTCTGAATATGACACTTTCTAAATTTCGAGACGTGCAAACCTGCCCGACACGATTTTACACCTGTCCCGGCCGTCGGACGATGAGATTTGTACAGCCCTGAATAAGAAATTACATAATGTAGAAATTTGCATTTTTCACCGATGTAGTGTCGCTTTAAAATATTTCACTAAATTCGAGTCCATATTATGAACATAATTCTCTGGGTTTTTTTTTTATACACATCAAAACTCTTTATTGTGGCTGGAAGTACATGTAAAGTGTCTGGCAAAACTACTTGATTTATCTGCTGCTTGTACATTATAAATTTACATATAATTATAGAGATTGTCCTGCCATGATAGCAGAAACACAATACAATCAGCTACTATTATTCTGTGAACTTTCTACCAATGATCAGTTGTCGTCAAACAAAATGTATTACCGGTACTTTGCTACACTAAAAGTTGTGCCGGATAGACGCAGATTCTTCCTGGGATATTTTGTAATTGATTCTAAAACATATAAAATAGTCTGCGACATTAGACCGATTTATGATATTATTGAACAGTTTATGGATCAACAGTTTCTGGTTTTTAAATTTGGTCTTTGGAGCCAAAACTTGGTTCAGGATTGGTAGACTGGCAGTTTGGACTGACAGATCTGTCGTTTGAACCGTCGGTTTAGACTGATTGATAAGCAGGTTTGCACCGTCGGTTTGGACTGATTGATAAGCAGGTTTGCACCGTCGGTTTGGACTGATTGATAAGCAGGGTTTGCACCGTCGGTTTGGACTGATTGATAAGCAGGTTTGCACAGTCGGTTTGGACTGATTGATAAGCAGGGTTTGCACCGTCGGTTTGGACGGATTGATAAGCAGGTTTGCACCATCGGTTTGGACTGATTGATAAGCAGGTTTGCACAGTCGGTTTGGACTGATTGATAAGCAGGGTTTGCACCGTCGGTTTGGACTGATTGATAAGCAGGGTTTGCACCGTCGGTTTGGACTGATTGATAAGCAGGTTTGCACCGTCGGTTTGGACTGATTGATAAGCAGGTTTGCACCGTCGGTTTGGACTGATTGATAAGCAGGTTTGCACCGTTGGTTTGGACTGATTGATAAGCAGGTTTGCACCGTCGGTTTGGACTGATTGATAAGCAGGTTTGCACCGTCGGTTTGGACTGATTGATAAGCAGGTTTGCACTGTCGGTTTATTCGTGACTTTATTGTGACCTACTATTCATTGAATTTTCATCCAATTCACATAAAACTTGGCATACATCAGCATCAAGTTGACAGCACTTTCAGAACTGATGATGTTTTCTTTTTCTGTATTTTGATATGTGTAATGTTATGCATTGTTCAAACTGTATACGATTGGGAAATAAAATATGTCTAAACTAAGTGCCAAGCGCATATTGTTTAATTTTTAGTCCAGTAACTTCTTGAGTTAGGTCCCCTCTTGTACCTCACTATATTACTATCTAGTGCATCTGAACCGTGTGGTCTCAACTCTTACAGTTTGAATCAAATTAGTTTATACAAATTTATTTTTAGCTCGATTGCGAAGTTCTTGCAACATTATTTTAATCGCTCTTGAGACCTCATTCCTGATGGAATCTATCGCCAAGAGGCAATGTGGAATTTAAGGGCACTATCGTAATGGCTACAACTAGGTGCGAACTCTGTGCATTTCAAACTGACGTGAACACACTACATATGCGTTATCACGACTTCCAATATTGAATTGAGACTGGGATACTTGAGTTATGTCCCCTTTCCTACTTAACTATATTACATTAGCTAGATGGATCTTGAACACATGATAAATCTCCAAAGCAGTTTATCTTATTAAAGCCTTCGTATAGACACGTATACTACAATGTTTCTTCTTTAACATTTCAGATAAAAAACATAAAAAAACATTTACAAAACATTATCCAATCTCGTGGCTGTTTGGCATATATTATAAAATCTGGCTTTCAAATATGTTTTCATATTTAACATAATGCACAATTAATGGTTATATATACTGTACCGTATAACGGCCAATGATAATCCTAACACAATTTTGTACAAAGTCATAACATTTCATAGCAAGTACTCAGTGCTCGTGCGAGCTAAGAAGTCGTTGACCAATCCTTGGATGGATGTTCTAAAACTGTTCACAGATCTCAAACTAGAGCTCAAGTAATTTGATTGGTTGATTCTGAGATGTACACTCAGTACCAATCAGAAGCTTTGAAATGACTGAGACAGGAGAACAGTTTTCAAGGTTCATGTCGATGCAGCAATTTATAATTGTTCGTTTGTTATTTGGGTCACCCCAAACAGCTTAGGTCATACGGCAACTCCAACAATTATTGGTGAAGAATGACCCAGGTAGAACCACGACCTACCGCAAGCCAGCTGGATAGCTTCCTCATTTGAAAGAATCCGACACCCCCAGAGCCGGCTCATCTGGATCTACACTTTTTTGTAAGCCAATTTAGAGGTCTGTGGTGTTGAAAGGGTTAATTCACAGCAGGTAATGGCATGAGTGTAAAGTTTGAGGTACAGTCCATTAACCATGAAGCTGGAACTGAGCACATGTATTCCGTTCTGATTGGCTTAAACTGTACGGTTCCCTCATGAACAAGAAATACACAACATCTTGCTAATTGGCTATTAGCAACAGCATGGTATGGGGACGTGATCGTCATGTCCAGGTGATCTGGCTTCGGTTCCCGACTGAGGATTTTGCCGCCGGCAACAGAAACTATGTTCATGAAATCTTCCTTGGATGGAATGGCATACTCAAAACTTCCGTAGAAATAGAAATGCCAACCATCAAACAGTCCTGGTAGCTATGAAATAAAGAAACATGTTCATTTTGTGAAATATGCATGGTTCCTGGCTTCATGTTAGGTGTAGTGTGTATTCCAACATGTTAGGTGTAGTGTGTATTCCAACATGCTATGTGTAGTGTATATTCCAACATGTTAGGTGTATTCCAACATGTTAGGTGTGTGTATTCCAACATGCTGTGTATTCCAACATGTTAGGTGTAGTGTGTATTCCAACATGCTGTGTATTCCAACATGTTAGGTGTAGTGTGTATTCCAACATGTTATGTGTAGCGTGTATTCCAACATGTTAGGTGTATTCCAACATGTTAGGTGTAGTGTGTATTCCAACATGTTAGGTGTAGTGTGTATTCCAACATGTTAGGTGTAATGTGTATTCCAACATGTTAGGTGTAGTGTGTATTCCAACATGTTAGGTGTAGTGTGTATTCCAACATGTTAGGTGTAGCGTGTATTCCAACATGTTATGTGTAGCGTGTATTCCAACATGTTAGGTGTAGTGTGTATTCCAACATGTTAGGTGTAGCGTGTATTCCAACATGTTAGGTGTAGTGTGTATTCCAACATGTTAGGTGTAGTGTGTATTCCAACATGTTAGGTGTAGTGTGTATTCCAACATGCTAGGTGTAGTGTGTATTCCAACATGTTAGGTGTAGTGTGTATTCCAACATGTTAGGTGTAGTGTGTATTCCAACATGTTAGGTGTAGTGTGTATTCCAACATGTTAGGTGTATTCCAACATGTTAGGTGTAGTGTGTATTCCAACATGTTAGGTGTAGTGTGTATTCCAACATGTTAGGTGTAGTGTGTATACCTGAGTGTTATGTGTAGTGTGTATTCCAACATGTTAAGTGTAGTGTGTATTCCAACATGTTAGGTGTAGTGTGTATTCCAACATGTTAGGTGTAGTGTGTATTCCAACATGTTAGGTGTAGTGTGTATTCCAACATGTTAGGTGTAGTGTGTATTCCAACATGTTAGGTGTAGTGTGTATTCCAACATGTTAGGTGTAGTGTGTATTCTAACATGTTAGGTGTAGTGTGTATTCCAACATGTTAGGTGTAGCGTGTATTCCAACATGTTAGGTGTAGTGTGTATTCCAACATGTTAGGCGTAGCGTGTATTCCAACATGTTAGGTGTAGTGTGTATTCCAACATGTTAGGTGTAGTGTGTATTCCAACATGTTAGGTGTAGTGTGTATTCCAACATGTTATGTGTAGCGTGTATTCCAACATGTTAGGTGTAGTGTGTATTCCAACATGTTAGGTGTAGCGTGTATTCCAACATGTTACATATACAGGGTGTATACAGCTTACAAATACAGTGTGCGTACAGTTTACATATACAGTGTGCGTACAGTTTACATATACAGTGTGCGTACAGTTTACATATACAGTGTGTGTAGTGTACATATACAGTGTGCATACAGTTTACATATACAGTGTGTGTGTACAGTTTACATATACAATGTGCGTACAGTTTACATATACAATGTGCATACAGTTTACATATACAATGTGCATACAGTTGACATATACAGTGTGCGTACAGTTTACATATACAGTGTGCGTACAGTTTACATATACAGTGTGCATACAGTTTACATAATATACAGTGTGTGTACAGTTTACATATACAGTGTGTGTACAGTTTACATATACAGTGTGTGTACAGTTTACATATACAGTGTGCATACAGTTTACATATACAGTGTGCATACAGTTTACATATACAGTATGCGTACAGTTTACATATGCAGTTTACATATACAGTGTGCATACAGTTTACATAATATACAGTGTGTGTACAGTTTACATATACAGTGTGTGTACAGTTTACATATACAGTGTGTGTACAGTTTACATATACAGTGTGCATACAGTTTACATATACAGTGTGCATACAGTTTACATATACAGTATGCGTACAGTTTACATATGCAGTTTACATATACAGTGTGCATACAGTTTACATAATATACAGTGTGTGTACAGTTTACATATACAGTGTGTGTACAGTTTACATATACAGTGTGTGTACAGTTTACATATACAGTGTGCATACAGTTTACATATACAGTGTGCATACAGTTTACATATACAGTATGCGTACAGTTTACATATGCAGTTTACATATACAGTGTGCATACAGTTTACATAATATACAGTGTGTGTACAGTTTACATATACAGTGTGTGTACAGTTTACATATACAGTGTGTGTACAGTTTACATATACAGTGTGCATACAGTTTACATATACAGTGTGTGTACAGTTTACATATACACAATGTTTACAGGTTATATATACAGGGTGTATACATCTTACAAATACAGGGTGCGTACAGTTTATATT
The DNA here is from genome assembly GCA_014843695.1 of Archivesica marissinica. Classification (NCBI taxonomy): domain Eukaryota; kingdom Metazoa; phylum Mollusca; class Bivalvia; order Venerida; family Vesicomyidae; genus Archivesica; species Archivesica marissinica. The sequence goes on from CM026394.1 coordinate 30,024,843, forward strand.
ACCTGCTGTTTTCTGTTCATCCGGCCTTTGTTTGGAGCTTTTACATGCGGAAACAGGCTGGTACCCTGAGCCTCAAATGCTTCCTCACACACCAAACTACCGACCTGGATACAAGTCTTCAGCCCTGAACACAAAGCAGATAACTAGATAGTTGTGTATAAGTGCAAACAATCTACATCAGGGACCATGAATGTATATTATTTGACCCCTACAGTGTGGTCAAATATAACCCCGGGATCACATTTTGAGCAAACTTAGTATAGGTTCACTAGTTGATGCTGCTTTCCAAATATGAAAGATCTGGTGATTGACTGGAGATTAGAAGAAGATGATTTCTAAAGAGCTGTACTATATAAGTCTGTAAACTATGTGATCCTTACCGCAGGGTACATGACGACCCCAGCATCACAATTGAGCAAAATTAGTATTGGTCCGGTCTGCTAGGTGATGTTATCCCTATGTGATCCCTACCGCAGGGTCCATTATGACACCAGCATCATCATTGAGCAAACTTAGTATTGGTTCGGTCCGCTAGGTGATGTTATCCCTATGTGATCCCTACCGCAGGGTCCATGATGACCCCAGCATCATCATTTGAGCAAACTTAGTAGTGGTCCACTAGATGGTGGTACATGCAAAATATCAAATATCTGGATATTGTTTTGTTTTTTTCAGAAGATTTTTTTTAAAGAATTGTACTATTTAAGTCTATGCAAACTTATTGATGGAAGTCGTGATAACGCAGTAGATGCGCGTTCGCTTCAGTTCACAAACGTTGTACAAATAGAAATTTAGCAAATGGGTTGGGCGACAAGTTCTAACAAGATTAGTGATTTGCCTTCGCCATAAGGAGTTTTACTATGTAAATCAATGTAAATTCGGTGACCCTACAGTGGGGTCAAATAATGACCCCATGATCACACAAATTAGCAAACTTAGTAAAGGTCAACTGCGTAATGTGACAAGCCAAATATGAAATATCTATGCATTGTGGTTGATGAGAAGATTTTTTTAAAAGATTTACTATATAATTCTAGAGTAAATAGAGGAAAAAATGTCTCTACTTTGATTGTTTAATCATATTTTATTTGCTATTTTACATATATAGTACATATAGACTTAACATTCATTATATGTGATAAAATGCAAAATGGGTTGGGCAACAAGTTCTAGCAACATTAGTAAAGATGTCTCTACTCACTGGCAACCACGCAATTTGGAGAATCGATACAGCTTGAGGGGTTGGCATTGCTTCCGGGTCGTACGGGGGTCTAAGTATAGTTCTTAGACAGTAGTTCTCAGATAAATTCACAATGTACAGTTTGCATGTATTGATGTGAAGAAGAATGGTCATTTATTGGCAAAGGATGGGCATAAACTTTAATTCCAGTTATAGACTAACCAGGATTTATATTGTGTTTTACAGGAATACGTATTCGCAGCGGATGGTCACAGCTGTTCGGCGATATTGTATCATTGCGCATGTCACGGTGGTCGTAGGTGATGAGACACAGCGAAAACAGAAGATTATCAAAATACCATTTATTGTGGATTGTATTTCCGAACTGTGGCTGATTTGTATGGAATACAGTGTATTGAATGAGTTGGAATATTAGTGAAATAACGACAGAGAGCAGAAACATGTGTATTTACTACAGACTTTAAAGGCCCATTTTATTGCTGAACGACACCTTGAGCAAACTATCATCTATTAATGTTCCACACATATTTTCATTATATTCGTGTCAGTAATTTCCGAGAAATATTTTGAAATTTCAGTACCCATTTGACCTAATTTGATCACCAAAGGTTCATTGTTCTGAAGTTTCACGATGCATGGATCAGAGGTTCAGGAGGAACTGTCATTTGTTGACATTGCACGTTGTATGCAGATGGATGCCATTCAAAAGTCGATCCCAAAAGCTCACCTTGATGAGTATTTTTTAAAATTTCATCTTGCTAAAAACTAGTTCAAGCAAATTTATTTACCATAAGCTCAATTGCAAAACAACTTATATTAATCACTCTCGAGACCTCATTCCTGATGGAATCCATCGCCACGGAGAGAGAAGAGGCAATATGGAATTTAAATGCCTTGCCTTAAGGGCACAATCGTAACGGCTCGAGCTGGACTCGATCTTCGATTGCTAAAAACTGATATCTTCTATACATACATTCAAGGCTGAGAATCCATTTTCCCAGGAGTATACCCTGTACAATCTTGATGGTGCGTGGACACATTCCCGCAGCATTAAACTTTGTCACAATGTGCGTCACTGAAAAACATAACTAGAAGTTTTATCAATTCTGGACACATCTGGTCACTATTAATCACGCTTTCTCAAATAGCACGAGCAATCTGGGATTCAAATAGCACGAGCAATCTGGGATTCAAATAGCACGAGCAATCTGGGATTTAAATAGCACGAGCAATCAGGGATTCAAATAGCACGAGCAATCTGGGATTCAAATAGCACGAGCTATCAGGGATTCAAATAGCACGAGCAATCTGGGATTCAAATAGCACGAGCAATCTGGGATTCAAATAGCACGAGCAATCTGGGATTTAAATAGCACAAGCAATCAGGGATTCAAATAGCACGAGCAATCTGGGATTCAAATAGCACGAGCTATCAGGGATTCAAATAGCACGAGCAATAAGGGATTCAAATAGCATGAGCAATCTGGGATTCACAATAGCACGAGCAATCAGAGATTCAAATAGCACGAGCTATCAGGGATTCAAATAGCACAAGCAATCAGGAATTCAAATAGCACAAGCAATCAGGAATTCAAATAGCACGAGATATCAGGAATTCAAATAGCATGAGCTATCAGGGATTCAAATAGCACGAGCTATCAGGGATTCAAATAGCACGATCAATCAGGAATTCAAATAGCACGAGCAATCAGGGATTCAAATAGCACGATCAATCAGGAATTCAAATAGCATGAGCTATCAGGGACGAATATTTACATCACTCTCGCATTTACTTCGATGAACGTATATGCCCCGTTTGTATCTATATTTGTGTGAATCCTCTCACTAATGATATGCAGCTCTCACATACCAATACACTGATCTATCACACACTACTGTCAATATCTCTCCTATACCATTACACTGATCTATCACACATTACTGTCAATATCTCTCCTATACCATTACACTGATCTATTACACACTACTGTCAATATCTCTCCTATACCATTACACTGATCTATCACACACTACTGTCAATATTTCTCCTATACAATACACTGATCTATCACACACTACTGTCAATATCTCTCCTATACCATTACACTGATCTATTACACACTACTGTCAATATCTCTCCTATACCATTACACTGATCTATCTCACACTACTGTCAATATCTCTCCTATACCAATACACTGATCTATTACACACTACTGTCAATATCTCTCACATACCAATACACTGATCTATCATACACTACTGTCAATATCTCTCCTATACCATTACACTGATATATCACAGACTACTGTCAATATCTCTCCCATACCAATACACTGATCTATCACACACTACTGTCAATATCTCTCCTATACCATTACACTGATATATCACAGACTACTGTCAATATCTCTCACATACCAATACACTGATCTATTACACACTACTGTCAATATCTCTCACATACCAATACACTGATCTATTACACACTACTGTCAATATCCCTCACATACCAATACACTGATCTATTACACACTACTGTCAATATCTCTCACATACCAATACACTGATCTATCACACACTACTGTCAATATCCCTCACATACCAATACACTGATCTATCACAGACTACAGTCAATATCTCTCCTATACCATTACACTGATCTATCACACACTACTGTCAATATTTCTCCTATACAATACACTGATCTATCACACACTACTGTCAATATCTCTCCTATACCATTACACTGATCTATTACACACTACTGTCAATATCTCTCCTATACCATTACACTGATCTATCTCACACTACTGTCAATATCTCTCCTATACCAATACACTGATCTATTACACACTACTGTCAATATCTCTCACTTACCAATACACTGATCTATCACACACTACTGTCAATATCTCTCCTATACCATTACACTGATATATCACAGACTACTGTCAATATCTCTCCCATACCAATACACTGATCTATTACACACTACTGTCAATATCCCTCACATACCAATACACTGATCTATCACACACTACTGTCAATATCTCTCACATACCAATACACTGATCTATCACACACTACTGTCAATATCCCTCACATACCAATACACTGATCTATCACAGACTACAGTCAATATCTCTCCTATACCATTACACTGATCTATTACACACTACTGTCAATATCTCTCCTATACCATTACACTGATCTATCACACACTACTGTCAATATTTCTCCTATACAATACACTGATCTATCACACACTACTGTCAATATCTCTCCTATACCATTACACTGATCTATTACACACTACTGTCAATATCTCTCCTATACCATTACACTGATCTATCTCACACTACTGTCAATATCTCTCCTATACCAATACACTGATCTATTACACACTACTGTCAATATCTCTCACATACCAATACACTGATCTATCACACACTACTGTCAATATCTCTCCTATACCATTACACTGATATATCACAGACTACTGTCAATATCTCTCCCATACCAATACACTGATCTATCACACACTACTGTCAATATCTCTCCTATACCATTACACTGATATATCACAGACTACTGTCAATATCTCTCACATACCAATACACTGATCTATTACACACTACTGTCAATATCTCTCACATACCAATACACTGATCTATTACACACTACTGTCAATATCTCTCACATACCAATACACTGATCTATTACACACTACTGTCAATATCTCTCCTATACCAATACACTGATCTATACACACTACTGTCAATATCCAACAACACACATACACTGATCTATCACACACTACTGTCAATATCTCTCCTATACCATTACACTGATCTATTACACACTACTGTCAATATCTCTCCTATACCATTACACTGATCTATCACACACTACTGTCAATATTTCTCCTATACAATACACTGATCTATCACACACTACTGTCAATATCTCTCCTATACCATTACACTGATCTATTACACACTACTGTCAATATCTCTCCTATACCATTACACTGATCTATCTCACACTACTGTCAATATCTCTCCTATACCAATACACTGATCTATTACACACTACTGTCAATATCTCTCACTTACCAATACACTGATCTATCACACACTACTGTCAATATCTCTCCTATACCATTACACTGATATATCACAGACTACTGTCAATATCTCTCCCATACCAATACACTGATCTATTACACACTACTGTCAATATCCCTCACATACCAATACACTGATCTATCACACACTACTGTCAATATCTCTCACATACCAATACACTGATCTATTACACACTACTGTCAATATCCCTCACATACCAATACACTGATCTATCACAGACTACAGTCAATATCTCTCCTATACCATTACACTGATCTATCACACACTACTGTCAATATTTCTCCTATACAATACACTGATCTATCACACACTACTGTCAATATCTCTCCTATACCATTACACTGATCTATTACACACTACTGTCAATATCTCTCCTATACCATTACACTGATCTATCTCACACTACTGTCAATATCTCTCCTATACCAATACACTGATCTATTACACACTACTGTCAATATCTCTCACATACCAATACACTGATCTATCACACAATACTGTCAATATATCTCCTATACCATTACACTGATATATCACAGACTACTGTCAATATCTCTCACATACCAATACACTGATCTATCACACACTACTGTCAATATCTCTCCTATACCATTACACTGATATATCACAGACTACTGTCAATATCTCTCACATACCAATACACTGATCTATTACACACTACTGTCAATATCCCTCACATACCAATACACTGATCTATCACACACTACTGTCAATATCTCTCACATACCAATACACTGATATATCACACATTACTGTCAATATCTCTCACATACCAATACACTGATATATCACACACTACTGTCAATATCTCTCACATACCAATACACTGATATATCACACACTACTGTCAATATCTCACACATACCAATACACTGATCTATTACACACTACTGTCATATCTCTCACATACCAATACACTGATCTATTACACACTACTGTCAATATCTCTCACATACCAATACACTGATATATCACACACTACTGTCAATATCTCTCACATACCAATACACTGATATATTACACACTACAGTCAATATCTCTCACATACCAATACACTGATATATCACACACTACTGTCAATATCTCTCACATACAAATACACTGATCTATTACACACTACTGTCAATATCTCTCACATACCAATACACTGATATATCACACACTACTGTCAATATCTCTCACATACAAATACACTGATCTATTACACACTACTGTCAATATCTCTCACATACCAATACACTGATATATCACACACTACTGTCAATATCTCTCACATACAAATACACTGATCTATTACACACTACTGTCAATATCTCTCACATACCAATACACTGATATATCACACACTACTGTCAATATCTCTCACATACAAATACACTGATCTATTACACACTACTGTCAATATCTCTCACATACCAATACACTGATATATCACACACTACTGTCAATATCTCTCACATACAAATACACTGATCTATTACACACTACTGTCAATATCTCTCACATACCAATACACTGATATATCACACACTACTGTCAATATCTCTCACATACAAATACACTGATCTATCACACACTACTGTCAATATCTCTCACATACCAATACACTGATCTATTACACACTACTGTCAATATCCCTCACATACCAATACACTGATCTATTACACACTACTGTCAATATCCCTCACATACCAATACACTGATCTATTACACACTACTGTCAATATCCCTCACATACCAATACACTGATATATTACACACTACTGTCAATATCCCTCACATACCAATACACTGATATATTACACACTACTGTCAATATCCCTCACATACCAATACACTGATCTATTACACACTACTGTCAATATCTCTCACATACCAATACACTGATCTATCACACACTACTGTCAATATCTCTCACATACCAATACACTGATATATACACACTACTGTCAATATCTCTCACATACCAATACACTGATCTATTACACACTACTGTCAATATCCCTCACATACCAATACACTGATCTATTACACACTACTGTCAATATCTCTCACATACCAATACACTGATCTATCACACACTACTGTCAATATCTCTCACATACCAATACACTGATCTACACAACACAAACCCAACACACACACTACTGTCAATATTCTCCTATACAATACACTGATCTATCACACACTACTGTCAATATCTCTCCTATACCATTACACTGATCTATTACACACTACTGTCAATATCTCTCACATACCAATACACTGATCTATTACACACTACTGTCAATATCTCTCACATACCAATACACTGATCTATTACACACTACTGTCAATATCTCTCACATACCAATACACTGATCTATTACACACTACTGTCAATATCCCTCACATACCAATACACTGATATATTACACACTACTGTCAATATCTCTCACATACCAATACACTGATCTATTACACACTACTGTCAATATCTCTCACATACCAATACACTGATATATCACACACTACTGTCAATATCTCTCACATACCAATACACTGATATATTACACACTACTGTCAATATCTCTCACATACCAATACACTGATATATCACACACTACTGTCAATATCTCTCACATACAAATACACTGATCTATTACACACTACTGTCAATATCTCTCACATACCAATACACTGATATATCACACACTACTGTCAATATCTCTCACATACCAATACACTGATATATCACACACTACTGTCAATATCTCTCACATACCAATACCATGATCTATTACACACTACTGTCAATATCCCTCACATACCAATACACTGATCTATTACACACTACTGTCAATATCTCTCACATACCAATACACTGATCTATCACAGACTACTGTCAATATCTCTCACATACCAATACACTGATCTATCACACACTACTGTCAATATCTCTCACATACCAATACACTGATCTATTACACACTACTGTCAATATCTCTCACATACCAATACACTGATCTATCACACACTACTGTCAATATCTCTCCTATACCATTACACTGATCTATTACACACTACTGTCAATATCCCTCACATACCAATACACTGATCTATTACACACTACTGTCAATATCCCTCACATACCAATACACTGATCTATTACACACTACTGTCAATATCCCTCACATACCAATACACTGATCTATTACACACTACTGTCAATATCCCTCACATACCAATACACTGATATATTACACACTACTGTCAATATCCCTCACATACCAATACACTGATATATTACACACTACTGTCAATATCCCTCACATACCAATACACTGATCTATTACACACTACTGTCAATATCCCTCACATACCAATACACTGATCTATTACACACTACTGTCAATATCCCTCACATACCAATACACTGATCTATTACACACTACTGTCAATATCCCTCACATACCAATACACTGATATATTACACACTACTGTCAATATCCCTCACATACCAATACACTGATATATTACACACTACTGTCAATATCCCTCACATACCAATACACTGATATATTACACACTACTGTCAATATCCCTCACATACCAATACACTGATCTATTACACACAATAATGTCAATATCTCTCACATACAAATACACTGATCTACCACACACTACTGTCAATATCTCTCCTATACAATACACTGATCTATCACACACTACTGTCAATATCTCTCACATACCAATACACTGATCTATTACACACTACTGTCAATATCTCTCACATACCAATACACTGATCTATCACACACTATGTCAATATCTCTCACATACCAATACACTGATCTATTACACACTACTGTCAATATCTCTCACATACCAATACACTGATCTATTACACACTACTGTCAATATCTCTCACATACCAATACACTGATCTATTACACACTACTGTCAATATCTCTCACATACCAATACACTGATCTATTACACACTACTGTCAATATCTCTCACATACCAATACACTGATCTATTACACACTACTGTCAATATCTCTCACATACCAATACACTGATCTATTACACACTACTGTCAATATCTCTCACATACCAATACACTGATCTATTACACACTACTGTCAATATCTCTCACATACCAATACACTGATCTATTACACACTACTGTCAATATCTCTCACATACCAATACACTGATCTATTACACACTACTGTCAATATCTCTCACATACCAATACACTGATCTATTACACACTACTGTCAATATCTCTCACATACCAATAAACGATTGCGAAGCAAGTTCTAACAATTTATATTAATCACTCTTGGCGCGGATGAAAGTGTATATGTGGTCATTCATGTGGGAGGAAACCGGGGTACCCGGAAAAAACCCACCTATCCGAACTGGCGACCACCGTACCATCTCACATACTTCCCGGTCCGAGGATCGAACCCGGGTTGCATTGGTGAGAAGCGAACGCGCTAACCATTGCGCTAATCGGACAGCCAACACTGATTGTGTTAAGCTACCCACCTTCTGCTGTCACATCTTCTACTAGTTTCACTTGTAACTGTGAGGCAGCTTTATGTAAGGTAACTTTCTCCTCTCTGGATAGGCCGGTACCTAGCAGACAAGGGATCTGGTATTCCATCACATCTATACACTGAAATTAAACCCATCAATGATACCATAGTTGTCTTATACAAAACAGCCACATCACCAAGAAACCATTTCACCTAGTTATTACCTAACTAGATGTATTTTCACCTAGTTATTACCTAACGATACCTAATTTTACTTAGTTATTACCTAACTACACCTATGTTATCGTAGTTATTACCTAATTAGACATATTTTCAAGTAGTTATTATAAACTTTATTTATTTTACAATGATTGTGAAGCAAGTTTTAACAACTCATATTAATCACTCTCGTTGGCTCAGATGAAGGCGTATAATATTATGTGGTCATTCATGTGGGAGGAAACCGGAGTACCCGGAGAAAACCCACCTGTCCGATCTGGCGACCATCGTACCATCTCACATACTTCCCTGTCCGAGGATCGAACCTGGGTCACATTGGTGAGAAGCGAGCGCGCTAACCACTGCGCTAATCGGACAGCCAAGTAGTTATTACTGTAGAACACTATTTGTTCGCGAACATTAATATTTCGATAATTTAGATCAACTTAGATCACAAGTTCATGATTCCCGTGAATAATATGTGTCCATTATAGAGTTATACCCAAAAATATTGTCATTTTATCAATATTCTGAAAGTCAATAAAATTAGCGATATATATATAAACAGTCGCCATTATTGTTATGTGCAAGTTTTGTAATAATTATGTGATTAAACAAAATCAATTACCTTGTTTTTATTTGTCTGCCGTTTGTGAAAAATGCATACATGTACAAAGATCGTAATACCGATCAACAGAAAAAGGTTGTGTTCCGCAGTTTAAATATTTTTATATCGAGGTTACATTATATATATGTACACTAATCAAGGAACTGGTAATGGGTTTTATATGATTTGGGCCTGGCTCCTGTATAGGAGAATGACAGTCTCATAAATCTCGAAAGTCGATAAAACAGTCGATTATGCAGGAGATATTGGAGGCTATTGTGTGAACAGGTTAATTTGCACATCAATGAAACAAGCTTGTGGTTAAAATTTATTGAAATAATTTTACTGTTAATCACATATTTCGGTGTTGTTGACATTTTAAGAATGAACTGATTGACAAGGATTTGCATCGATCTACGGCTCATAGCCACAAATGATTACCGTTAACCATTATTATTGTTATAAACTTACTGTGCAAAATTGGTTAGGTGAGCTGTGACATGGATTATCAAAACATGTTTTAGACAACTGGCCATTATTTAGTGAGTGTATTAATATAATGATCACGTAAACCTGCGAGGATATACGGATACTTCACGATACATCACGGATGCGCAAATTCAAAACTCTGCGAATCAACTGAAAATGTTCAAAATTGTGAAAGTGTTCGAGAAATTATACGGTGTGCTTACCTAACTGGACCTATTCACGTAGTTATTACCTAACCATAATCCAGTCAATACAAAACCTCACAGGTCTTTGTAACCCAGTAAACTACCAAACATCACAGGTCTTTGTAGTCCAGTAAACTATCTATCTCACAGGTCTTTGTAGTCCAGTAAACTATCTATCTCACAGGTCTTTGTAGTCCAGTAAACTATCTATCTCACAGGTCTTTGTAGTCTAGTAAAACAACAAACCTCACAGGTCTTTGTAGTCCAGCAAACTATCTATCTCACAGGTCTTTGTAGTCTAGTAAAACAACCAACCTCATAGGTCTTTGTAATCCAGTAAACTACCTACCTCACAGGTCTTTGTAGTCCAGTAAACTATCTATCTCACAGGTCTTTGTAGTCTAGTAAACTATCTATCTCACAGGTCTTTGTAGTCTAGTAAACTATCTATCTCACAGGTCTTTGTAGTCCAGTAAACTATCTCTCTCACAGGTCTTTGTAGTCCAGTAAACTATCTATCTCACAGGTCTTTGTAATCCAGTAAACTATCTATCTCACAGGTCTTTGTAGTCCAGTAAACTATCTATCTCACAGGTCTTTGTAGTCCAGTAAACTATCTATCTCACAGGTCTTTGTAATCCAGTAAACTATCTATCTCACAGGTCGTTGTAGTCCAGTAAACTATCTATCTCACAGGTCTTTGTAGTCCAGTAAACTATCTATCTCACAGGTCTTTGTAGTCTAGTAAACTATCTATCTCACAGGTCTCTGTAGTCTAGTAAACTATCTATCTCACAGGTCTTTGTAGTCTAGTAAAACAACCAACCTCACAGGTCTTTGTAGTCTAGTAAAACAACCAACCTCACAGGTCTTTGTAGTCTAGTAAAACAACCAACCTCACAGGTCTTTGTAGTCTAGTAAACTATATATCTCACAGGTCTTTGTAGTCTAGTAAACTATCTATCTCACAGGTCTTTGTAGTCCAGTAAACTATCTATCTCACAGGTCTTTGTAGTCCAGTAAACTATCTATCTCACAGGTCTTTGTAGTCCAGTAAACTATCTATCTCACAGGTCTTTGTAGTCTAGTAAAACTACCAACCTCACAGGTCTTTGTAGTCTAGTAAAACTACCAACCTCACAGGTCTTTGTAATTTAGTTAACTACCAACCTCACAGGTCTTTGTAATCCAGTAAATTACATACCTCAATGGCCATTGAATGAGCAGCGGTGACAACAGGTGTCTTCAGTGCTTCCTTCATCGCTTCAGTGACTGCTAGATCTTCAGCTGTCTGTCCATGCAGGTTTCTGTATTGGTGCATATATATACGTGTATAGATAATGGTACAAGTTACGTGAAGCATCCACCTGGAGGATACACAGGATATTTGTCATGGAAGGTTTGATTCATGGATAGTCAATGTGGTACAAGCCATTATGTCATGGAAGGTTTGATTCATGGATAGTCAATGTGGTACAAGCCATTATGTCATGGAAGGTTTGATTCATGGATAGTCAATGTGGTACAAGCCATTATGTCATGGAAGGTTTGATTCATGGATAGTCAATGTGGTACAAGCCATTATGTCATGGAAGGTTTGATTCATGGATAGTCAATGTGGTGTAAGCCATTATGTCATGGAAGGTTTGATTCATGGATAGTCAATGTGTAAGCCATTATGTCATGGAAGGTTTGATTCATGGATAGTCAATATGGTGTAAGCCATTATGTCATGGAAGGTTTGATTCATGGATAGTCAATATGGTGTAAACCATTATGTCATGGAAGGGTTGATTCATGGATAGTAGGGTTTTCTCTAGAGCGGAATGGCAGGGCGCCGCGCCCTGCCCCTTTTTAGCCCCGCCCTTTTGCCCTTTATGACCGCCCTTTTGCCCGATTTGTTCCGCCCTGCTGCCCAAACTAGAACCACGACTCTTTGATCATGCTTATTTAGCTGTCAATCATCGTAAGGTAGGTTAACGGTCAACCGTATATTAGCCGATACGTGTGATCTGTTTAATTTATCAATAATTGGTATATACTGTACACAACAGCTGGGGGCATAATTATGCCGATACCATAAGAAATCGATTTATCAATGGATTAATTGGTGATAATTGGATGACTGCAACTGTTAAAAAAAAAGAAGAAGTAGGGCCTATGATTGTAACACCTAGTATTTCGAGAATTAGTGTTAACGTAATTACCATTGAATGTAGACATTCAAAACGTAGATGCAAGACATGTTACTTAAAATAGAACTGGTTTCGCGCATTTCCGCCCTTTTCCGTTAGTCAATTGAACTACACGCTCCGAAAAGTCCCGAAAGTTACCAGGTTTACGATCGGAACGAACCGGGCTGAGTGCGCGCGCAAGATGACGAAGAGTTGTCGTTATTTCAAAGGAAAATAGACTGACAAGGGAAACAACTCATTTAGCGACAATCTCCTCTGTTTTCTATTTGGTGAATTTGAAAAAAAAGAGTAAAATCTTTATCTCAACCAGCCGATCAGAATATAGTATCAACCACGCATAAAGAACTTGCTCCGCCCAGGGTTAGGGTCAAAACGCATGGTTGATGTCATTATTCAGTTGGGTGGTTGAGAAAAAAGGCTTACCGAAAAAGAAAAAAGGCTTACCGAAAAAGAAAAAAAGATCCGAAAATGAAATATTTGGACAAGGGTACCAACGTTAAAGTGCTAGAAAAAGATGTAAAGAACAAGTGGAGGTGGGAATGGTTGGAAGAAATCGACGAATCCGGTCAAAAGTATGAGAAATGGTTGAAAAACCGGACATACACGGTTTGTTTTGTGATCCCTGCGGAAAGACAATCAGTATTCAATTACAAGTCATCCGGGAAAAAAGCAGTCAAAAGTCATTCCACTAACAATATGCACAACAGGAATGTAGTGATTATCAAAACAAACCAGGTACAGTTAATTATGGGACATAGGGCTATTTACAGTACGAACAGAATTATTTGGGATTTCCGAAATGGACATCAGAATACCGAAACGGACTATTTATACAAGCTTCATCATATTGATTTCGTTCTGAATTGTGCTTTTCAAACACGCTTTCAATTTAGTCATTGTGCAACGTTTTACAGCAAATTACTTTAGCATTTGAGCAAACTTTCTATCAGGTTTGATCTGAAAACTCTTGTTAAAATATGCATCAGCAGCCTCTCATAATAAAGAATGTAGTTATCTTCTTGGTGATTTCGGCACTCCCTCAATATTGAGGATTATGTGTCGTCGCTGGTGAATTTTGAGATGATGATATTTACAAATAAGTGAATGTCCAAAGACAAATATACTACAGTGATTGTTTAAGATTTTGTACATAGAGTGAATGCTTTAGATCATGGTTGGGAGGGCATTTACGGGGATAAGTGCTTTAAAGCCATCAACTGTTATTGCTTCGTGTGCAGCAAGGGGTAACAAGTTCCATTGGATGACGGTTCTTGGATAAAAAGAGAATTTGTATGAATCTTTGTTGACAGGGATGTGTTTATAACAATATGGGTTTGTGTGTCTGGTTATGTTGTCTATGGGTATCAAAAGGTTTATGGAAATGTTTACAGCTACTATTTGGTGTATTATTTTATAATAAAATACATGTTTTAATGTTTTCTCGGTGGGGGTGGGGTGACAGCTCCGCCGCGCCCTCTTGCGGCTAAAAATCCACCCTGCCCTTTTTCTGGCCCACCCTGCCCTTTTTACCACTCTAGAATAAACCCTATGGATAGTCAATATGGTGTAAACCATTATGTCATGGAAGGTTTGATTCATGGATAGTCAATGTGGTAAAGCCATTATGTCATGGAAGGTTTGATTCATGGATAGTCAATGTGGTACAAGCCATTATGTCATGGAAGGTTTGATTCATGGATAGTCAATGTGGTACAAGCCATTATGTCATGGAAGGTTTGATTCATGGATAGTCAATGTGGTGTAAGCCATTATGTCATGGAAGGTTTGATTCATGGATAGTCAATGTGCAAGCCATTATGTCATGGAAGGTTTGATTCACGGATAGTCAATGTGGTGTAAGCCATTATGTCATGGAAGGTTTGATTCATGGATAGTCAATGTGCAAGCCATTATGTCATGGAAGGTTTGATTCGTGGATAGTCAATGTGGTACAAGCCATTATGTCATGGAAGGTTTGATTCATGAATAGTCAATGTGGTACAAGCCATTATGTCATGGAAGGTTTGATTCATGGATAGTCAATGTGGTACAAGCCATTATGTCATGGAAGGTTTGATTCATGGATAGTCAATGTGGTACAAGCCATTATGTCATGGAAGGTTTGATTCATGGATAGTCAATGTGGTACAAGCCATTATGTCATGGAAGGTTTGATTCATGAATAGTCAATGTGGTACAAGCCATTATGTCATGGAAGGTTTGATTCGTGGATAGTCAATGTGGTACAAGCCATTATGTCATGGAAGGTTTGATTCATGGATAGTCAATGTGGTGCAAGCCATTATGTCATGGAAGGTTTGATTCGTGGATAGTCAATGTGGTACAAGCCATTATGTCATGGAAGGTTTGATTCATGGATAGTCAATGTGGTGCAAGCCATTATGTCATGGAAGGTTTGATTCATGGATAGTCAATGTGGTACAAGCCATTATGTCATGGAAGGTTTGATTCATGGATAGTCAATGTGGTACAAGCCATTATGTCATGGAAGGTTTGATTCATGAATAGTCAATGTGCAAGCCATTATGTCATGGAAGGTTTGATTCATGGATAGTCAATGTGGTACAAGCCATTATGTCATGGAAGGTTTGATTCATGGATAGTCAAT
This sequence comes from Archivesica marissinica, assembly GCA_014843695.1. Lineage (NCBI taxonomy): Eukaryota > Metazoa > Mollusca > Bivalvia > Venerida > Vesicomyidae > Archivesica > Archivesica marissinica. Next base: position 30,041,068 of record CM026394.1, read on the forward strand.
GTGGTACAAGCCATTATGTCATGGAAGGTTTGATTCATGGATAGTCAATGTGGTGCAAGCCATTATGTCATGGAAGGTTTGATTCATGGATAGTCAATGTGGTGTAAGCCATTATGTCATGGAAGGTTTGATTCATGAATAGTCAATGTGGTGCAAGACATTATGTCATGGAAGGTTTGATTCATGAATAGTCAATGTGGTACAAGCCATTATGTCATGGAAGGTTTGATTCATGAATAGTCAATGTGGTACAAGCCATTATGTCATGGAAGGTTTGATTCATGAATAGTCAATGTGGTACAAGCCATTATGTCATGGAAGGTTTGATTCATGGATAGTCAATGTGGTACAAGCCAGTATGTCATGGAAGGTTTGATTCATGGATAGTCAATGTGGTACAAGCCATTATGTCATGGAAGGTTTGATTCATGAATAGTCAATGTGCAAGCCATTATGTCATGGAAGGTTTGATTCATGGATAGTCAATGTGGTACAAGCCATTATGTCATGGAAGGTTTGATTCATGGATAGTCAATGTGCAAGCCATTATGTCATGGAAGGTTTGATTCACGGATAGTCAATGTGGTGTAAGCCATTATGTCATGGAAGGTTTGATTCATGGATAGTCAATGTGTAAGCCATTATGTCATGGAAGGTTTGATTCATGGATAGTCAATGTGGTGTAAGCCATTATGTCATGGAAGGTTTGATTCGTGGATAGTCAATGTGGTACAAGCCATTATGTCATGGAAGGTTTGATTCATGAATAGTCAATGTGGTACAAGCCATTATGTCATGGAAGGTTTGATTCATGGATAGTCAATGTGGTACAAGCCATTATGTCATGGAAGGTTTGATTCATGGATAGTCAATGTGGTACAAGCCATTATGTCATGGAAGGTTTGATTCATGGATAGTCAATGTGGTACAAGCCATTATGTCATGGAAGGTTTGATTCATGGATAGTCAATGTGGTACAAGCCATTATGTCATGGAAGGTTTGATTCATGAATAGTCAATGTGGTACAAGCCATTATGTCATGGAAGGTTTGATTCGTGGATAGTCAATGTGGTACAAGCCATTATGTCATGGAAGGTTTGATTCATGGATAGTCAATGTGGTGCAAGCCATTATGTCATGGAAGGTTTGATTCGTGGATAGTCAATGTGGTACAAACCATTATGTCATGGAAGGTTTGATTCATGGATAGTCAATGTGGTGCAAGCCATTATGTCATGGAAGGTTTGATTCATGGATAGTCAATGTGGTACAAGCCATTATGTCATGGAAGGTTTGATTCATGGATAGTCAATGTGGTACAAGCCATTATGTCATGGAAGGTTTGATTCATGAATAGTCAATGTGCAAGCCATTATGTCATGGAAGGTTTGATTCATGGATAGTCAATGTGGTACAAGCCATTATGTCATGGAAGGTTTGATTCATGGATAGTCAATGTGGTACAAGCCATTATGTCATGGAAGGTTTGATTCATGGATAGTCAATGTGGTGCAAGCCATTATGTCATGGAAGGTTTGATTCATGGATAGTCAATGTGGTGTAAGCCATTATGTCATGGAAGGTTTGATTCATGAATAGTCAATGTGGTGCAAGACATTATGTCATGGAAGGTTTGATTCATGAATAGTCAATGTGGTACAAGCCATTATGTCATGGAAGGTTTGATTCATGAATAGTCAATGTGGTACAAGCCATTATGTCATGGAAGGTTTGATTCATGGATAGTCAATGTGGTACAAGCCATTATGTCATGGAAGGTTTGATTCATGGATAGTCAATGTGGTACAAGCCATTATGTCATGGAAGGTTTGATTCATGGATAGTCAATGTGGTGCAAGCCATTATGTCATGGAAGGTTTGATTCATGGATAGTCAATGTGGTGTAAGCCATTATGTCATGGAAGGTTTGATTCATGAATAGTCAATGTGGTGCAAGACATTATGTCATGGAAGGTTTGATTCATGAATAGTCAATGTGGTACAAGCCATTATGTCATGGAAGGTTTGATTCATGAATAGTCAATGTGGTACAAGCCATTATGTCATGGAAGGTTTGATTCATGAATAGTCAATGTGGTACAAGCCATTATGTCATGGAAGGTTTGATTCATGGATAGTCAATGTGGTACAAGCCATTATGTCATGGAAGGTTTGATTCATGGATAGTCAATGTGGTACAAGCCATTATGTCATGGAAGGTTTGATTCATGAATAGTCAATGTGCAAGCCATTATGTCATGGAAGGTTTGATTCATGAATAGTCAATGTGGTACAAGCCATTATGTCATGGAAGGTTTGATTCATGAATAGTCAATGTGGTACAAGCCATTATGTCATGGAAGGTTTGATTCATGGATAGTCAATGTGGTACAAGCCATTATGTCATGGAAGGTTTGATTCATGGATAGTCAATGTGGTACAAGCCATTATGTCATGGAAGGTTTGATTCATGAATAGTCAATGTGCAAGCCATTATGTCATGGAAGGTTTGATTCATGGATAGTCAATGTGGTACAAGCCATTATGTCATGGAAGGTTTGATTCATGGATAGTCAATGTGGTACAAGCCATTATGTCATGGAAGGTTTGATTCATGGATAGTCAATGTGGTGCAAGCCATTATGTCATGGAAGGTTTGATTCATGGATAGTCAATGTGGTGTAAGCCATTATGTCATGGAAGGTTTGATTCATGAATAGTCAATGTGGTGCAAGACATTATGTCATGGAAGGTTTGATTCATGAATAGTCAATGTGGTACAAGCCATTATGTCATGGAAGGTTTGATTCATGAATAGTCAATGTGGTACAAGCCATTATGTCATGGAAGGTTTGATTCATGGATAGTCAATGTGGTACAAGCCATTATGTCATGGAAGGTTTGATTCATGGATAGTCAATGTGGTACAAGCCATTATGTCATGGAAGGTTTGATTCATGGATAGTCAATGTGGTGCAAGCCATTATGTCATGGAAGGTTTGATTCATGGATAGTCAATGTGGTGTAAGCCATTATGTCATGGAAGGTTTGATTCATGAATAGTCAATGTGGTGCAAGACATTATGTCATGGAAGGTTTGATTCATGAATAGTCAATGTGGTACAAGCCATTATGTCATGGAAGGTTTGATTCATGAATAGTCAATGTGGTACAAGCCATTATGTCATGGAAGGTTTGATTCATGGATAGTCAATGTGGTACAAGCCATTATGTCATGGAAGGTTTGATTCATGAATAGTCAATGTGGTACAAGCCATTATGTCATGGAAGGTTTGATTCATGGATAGTCAATGTGGTACAAGCCATTATGTCATGGAAGGTTTGATTCATGGATAGTTAATGTGGTACAAGCCATTATGTCATGGAAGGTTTGATTCATGAATAGTCAATGTGGTACAAGCCATTATGTCATGGAAGGTTTGATTCATGGATAGTCAATGTGGTACAAGCCATTATGTCATGGAAGGTTTGATTCATGGATAGTCAATGTGGTACAAGCCATTATGTCATGGAAGGTTTGATTCATGAATAGTCAATGTGGTACAAGCCATTATGGAACTTCATATTGCAGCTTACTGGTTACATTTAGAGTTATGGGACATGTGTTGCTATGGTTGTTTGTAGTAGAGTTATGGGACATGTGTTGCTATGGTTGTTTGTAGTAGAGTTATGGGACATGTGTTGCTATGGTTGTTTGTAGTAGAGTTATGGGACATGTGTTGCTATGGTTGTTTGTAGTAGAGTTATGGGACATGTGTTGCTATGGTTGTTTGTAGTAGAGTTATGGGACATGTGTTGCTATGGTTGTTTGTAGTAGAGTTATGGGACATGTGTTGCTATGGTTGTTTGTAGTAGAGTTATGGGGCCTGTGTTGCTATTGTTGTTTGTAGTAGAGTTATGGGGCCTATGTTGCTATTGTTGTTTGTAGTAGAGTTATGGGGCCTGTGTTGCTATTGTTGTTTATAGTAGAGTTATGGGGCCTGTGTTGCTATTGTTGTTTGTAGTAGAGTTATGTTGCCTGTGTTGCTATTTATGCTTGTAGTAGATTTCTGGGGCCTTTGTTGCTATTGTTGTTTGTAGTAGAGTTATGGGGCATGTGTTGCTATTGTTGTTTATAGTAAAGTTATGGGACATGTGTTGCTATTGTTGTTTGTAGTAGAGTTATGGGGCCTTTGTTGCTATTGTTGTTTATAGTAGAGTTATGGGGCCTGTGTTGCTATTGTTGTTTGTAGTAGAGTTATGTTGCCTGTGTTGCTATTGTTGTTTATAGTAGAGTTATGGAACATGTGTTGCTATTGTTGTTTATAGTAGAGTTATGGGGCCTGTGTTGCTATTGTTGTTTATAGTAGAGTTATGGGGCATGTGTTGCTATTGTTGTTTATAGTAAAGTTATGGGACATTTGTTGCTATTGTTGTTTGTAGTAGAGTTATGGGGCCTGTGTTGCTATTGTTGTTTGTAGTAGAGTTATGGGGCCTTTGTTGCTATTGTTGTTTATAGTAGAGTTATGGGACATGTGTTGCTATTGTTGTTTATAGTAGAGTTATGGGACATTTGTTGCTATTGTTGTTTGTAGTAGTTATGGGGCCTGTGTTGCTATTGTTGTTTATAGTAGAGTTATGGGACATTTGTTGCTATTGTTGTTTGTAGTAGTTATGGGGCCTGTGTTGCTATTGTTGTTTATAGTAGAGTTATGGGGCCTTTGTTGCTATTGTTGTTTATAGTAGAGTTATGGGGCCTGTGGTGCTATTGTTGTTTGTAGTAGTTATGGGGCCTGTGTTGCTATTGTTGTTTGTAGTAGAGTTATGGGGCCTGTGTTGCTATTGTTGTTTATAGTAGAGTTATGGGGCCTGTGTTGCTATTGTTGTTTATAGTAGAGTTATGGGACATGTGTTGCTATTGTTGTTTATAGTAGAGTTATGGGACATTTGTTGCTATTGTTGTTTGTAGTGTAGTTATGGTCATCTGTTGCTGTTGTTTATGAGATGTTGCAACTGTCTTCATAAAAGATTTGTTTTTAAATGTGGGCAATCTGGGAACGAGTACTATGGATACTATACATACAAGATTGGTTTCTAACGAGTACTATGGATACTATACATACAAGATTGGTTTCTAACGAGTACTATAGCCTCCACTTCCTAATATAAAAAAACCAACATGTCTCCCTGTAATACCTGAGATTGAGGGAAGCTCCTCTCGACACTAGAAGTGACACGCAGTCTAGTCTGGCATTGTTGATGGCATCATGCAGAGGTGTATCATTCTCATGTCCGGGTATATTTATCATGGCGCCATGGTCCAGTAACAATGTGGCAATCTCCAGGTAACCGTGGTTACATGCCTCATGCTGTCAATCAAAACAAAGGTCAATCTACATGTATACATTGTGAATAATTCATTCAATTTATTCGATACATTTATTGCATTTTAAATATGACAAGATATTTATACCAAATAATACATAAACAAAGTACAATGGAAAGGCATGGATATTCAGAAGAGCATAGATGGTTGTGGTTTCTAAACGGATACTTTTAATTTCTTGCTAAATGTGAGTATTATATAAATTTGCATACGTTGTGAACAATTTTCCTATTAGTTTCTGTAAGTAAGGTAAGACACAATTGTTTGGTAGGACAAGTGTAATAATAGTGTATCAGATATTATCTTCATAATCTCTAAATTTAGGGCAAAAGACAAATAAGAAGAAAATGATACTCATTTTCGATAATTCTATAATTACAAAAGATACAGATTTGTTCATTTCGTGGTACGTTTGTGCAATGTCCACGTTCTATTGTGAAGTCATGGAAATGCATAATGTAGCAATCTGATGACATTGAGGTAAATATAAAGGCACACTGACATTGTGCAGAGTCTCAAACAAGAGAACAAGCATACAAATAAGGGTTTCGTAAGACATTTCATACAACCTTCATTGCTAACCTAAATACACGGAGAAAATGATCCACACTCATGGTTACCATAGCGACGGAATTTAATGAATCAGATTAATTTCAACAATCTTGGTACAATCCACACAATGAACGTTTATGTGAAAATCTGTTGTTCTGATATAAACATAAATGTAAAAGAAGTAACTCTCAGGGCAGAGCCAGGGGAATACTTTGAACCAATAAGACAGAGCCAATCTGACCCCAGGGGAATACTTTGAACCAATAAGACAGAGACAATCTGACCCCAGGGGAATACTTTGAACCAATAAGACAAAGACAATCTGACCCCAGGGGAATACTTTGAACCAATAAGACAGAGCCAATCTGACCCCAGGGGAATACTTTGAACCAATAGGACAGAGCCAATCTGACCCCAGGGGAATACTTTGAACCAATAAGACAGAGCCAATCTAACAGCAGGGGAATACTTTGAACCAATAAGACAGAGCCAATCTGACCCCAGGGGAATACCTTGAACCAATAGGACAGAGCCAATCTGACCCCAGGGGAATACTTTGAACCAATAGGACAGAGCCAATCTGACCCCAGGGGAATACTTTGAACCAATAAGACAGAGACAATCTGACCCCAGGGGAATACTTTGAACCAATAGGACAGAGCCAATCTGACCCCAGGGGAATACTTTGAACCAATAAGACAGAGACAATCTGACCCCAGGGGAATACTTTGAACCAATAAGACAGAGCCAATCTGACCCCAGGGGAATACTTTGAACCAATAAGACAGAGACAATCTGACCCCAGGGGAATACTTTGAACCAATAAGACAGAGCCAATCTGACCCCAGGGGAATACTTTGAACCAATAAGACAGAGCCAATCTGACCCCAGGGGAATACTTTGAACCAATAAGACAGAGACAATCTGACCCCAGGGGAATACTTTGAAGAGCCAATCTGACCCCAGGGGAATACTTTGAACCAATAGGACAGAGCCAATCTGACCCCAGGGGAATACTTTGAACCAATAAGACAGAGACAATCTGACCCCAGGGGAATACTTTGAACCAATAAGACAGAGACAATCTGACCCCAGGGGAATACTTTGAACCAATAGGACAGAGCCAATCTGACCCCAGGGGAATACTTTGAACCAATAAGACAGAGACAATCTGACCCCAGGGGAATACTTTGAACCAATAGGACAGAGCCAATCTGACCCCAGGGGAATACTTTGAACCAATAAGACAGAGACAATCTGACCCCAGGGGAATACTTTGAACCAATAAGACAGAGACAATCTGACCCCAGGGGAATACTTTGAACCAATAGGACAGAGCCAATCTGACCCCAGGGGAATACTTTGAACCAATAAGACAGAGACAATCTGACCCCAGGGGAATACTTTGAACCAATAAGACAGAGCCAATCTGACCCCAGGGGAATACTTTGAACCAATAAGACAGAGACAATCTGACCCCAGGGGAATACTTTGAACCAATAAGACAGAGCCAATCTGACCCCAGGGGAATACTTTGAACCAATAAGACAGAGACAATCTGACCCCAGGGGAATACTTTGAACCAATAAGACAGAGCCAATCTGACCCCAGGGGAATACTTTGAACCAATAAGACAGACAATCTGACCACAGGGGAATACTTTGAAGAGCCAATCTGACCCCAGGGGAATACTTTGAACCAATAGGACAGAGCCAATCTGACCCCAGGGGAATACTTTGAACCAATAGGACAGAGCCAATCTGACCCCAGGGGAATACTTTGAACCAATAAGACAGAGCCAATCTGACTGCAGGGGAATACTTTGAACCAATAGGACAGAGCCAATCTGACCCCAGGGGAATACTTTGAACCAATAGGACAGAGTCAATCTGACTCCAGGGGAATACTTTGAACCAATAGGACAGAGCCAATCTGACTCCAGGGGAATACTTTGAACCAATAGGACAGAGCCAATCTGACTCCAGGGGAATACTTTGAACCAATAGGACAGAGTCAATCTGACCCCAGGGGAATACTTTGAACCAATAAGACAGAGCCAATCTGACCCCAGGGGAATACTTTGAACCAATAAGACAGAGCCAATCTGACCCCAGGGGAATACTGAACCAATAAGACAGAGCCAATCTGGACCCCAGGGGAATACTTTGAACCAATAAGACAGAGCCAATCTGACCCCAGGGGAATACTTTGAACCAATAGGACAGAGCCAATCTGACCCCAGGGGAATACTTTAAACCAATAGGACAGAGCCAATCTGACCCCAGGGGAATACTTTGAACCAATAAGACAGAGCCAATCTGACCCCAGGGGAATACTTTGAACCAATAGGACAGAGCCAATCTGACCCCAGGGGAATACTTTGAACCAATAGGACAGAGCCAATCTGACCCCAGGGGAATACTTTGAACCAATAAGACAGAGCCAATCTGACCCCAGGGGAATACTTTGAACCAATAGGACAGTCAATCTGACCCCAGGGGAATAATTTGAACCAATAGGACAGAGACAATCTGGACCCTAGGGGAATACTTTGAACCAATAGGACAGAGACAATCTGGACCCCAGGGGAATACTTTGATTGAACCAAATAGGACAGAGCCAATCTGACCCCAGGGGAATACTTTGATTGAACCAAATAGGACAGAGACAATCTGACCCCAGGGGAATACTTTGATTGAACCAAATAGGACAGAGCCAATCTGACCCCTGGGGAATACTTTGATTGAACCAAATAGGACAGAGCCAATCTGACACCTGGGGAATACTTTGATTGAACCAAATAGGACAGAGACAATCTGACCCCTGGGGAATACTTTGATTGAACCAAATAGGACAGAGACAATCTGGACCCCCAAGGGAATACTTTGAACCAATAGGACAGAGCCAATCTGACCCCAGGGGAATACTTTGATTGAACCAAATAGGACAGAGCCAATCTGACCCCAGGGGAATACATTGGACACAAGGTGAATACTTTGGACCAATAGGACAGAGACAATCTGGTGCCCAAGAGATTCATTGGACGCCAGGGGAATACTTTGATCCAATAGGACAGAACCAATCTGACCCCAGGGGAATACATTGGACACCAGGTGAATACTTTGAACCAACAGGACATAGCCAAGTGTTTCCTATATATGTCTATGTAAACACGCGGGACCCACAGGACGCGCCAATTTTAGCGTAAACAATATTTTATTTCAATATATGTACGTACATTGTCTTTTATAATATACAGTGTGTCAACAGGATTGAGAAGTATAAAATACTTATGTAGATCCCTCTCCAGGGCCAATATTGACAACATGGATCTGATTTGAGCAAACTTGGCAGAGAAACACTAGATGAGATTTGGACAGTAAGATGCCAACTGTTTCCATAATATACATACATGTGATATCCATGGTCAATTTTTGACACCATAGGTATTCTTTGAAGACATCTTGTAGAACACCAGAAAACGATGCTTCATTCCAAACATCTAAGCACTGGATCTAGAAATCTTTTAAATTGGTTCTATATAATTTTCACATATGCAAAGCAGACAATGTAACTAATACTAGCCACAACTGTAATACTAACCACAACTTTAAATGCATAACTTGAGAGGTTTGAATTATGACTACTAACCAATGGCGTCCAGCCGGCATTGTCTCGCACATTTGGGTTGGCAGCCTTGGCCAGGAGCTGTTTCACTCGCACAACATCATTCTGGAATAAGTAATATTGATATGCACAGCACATAGACAGATAACGGCTACAAAAAATCAAGGATTTTTGAAAATCCTTAAGTTTTGAGACATCAAAACTTTGTGTGTAATTTCCATTGAATTTTCCGTAGAAACTATGGTAGCTCCGTAGGAGTAAACAGGTTTGATAACCTTTATTTAACTCCAGCTTTGTGCTTGACTTTGTCATGTTTTTTCTAGACCTCTTCATATTCCAAGATTTCAGAGATCGAATGAACAAATTTATTAACTCGAGATATTAATGTTTTTTAAATGTCTAAACTGTACTGAATACTCTGCAAAGATTTCAAGCATTGTCTACGTTAATACTAATAGTTGAGCTACAGGAGACAGAAGATTGAAACAAGTTATTAAAATAAAATGTGATTAAATCAACATTATCTAAATATTGCATTCCATATAAAATATCACCAATAGGACATGGGTGGTTTTAATATCGCACACTCAGGATTATAATATGCATTTATTTTACCGAACACAGGTACAAGTATTTGAAAAGAAAATTGGTTAGAGTAAACAATGAAGATTTAAGTATCTAGAAGTTTTTATGTATGCATTTCAACAAGCATTATTAAGAGAGGTGCTTTGTTTAGCAATATCCCAACACACATTTTACTGACTCGGACCGGAAGCCAAAGGCAGCCAATATTACCGAAAATATGGACCTGTCAATACAATCTTGGAAGTAAGTAATATTGACTGTTGGCCTATGGACATCTTGCATTAAATGGTCATGTGAGGCGTAATATATTGCAAATTTAATATTCAAAAGCTGACCAACTCACGCAATGGTCATTATTACCTAACAACATACAGTCTACATCCGGTATGTCAGTCGGTTATGTCGAATTCTCCGGTTATCTCGAAGTCGGATCAAAATCCCGTTTCAGACTCTATCATTGTACATATAACTGGCTCCGTTTATATTGAAATTCGTTAAGTCAAACTTCGGTTATGTCGAAGTATTTTGTTCGTTCCGACGGAATTCAACATAACGGATGCAGACTGTATATAAATGTTAATTTGTTATTCTTGACTGTTTTTGAGCCAGGCGGGCAACAGTTCATGGAGAGGAGGGGCAATGGGTGCAAAAGGCCCGGAGTACACGTCACATTCTGTGCTGTCTGATCTGGTTCTATGCTGTTTGCAAAAGCAAATTTAGTCGTGATTAGCAGGTTACGGGTTAAGCACAATTATAACCCACTAAACATAGTATGGCAGCATACATACCTTAATGGCAGCAACTTGAAGTGGTGTTTCACCTTTTGCATTTCTCTTATTCAATGGAGATGACTGTACCAATTTCGCATACTTTACAGATTTCCTCCCTTTTGGTGTGTTTGGTGCTTTATGGGTAACATGAAAAAGTTTAGGCGAATCAATCGATAGAGTACACAATTAAGCAATTGTCAACTACTTGTAATTAATATTAATTGTTTTAGCAAATAGGATGAGAAAACATAAATATTAATTGAGCGCTACCATTTGATTCCAACCTCATGGACATATGTTTACATAGAGTACCAGGGTTCATTCTAGGTCAGAATTTTTGGGAGACGGGAGAAAGCGCTCGTTCGCGTCCTTAAATGGTGTTATTTAATAAATTTCAACAAAATATGGTTAAAATGCACAGTATGACAATTAAATACATTTTAATATAAGGAGCGCTTTATAATAGGCCAGTGTGTCTTACTGGCCAAAATTTTGTATGAAAATTGTCAAAAAAATTTTAAATCATCATTTTTTAGGGAATATTGTGGGCCCCCAGAGGGTGAAGTCAGGGCCCCTAGGGCGACTATTTCGCCCACATCGCCCACATCGCCCTCTAAAATGATCCCTATTTGGAATTAATATTAATTGTTTTTGCAAATATGATGGGAAAACAAAAATATTAATTGAGCGCTACTATTTTGATTCCAACCGTATTAACATATTTTTTATATATGATAGATGTACATGTATAAGGCTTCTGCTGACATAGGATAACATTTCAAGCTCCTGTGGTTAACCCATTCAACACCAAGTAACTCACATGGACTGGTCCATGATATTCATAAACCAATAAATGAATCAGAAAATCACATTTGGACAAGTTCATTTATCAAAATGGGTAATTATGTCTAAAAATAGTCATATCACTGGCAAAAAGTGCAGATCCTGATGAGACGGCTCGTCACGAGCCGGCTCATCTGGATCTACACTTTTTGTAAGCCTATTTAGAGGTCTGTGGGGTTGAAAGGGTTAAGCGCAAAATAATGGAACACTAAATATCATGTCATCATTATTATATTTCCACAACAATGTGACAAGCCTACAAGTGACACTTACCGTGCTGTCCTGTGCCAGAACCCAGTGTTCGTACATCCGCTGCCCTTCCACATGCCAATGTATCAGATATATTTACATTTCTCACACCCTGCTCACTCTTATCTTTTTTCGCTCGCCGATTTCCAACTTTCGCTTTCATCTTCACAACAGTGTTAACCTGCTCAGGAGTGCCTAATTTCTCCACAAATCTTCCCATATTACTATCACCGCTATTATGTCTCAGTCGCGTTTTCAATGTAAAATCTATTTTCTCTGAAGACTTCCGCGATTTTGGCAAACTACATTCATTTTTTGCTGCTTTTTTACTACTAGGATTTTGTATCCGGGACTCACATATGCCACCATCTGCATTCTCGTCATGTGTGTAGTACTGGGTCATGGTAGATTGTTGCAAGCTTTTCCCCCTCTTACTTGGAGAATTACGGCCAAGAGATTTAGTTCCTCTGAATCTTTTACCAGGTACTCGTTCACTGAATTGCACTACAGTTCTTTCATGGTTAATTGTTTCTTTCTTGTATTGTTTTCTATTTTTGACACCTGTCCTTGTTCTAGTGGATGCTGAAACAATTTCTTTTCTGGTTGATGAAGGTTTCTTACTCGAGCTATTTATAGGATCGGCTATGTCATCTTTTTCCAAATCGACTATGTCATCTCTTTCCAAATCGACTATGTCCAAATTGACTATGTCATCTCTTTCCAAATCGACTATGACATCTCTTTCCAACGCATGACTGTCAATTGACAATGGGACCGGTTGATTTGGTGTGCACTGAATCTGTGGATCTTCATTTTCTAAGGAGAAAAAAGGGCCAATATAATTATCATAAATCAATATTGTAGTTGTGCAATCATTAACAACATGGCTCGGGCCTATATATCATAAATCAATATTGTAGTTGTACAATCATTAACCACATGGCTCGGGCCTATATATCATAAATCAATATTGTAGTCATACAATCATTAACCACATGGCTCGGGCCTATATATCATAAATCAATATTGTAGTTGTACAATCATTAACCACATGGCTCGGGCCTATATATCATAAATCAATATTGTAGTCATACAATCATTAACCACATGGCTCGGGCCTATATATCATAAATCAATATTGTAGTTGTACAATCATTAACCACATGGCTCGGGCCTATATATCATAAATCAATATTGTAGTCATACAATCATTAACCACATGGCTCGGGCCTATATATCATAAATCAATATTGTAGTCATACAATCATTAACCACATGGCTCGGGCCTATAAATCAATATTGTAGTTGTACAATCATTAACCACATGGCTAAATGGGTAATTGTGTATAAAAATAGTCAAATTACTGGCAAAAAGTGTTGATCCTAATGAGACAGCTCATCTGGATCTACACTTGTTATACGTCTATTTCCTGACCATATATCAACAATTTCCAATACAATGATCCAAAATGATTTGTGAGAAAATACGTGCTTAATAGCTTTACTTTAACTTGTTACCTAGTTACCCAGTTTTTTACCTCTAAGAAACTATTTGAACAAATTTGAGGATGTTGTAAGAATGCTGCTACAGATTACATTTGGCAACATTCCTACAGTACCAATGATTCATGATAATAAGTTGCTCTTTCATGGCCAATGTGGCTTAAATAATAATAAGTAACTCTTTCACCGCCAATGTCGCATAAAAGCGACTTTGTAAAAAAGTAGAGAACCCGATCGGACAGAACAGAACATGCCGTCTGATCAGGCTATTTGCTGATTGCTCTTCAGACAGTGGAACTGAAGCACCTGTCCGAATAGCAAACAACATAGATCCTGATCAGACGCGGCGTTACGCCGCGGCTGATCTGGATCTATGTTGTTTGCACATGCTCTGAATTTATTCGCCGCTGAAAGAGTTAAGGATTTTCCTTATGTTGACCTAGTGTTTGAATACAGTGACCTCATTTAATGTCATTTTCCTGTTAAAAATGACTGTCCCAATTTCTAAACAAAGTTGTTAATTGTGCAAAAAAAGTATCACCAAAATTCTAATGAGAAGGCTGTCCGATTAGTGTAGTGGTGAGCATGCTCGCTTCTCGCCAAAGCAACCCGGGTTCGATCCTCGGTCTGGGAAGTAGGGGGGGGTGATACGGTGGTCGTTAGATCGGACAGGCAGGCTTCCTCCGGGTACTCCGGTTTCTTCCCACACGAGTGACCATTATTACGCTGTCATCCGCGCCAACTGAGTGATTATTAAGAGTTGTTAAATTTTGTTTCGCAATCATTGTAAAATAAATAAAGTTTAACAGTCGTTATTTACATGTACCTCAGGGCATAGCATTTTTCTAGTAAAAACATATGCCAAATTGTGTAGCTCATGTAAAGAGGTATATTTATTATTTCATTAATTCAATATCGTTCATCACTCATGAGCCGACGATCACAATTTTGACCCTCAAATATGACCTACATGTACTCTCTATACACACCTTTGTAATTGTCGGCGTTTTTCTTGTCAACCATAAGCTCCTGTCTCATTTGAACACACAGGGACGCCAGATGAAACAGCTGTCTGTCAACGTCGGCATCTCTAACATCTGTTGCAATACCACATACAGGGCAAGCTGTACCAAGATAGTCTTTGCAGCATATTCTGAATGTGAAGGTCTTAAAGCCTTAACCGATATTCTGAATGTGAAAGTCTTAAAGCCTTAACCCATATTCTGAATGTGAGTCTTAAAGCCGTAACCCATATTCTGAATGTGAAAGTCCTAAAGCTTTAACCCATATTCTGAATGTGAAAGTCTTAAAGCCGTAACCCATTCAACACCAAGTAACTGACATGGAGTGGTCCATGATATTTTAAGAACAATAAATAAATAAGAAAATTACATTTGGACCAGTTCATTTATAAAAATGGGTAATTTTGTATAAAAATAGTAATATTATTGGCAAAAAATGTAGATCCTGATGAGAGTGTTCGGCTCATCTGGATCTACACTTTTTGTAAGCCTATTTAGAGGTGTGTGGTGTTGAAAGGGTTAGCATTTCAGCCAAATATAATTTTGTGCTACATGTTAATGACAATATCATGAAAACAGATCTCACAAACATGTAACATATATAATGTATGTAAGTATCATGTGCGCTCTGGTCTTACACAATGTATACAATTAAGCAAACATCATGTGCGCTCTGGCCTTACAAATTAGCCAATCGACAACTATGAAATTGTGAACTATGAAGTGTGAACAATGAACTACGATGTGTGAACTCATATGACCAATGAAGTGTAAACAGTGAAGTGTGAACAGAAGTGTGAACAGTGAACTACAATGTGTGAACTCATATGAACAATGAAGTGTGAACAGTGAAGTGTGAACAGTGAACAATGAAATACAACATGTGTGTGAACTCATTGAACAGTGACGAATAAATTATGAAGTGTGTACTGGTATATGGTGTTTGTGTATTTTGTGTAATAGCATAAACAATTAATAATATTTTAATTTCTTATTTAATTTGCTTTACCTGCAAAATATATGTTCACAACCTCCAAGTGTTACAGGGCTGCTGGCAAAGTTACCACTGAAATAGTACACATGATAGTCATGTTAATAGCATCATATACAGGGAAAAGTTCATTCGCTTCATGAATGCTTCGGACCAGTTTAATAATATTCTAGTGTTCATTTGTTTCTTTCAGTGCTGATATTAAAATTCATTCTGCCTAGTTTCAGCAAGTGATCTAATTTTAACAATTTGTTCCCGGATACAGTAGTCCGAGCAAATTGGATATTCATAATATAGAGAATACGAGCATTTAACATAAATGGGATTAATGAAAACATCAACATTTGCAAACTTTCACATAAAATGCGACTATTTATCTGCTTTACGCGCAGTTTGCTCTTTGATTTATAAGTAATATGTGAACCCCATAAGTACCAAACACGTCCAAAGCACCTGTTTTGAGGGCAATGACGTAATTCGCGTTCCGGATGTAAACAAAAATCAAGGCTGAAAACAGGCGCCGGCCGATATCAGGGATGTTGACGATATAAAACCTCTATATAATTTTTTTTCTCGAACTGTTATTTCTCGAAAAATGCCTCGATAGTAAAATGTTACATTTTTCAAATCTAAATATTTGGACTAACATGTATATAACTATGTAGTTTGATTGATACTGATCTATATATCTTACTTTAATGTCAAACACCTCGCTGGAGGTCATGCTTAATTGAGAGGGAACATTTTTTGCAATGCCTGCTTACATTATCTCACTATCTGATTATCATCATTATGATTATGTCACCGGTAATTGGTATACCCTGTCAAACAAGATGGGGTAAGAGAACAAAACCTAATATTATAAATTTAAACAGTGTGTACCACTTATGACATTTAAATCTTTCTTCCAAAACCACCAGTGCATTTCTTGTCTGCTGAAAATGTAAACAGGTTGACATTGTGCAATTTCGTGAATTATGTAAACATTCAATTTCCCGCGATAAACACAGAGACACTCCTTGCCATCTATGACATGACTATTTTCCATCCGTGGGAGATAGAGAGAATTGTTTTCGGCTTATGTCCTAGTCATTTACAACAGAGAGCAGAGCACACACATACACACTTCCTATACAAGGGTATTTACTCAACGAAACGTGTGTGTTTTACGTTTATTTATCGTCGCTACATGTTGTCCATATGATCGACGCATCCTGAAGAGATTAGTCGTTTTAGATTGTTGGAGGATAGTGCAATGATACAGACCTATTTCAGAGTCTCCTCTGGTTCTTTTACGAAACACGGTAAATACATTGAAGCCATTATCTCCAACGACCTTTCATGGAATAACCTATCGGAACCTGAGATTGTATCCATACAGACGAAATCCCATATTTTAATCACAAATAACCATATACCTATATCCCAGGACACCCCTCTCTCTATATATAAGCTATATAATTTTGGGATATAGGTAAAGGGATAGTGATGTCTAAAACATGTTTTTATGCCTTATGTATACAATCTTAGATTCCTGTGAATAATTACAACAACAAGATCGCATACAAAGGCAAATTCCACAATAGCCTTCCTCAGCAGAAACATAAGATATATTCCTCCACAGGTCGAAAAATACAGTGGGAATAGTTATGTTATGCATGTACCAGTAATACTCTAGAATAATAACATGGACGTCAGTGGCATGTAAACCAGTAAATAATGCTGATGAATTATCCTGTGTACAGTAAGAAAACATATGGTCGCACACAGAGAAAAGACATGTCATTTATTCGTATAAATCACCAATGCCTCTATTCAGTTGTTTTGATTTAACCATATTTTATTGCATATGTAATACATTCGATAATACAATAGTACATACGGGCATGAATCAGATGTGAACTAAGTTAACAGATTATAAGGCACATATATACATGTGTGTAACATATCAAAAGGGTCGGGCCACAAGTTATAACCAACATTAGAAAACGGCCCTTCTCAATAATCAAACGTTATTTAACAAAATGTGCAATAGGGCCTATCGTCTCAGTACTATCAATTATACTTTATCTATGTTGATAGTGATTAACTGGAAACTAATAAACCTAAATTTCGAAATTTGATAGGTCGGTAATGTTAATGTAAAGACGAAAATGAGAAATAGAAAGACGAAGGATTCGAAAATAAAAAACTATTTTCATAAATCCATCAATAATTTAATGAAAAGAAGTTACTAAAATGAAACAATAGGAAACAGAAAGAAAAGACGTTTATTTACCCTCATCACCAGCGAACCATGTGGGCGAGCAGTCTCAGGTGATTAGTGTGTGCATCCCTAGCACCGTCATTTAGTCGTGAAGTGTATGCAGATTTGCAAAGTGTTGTCTTGTAGTGTTATGGGTGTGAAGTTTTCGATGATGGTGCAAGAAAATCGACAACTTGAAGCATCTGCTTCGTCTTCAAGGTGACATGTCCTGTTGGTTTCTTCTATCTGAACGGCTCTTCTTAGGGCCACCCTATTCACTGTTGGTCATCCCGTAGAAGCATACAAACGGATCTGGCAGTTAGACATCTGGTCGTCTCGGTCGCTCAATGGGTCTATCCATACCTCCACCACGTCCGTAATACAGCGGTGGTGAGGCGTGTGTCATTTGCTGCAAGGTCCACCATAAGAAGATCCCATTATCCTACGCTATAAGACAAACGTTAGCTGATTGGACTATTGATTACTTTGATTGATATGCGGAGACTGGTCAATTGCATATTTATTCTTTTGATGAATGTCTTAAAGCCTTAACCGATATTCTGAATGTGTACGAATAATTAATGTGGAAAGTAAGCAAGCTCATTCGAACTAGAGGTCAAAAGTGTCATATAATACATTGACACATAAATACGAGCGGAAGGTGGTTTGGCTTCATGAACTGAGAGAAAAACGGCACCTCCAGCTGTATAATTATGGTTGGAATAGTCGCTATAGATACAGATTCGTTGGTCAAACGCTGCACAATGAATTCAACATATCGTGTCAGTAGGGTCTAAATTTATAACCCCATTCACCCACATTTTTGTCAAGCCTATATCAAGCGAATTAGAACATTATACGTGTGCGCGACGATTCTTCTAGGAACCACTACTACGTTTGCTGTCGGTGAACAGTTCTCCAGACATTGGAGGAAGCTACAAGATACAAGATACAAGAAGCTTTATTTAACGTCGGATTACATTTACAAATAACATTAGCTAATAAGCTATTTTTCCGACAAACATATATTATAATCAAAACATAAGAAAAAACAGCTAAGAAATAAAAGTTGGTTTAAACATGAATACAACACAGGACATAGCATAATTAAAACATGTTAAAGCGAGCACCTAAAAGACAAAAATAAAATTAATACATTGTGTTAATAGTTTTAACAATTTAAGGATAACATACAGCTTAAGATACAAGCAACTATATAATATAGATAAATCTTAAGAATTCAAATAGAAATACACTATTGGTTGATACACTGTGTTGTAGTTGCTGATCTTGGCCTGTGGCCTAAGCAAAGAACAAAAAATGTTAAGACACTGACAGGCAAAAAGGTACACTACTGTGAAATTAAGATATGTTTTAAAAAACAGTTATCCCCCAAATCAGATTTGGAAAGGAACTGATCAGCAATTATCTCACAGGTATCTTAAAACAAAATACATAAAAAGCAGTTAAAGCAACTATTTGTGGCATGCAAATTTATAGAACACTAAAACTAAGTTACAACAATCAAATTAGAACATCAAGCTAGCACAAATCATAAATTATAAACATAAAAACACAAATAAAACACATAGCACACATTTATAAGCACATTAAGCACATTAAGCATGAGGAAATAAGCGGACACGACTAGGTAGAGCACATTGAGCACTTACAGGACGGGCCCGTACAGGCACGGACCAGCCTCACAAACTCCTTGTGGTTTTCAATTTTTCTAATGTCATTTGGCAGGCTGTTCCATACCTGAGCGGCCTCGTATCTGAAAGATCTCTTACCGTTCAAGGTGGTGCGTACAGTTGGTACTTCAACAGTGTTTGAATGTCTGAAAGAATATTTTATATTTCGAAATTTAACCAGGTCATGTAAATATGGAGGTGATTCATGGTACAGGCATTTGAATGTTTCTATTGCAATAGTTCTTATTCTACTAAGATGTAATGTAGGCATGTTTACTTGTTTCAAAAGGTCTTCGTAGCTAGAGGTGAAATCATTTAAAGTAATTTTTAGAGCTCTATGTTGTAGTTTCTCCAATTTTTCTGTATTAGTTTTGTTACAAAAGTGCCATATGAGCGGACAGTAGTTGAAAGTTGATCTTATAAAGGATTTATAAATTAACAATTTGAGGTCAGGTGTTAAAAACTTGCTTAGTCTGAGAAGTACATTTAGTTGTCTAGCAGCCTTCTTACACATGTTTGTAACCTGTTCATCAAAATTTAACATAAAATCTATATCTATCTATCTATCTATCTTCCTATTAGTCAAACCCCTGATGGGGACCTTAGACTTTGACGCGCGTCAACTGACAAGAATGTTAGTAAGAGATGAAATAAAAGATGATAAAAAGAATGATGTTAGGTTGGTTAAAACAGTTAAGAACAGGGCAGGTTATTTAGGGAGAAACATGTTCAATCCGACTTGCAGCCAGACTGAACTGTGGGCCAGACAAGGTGACAATATCTGGGGGCAAAGCATCCAGTGGACAATGGTTCTTGGAAAGAAGGAATATTTATGGTAGTCAGTCACTGTTTGGATCTGTCGGAATGCTTGGGAATGGGATGTTCTGGAAGATCTTGTATTTGGGGTAAGGTAGTTTTCAGCTTGAATGCAACTTGGTTATGGAGGATGTTGTGGAACATAACCAATCTTTGGTCGATGCGACGAAGGTCAAGGCGTCTCCAATTTAGGGAGTTCAACATTTCTGTGACACTGGACGTTCGGCCGTAGTCTTGTTTGGCCAGCGGGCAGCCTGCCACAACCAACCAAAACCCAACACCAAACACAACAACCCACCACACAAACCCAACACCAAAAACCCAAACCCACAAAAAAACACAAACCCAACAAAAACACAAAAAATTCCCACAAGATACAAGATACATAGAGGATGGGAGAATGCATGTTTTGGCCACATTGTAAGGCTCAATTGTCTCAATATGTATACTGACAATGGAAATGATTTGATTACTCTGCTTTCAGAATTTTGCATTTACATTCCGCAACAACAAACAGAGAATGTAATACCTGATTATTGTTCGATGTATGTATTATGAAGATATTGGCTGACCGACTGTTATCCGAAGGTATTCGTCAATAAGTATCCCCTGCCCATAAATATGCTTTCCCAGAGTTCAACAGAAATGGTGGCTGTGCACTTTGTCAAAATCATGAATGAATGATTGTATTTGCGAGTTATGTAGTTCTATTGTAAAAAAAATAAAGATTTCAATCATATTCAAAGTATGGGAATTGTTTAAGACATGCACAGTTCGGCCTAAATAAGAGAATTTGCCAACACTGTCGTAGTAAGTGAAAGAAATATTTTTTGTAAAAGTGGTTATGCTTATTGTCGTTGACTTTAAATCACTAGACCTTCACCGTTGCAGGTTCGAATCCCACTGGTGGTGTCCAATTCTTTCAACTGTGGAAGCTATCCAGACTGCCTGTGGAAGATCGGTGGTTCTACATATGTGCCAGTAATAACTGGATAGTCGCCATATGACCTAAGCTGGTTGGTGCAACTCTAAACCCCTAAATAATTAGTAAATTAATCAAGCTCAAGTCGGGGTTAGAACCCACGACTGCCTGATCCTCCATTACCTGGAGGCGAACACTCTACCGCGTCTCTATAAAAGCTAGCTCTATAGCGAGACAGTATAAGTCTCCCTATATACCACTATACTCCTCCCCTCTTAATATCTTGAATCAACCGTTCATACAGAAATTCAACAGAGTATAGCCTTCTCTAGCCAAAGTACGAGTCTGTGTAGTCAAACATGGGCCCAAAAAATACTTCTCTGACACCATTAAAGTGAAACCGTTTTGGGTTTATTTGAACTCCAAGAATATTCTATTAACTTATCTGTTGTTGCCGAGCTTTAATATTGTCCATGATTGCCGAGTGATAACATTTTGTTTGCTTCGTCTGCTTCTCTGTCTTTATGACTACAGCTGTTACTAAAGAGAGGGTTGCAGAGGGAACTAGTCTAGGATAATTCGTTCGAATATGCAAGGGAGGTTATCGGTTGAAATTGGACGCCACTGTGGTTACCTTTCTTGAATATACAACGTTTAATATACGTTTGTTAGAAATTAGAATAAGTCCCTGTTTGGTGTCATATTGTTAGCTCTAAAAATTATACAGGTGGAAAATATAATGATTGATTATATATTTATACTGTATGTGAAATATGGTTGATATTGGTTATCAGAAACAGTTGTAATGTTTCATATTGGGTGAATAAATACCTATGTCATTCTACGGTTCATGGTCTTACGTTTCATGGTAAGACCCTACGTCCAGTTGTTACAAATTAGGCTACAGACGGCCATTCCGTTCTATAGCCCTGGGAGTTTCCCTAGTGGATCCCACTTTTATTACCAGTAAAATAGGGCACGGACGGCTTCCCGTCAAATCTTATATCTTATTTGACTTAGTTTGATTTCAAAACCGTAGGACAAATTAGGGTACAGGCGGAACTTCCGTCATAACCCATTAACGTTGTCCACGGGGGAAGGTTTAGTGCTTTAGAACTTTACCGATAAAACTGTTAGAATAAGTCCCTGTTTGGTGTCATATTGTTAGCTCTAAAAATTATACAGGTGGAAAATATAATGATTGGTAAAGTGATTACTTACACTTAGAAAGTTGAAAATGTGTTTACTGACTTATTGGTTCATTTAGCCCAACTTAAAAGCGTGTCAGGTGTATGCAGAGTCGAATCTAGGGGTTGGTAACCACCTCTTTAGTCTCACTACTCGGGTGTGTGTCAACCGAACAGGGCTTGAGGTCAACTTTAGGTCTTGTTGTGGTGACACTCTACTGTACGCATAACAACCACACAGAAAGTGAGAACGGTTACAAAACTAACCAAGCCCAAGTCGGGTTCGAACCCACGACTGCCTGATTCTTCATTACCTGGAAGCAAATATTCTACTGTGTCGCTATAAAAGCTAACTCTATAGCGAGATGGTATAAGTCTCCCTATATACCACTACACCCCCCGAAACAAACATACTGCTAAAATAACTTGTGAAAATGTATGCCATGACATACAGTTTTCAATGAAAAGTATGAAATGACGACTTACAGTTTTCAATGAAAAGTATGAAATGACGACTTACAGTTTTCAATGAAAAGTATGAAATGACGACTTACAGTTTTCAATGAAAAGTATGCCATGACGGTTAGGGATAGAGGCAGTAATCCCACAAAATAGGTTGCAGTAAACTTCAGCTGAAAAGTAGTATACTCTTTGAATTGAAGACAATTTAACCCTAATGTCCAGATTACTGCCAATTGTATATTTCGTTACTGCCTCTATCGTTGACGTGCCATGACATACAGTTTTCGATCCTCTAAATCTAAGATGTGTAGGATGCATTATGGGTATATCATAAATTTCCTGCCATGTCTGTCGTAATCCTGACCAACAGACACTTGCATACATTCATGGTCACGGGGTTCGAGCCCAGCTCAGGCCGTGTCTATTTATATGATCAGTTGGCATTTCTTATGGAGGTTGGAGCACTTACTACTGGTTAACTGCTGAAGCATGCCCAGGAAAGGTATGGTCAATTAAATTGCCCGCTGATGGTGCTGATGAAGGCGTAAAACACAAACAAACAATACATTCTTATTCTAATATGATTTATCAAATTTAACCAATTTAAAAAATGTTCCATTATTTTAGCACTTACGACAATTTGAAGTATTTGTATTGGCTATTTTAATCGGGTTTATGATACTGTTACACACTACTTATAATTTGAATTGGGATTTTTTTACAATTTAATATGGTATTTACACAGCCTATCTGGGGCTCTCAATTTGTCCCGAACCCACTATGTACGGTAGGACCAGGGCATGAAACTCATTCTAGCATGTGGTTAGTATATTTGAATACGGTTTGGTTCATTCACGCGTCAGTCTAAAAGGTAGAAAAGTCAAAATCACCATTTCATTCACAAAGGGAAGCAGGGCTACACATTTTCTGATAAGCATATTATCTTCAAAATATGTAATTTAAAGAGAAACAAGTGGACCCTGATCTGTCCACCTCTTAACTGTCCACCTCTTTACTGTCCACCTCTTAACTGTCCACCTCTGAACTGTCAACCTCTGAACTGTCCACCTCTTAACTGTCCACCTCTGAACTGTCAACCTCTTTACTGTCCACCTCTGAACTGTCCACCTCTTAACTGTCCAACTCTGAACTGTCCACCTCTTAACTGTCCACCTCTGAACTGTTCACCTCTGAACTGTTCACCTCTTAACTGTTCACCTCTTAACTGTCCACCTCATTGTTGTAATTATTGATGGCTTACCGATACGTCTTTGTGGGGAAAAACAGCAGCTAAAATAAAAAAAATTCATTGTCTGAAAAACTTGGCTGCAGATGTACCCTGGTGCACCCACTGGCTACGAGCATGATCAATTAGTTTTTAACCCAATATTAAATTTGGTTAAAAAAAACTTGTTTCAAAAAAAATAATTCAGTAGAAAAAGCACTTGAATAGACGTTATTTTATGCCCATGTTTGGTAGTACCGGAAGTATGTACTAATCATAACACATGGATCAAAACAGTTTCATTCATAAATATCAGACTGCCATTTTACAAAGTTGCAATGAACATAGATATATATGATGGATATTTGGAGCATGTTTTCAAATAAAGGAGTGGGGTAAAAATCTATTTGACAACATATCAAAATATATTAATGAGTGTTAATCTCGCGGGCGACACATCAATCTTCCATGAGTAGTAACCAGTACTAAGCAATGTGTGTGAGGTGCTGACTGAGTATCGAACCCGGACCGTTCGATTCCAAATCTGACGCTCTCGGGTTCTCATTCTGGTGGAATTCATCGCCATGAGGGAGAGAGAAGATGCCATGTGGAATTTAAGTGAGGCAAATTCCTCAGACCCTCAGAGGTTTATTGAGAAGACTCCGGTGGTCTGGCAATTTCGGGAAGCCTGCCCGCTCTTGGTTTGCATCCCACATGAAGAAGCAATACAGCTGGGTAGCCAAAGGTTGGTAGTTGTACCAGAGTGCCTGTCCATGCCTGA
The DNA here is from genome assembly GCA_014843695.1 of Archivesica marissinica. Lineage (NCBI taxonomy): Eukaryota > Metazoa > Mollusca > Bivalvia > Venerida > Vesicomyidae > Archivesica > Archivesica marissinica. The sequence continues at coordinate 30,065,929 of CM026394.1, forward strand.
ACTACTGCTTGGAGGCACACGCCGGGGCTTCCTCTAGACTACCATTAATATTAATACATGTAGGTGGAGTCACCATAGTACCCAAGCTGTTGGTCGGTGATACACACAAAAGAACAATAATTACATGTACAAGTTTTTGAATTGGAGGTCTCGACCTGCTTGATTGGTATAGGTTCACTGGAATGTTTGTAAACTCTCGTTTGATTGGCTGTTAAGTTAAAAGCTGTATCATTGTAAAGTGTTTTGTGATCGCTATCATCGTCCGATAACAAGGAAATGCATAGCAGATTATTTTGTCACCTTTTGTGACTGAAGGGGGAGGGGCCTTCTTGTGCGCGTCTGAATGCTAGACTGGCCTAAAGACGGCCTTTGGAAAAAGTACTTGTCCGGGACTAAATATTTAGAAATGTTGACTTCCGACTGCACTGTTCACTTGTCACATGCTATAGGCTATTGGATTTGTGTAACCCTGATCACAATCATACTTGTGATATTCCTAGGTCGAACACTATTAGGCGGGCAATATCAATTCATAGAATTAGTGTGTTACAGTTAGTTTTAGTAGAAAACTGCCATTTTGTTACAACTGATATATTGAAATTGGAACTTTCCTGTTTTACCCTTTTAGTAATGACCCTTATTATGCTTGCTGTGATTGTCTTAAGTGGGCTAAAGGAAAAACTGGGTCACTAGTCATACAAGTGCTTCACTCTACACAGGAAGCTCTCAAATGTCGCCTTTAAATTGTTTCAGGATAATTGGCTTGTATTTTTACTACAATATACGAAATCAGTATGACCCTTTGCATGAGTTCATATACTCAGACATGGAAGTTGATGGAATTGTTTAGTGTACTATATATATATATATATGGATTATTTAAATCTTGAACCATGATAATATTAACTTTATATACATAATTATGTTATTGGTTAGGAGTAATGTGTAATCAGATTGCAGTATATTTATTATCATGGTAACCGATAAAATTAACAGCATGGCATTTTATAGTCATTTTGAGAAGATTTCGAACTTCGTAAATTGCTGGTTTTGTTATGGATTTAGGAAGTGTACAAAAATGGAAGTTGTGATAGCAAGGTGGTAGTGCGTTCGCTTCAGGTGCGTACGGCCCGAAGTTCGATTGTAGCTGTTACGATTGTGCCCTTGAGCTAGGCATTTAAATTCCACATTGCCTCTCCCTCGTGGCGATGGATTCCATCAGGAATGAGGTCTCGAGAGTGATTAATATAGAATGTAAGTTGTAGAAACTTGTTTCGCAATCTAGCTAGAATAAATTTGTATAAATTAAGTGTACAAAACCAAATTATTTATTATTTTATTTAATTATTACCTATATTTTAATTGTTATAATTTTAGATCCTAATATTTTATAGCATATTTGGAATCCATTGTAATTGTGTTTGCTAATTTTGTCTTGTTTTATCTCATTGTATGTGGAAGTTTTTATCAATATTTGTGATATTTTAGGCTGTAAAGCGCTTTTGAACGTTTTATTTTTAAATGAAAAGAGCGCTATATAAGTTTGGTATATAATAATAATAATAATAATTATCTTAAATTTTCAATACTTAGAGTGGTGGAACCTATGCTCCGCGTATTTCTATGCTCAGCGTATTTTTTCCATTTACATCTGAACCTATTTTCGCTGACAGAGGTGAAGCATGGTTCAATAGCATTCTGTTGAGCGTACCAGTTGCCAATGCAACTGTCACCTGACTGGTTCAGTAGTCGAATATAAACAGACCACTTGTTGGGAGAATTTTTTCCACCGAAATGATGCGGTTTATGAGCATTTCAGGTGGCTATCCTAATTGGGGGAATAATGTACAAATAACCAGAAAAAAAGTTTCTTATGAGTTGTAATATTGTTAGTTATTGATGTTACTAAGTCCAAATAATATATTCAACATTTACCTGTGGATAAATTAAAAAAATGCATGTACGCCGTGCATAGGTGCCCTAAAGTATGTAGTTCCCCATGGAAACAGGTGCCGTTGCGATAGCTGTATTGAGGCTCATGGTCACGTAATGATAATGAAGCTAAAATATTCAACAACAATATTTTGAAAGTTGTGTTCACGACTTAAGAAAATAGTAATTAATATACGGCAAGTGCATTTAACTTTTTTTTATAGGCCATGATATGTAGGATTTACGCCGAGCATAGGTTCCACCACTCTGGTTTTCCAAAAACGTATTAACCTGCACACAGTTGCATAAATATTCATCTTATCTAAGCTGCTACAGATTTGGGAGGGTGGGAGAAATGATACTAATCGGATATAAAAATTGTTCTAATGAACTCTTCCGAGAATTATGATATATAAAATACTCTATAACACAGTTGTAGCTACGTTTCGGTGGGATAAACCCACCTCTCTCTCGAGCTTTAATCAAGTTTTTTTTATCAGCAGTATGAAAGACGTATGTTATTGTCTTCAAGAATCAAAACAATGTGGTTGTCGCAAGTACTGGACAGCTCTCCACAGATAATGGGGAATGTGGCCCTTGCCCATTTGGGATGGGAAATTTTTATGTGTATGATTGACATTGTGTAAAGGAAATACTAATCATATAGTATTTATTACATTCTACAGGATGCTTTGCTGCAAGTGCGAAACAAAATGGGACATAATATGGTATGATTGATTAACAGAACAGAATGCAGAACATGGTCAAGAATCGTACGTGTTTGGAATGGAACATGTTACGGCACAGTTTAACGCAATGGTGGAATAGTGTGATGAAACAGTCAACTATTTGCTGATGTTAGTTTCAGCAACCATCTAGTGCATTGTACATGATGACACAATTCCAATGTTCAGACATTAATGTGGATTAAATGACGAACTTCTGGTATATGAAAATGTCTGTGTTTGTGTATGATTGACATTGTGAAAAGGAAATACTTAACTGGTAGCCATTAGAGAATGCGTTGTAGAAATGAATGAATGTGAAGGCTTAACAAGAAGATCAAGCTCAAAATGTAGTACGACAACGGTTGACGACTTGTCTCTGCCATCGCCACGGACACCGTTGTTTCACGATGATCAAACATTTGAACTTCCGGAAAGGAGTAATAGTGACTCGAACCTTGCCGCCCTAGCGGATGATGCTCAGTCCACACTAAATGTATGTGGACGTCAGTTTACAATTGGAAGTTGCGGGAAGATCAAGGTGACATGGAGGATCAGAGAGGAGTGTGGAGCAGATGACTGGATTGGCCTCTTTCCTGTTGGTATGTGACTGTTGCGTGTTGTTTTATCTATATTGCAGTAATACCTTCTTGTATTTGTCGTCGTTATTGCCACTATTTTCAAATCTCCAGGTTAATCATAGAGGACGACATGGCCGAAATAATAGTCGCCCTAGAGACGTTGACTTTGTCCACTGTGCCCCTACTTCACCCTAAAATATATATTTTTTATAATTCTCAAACAAAACTGTTCCAGTAAAAGCTACATGTACATTGGCAATTGTAAAGCACTCCTTCTGTTCAAATGTTGTATTTAATGGTCATACAGCGTATTTTAATCTATTTTGGTATTTAATATATTTAAGGGCGACTTAGGATGAACCCTGATCACACCAGATGTTAGGAAACTAACCTACCGCGTACTAGCCTGCACATGGTAGTAGTTCTACCTGCCCGGATGGGAAATGGGGTCTTTGCAGGCCGCCTGTCCTTAAAGGCCAGGTATTTTACCCGGCTATTCACTCCTGAACCACTGGCTACTTTAAAAATTAAAACAAAAAGATTTGTTGAGTTTGTTTGCCAAATATCTGAAATTAAGACAAACTTGCGTTCCCATTAATGCAATATACATTTTGTACATCAAACCAAGAATCAAATGATAATTTCTTGAGTACATGTTCGGAAATATATTCTAGTACTCGAGTATCAAAATTGCTATGTTGCCATAAGTTATAATATACCGTTTTAGGGGTTGTTCCCCGCTCCCTGGAAAGTCACACCCCCAAGAGTGACCTTGAACTTGAATTTTGGTAAAATTATGATGTTTTCAGAAATGTTGATGCATCAACTAAAATTTAAACATTATTATTTCTCAAAAACCATCACAGGCATTGCTTTGAAACTTCCAAGGACCCACAATAAGTACCCACACCCACTGACCTTGTTCTTGAAATGTGGCTAGAAATACATTGTAGTACAATTTCAGAAATTGGTTAGGCCAAAATGCCCATTTAACATGCATTCTCAAGATGTAAATGACACAGTTTTCACGAATACCAAATTTTTCCTTTGCAGGTGATTGCAAACACTCGGCATTCTGGGACAGTAAGACTCGTGGGGTCAATGGAGGTCAAAGAGGTGAGCTGCTCTGGGATCTGGATGTAGTCAGCCATTATTTCACTGATGGTAAGTTGGGATTTAAGCCTACTATCTTTTTTAAAGAAGCCAAGTATTGCTGAGTGTTGCACTCTGGTGTAGATATATTAGTGTTTCCCCCAGACTGAAAAAAGGGCAGGGCGCAGGTAGAAAAAATGGCATTTTTATTGTTGCCTGTCCTCAAAAAGGCAGAATCGACGAGGTCTTATTTATGTTATTATGAGTATGAAACATTTTGAGGACGAATCAATTTTGCAAATTGCGTATTACAATTCAAAATATATTATAGTTTGTGACAATGGTGTGGTTTCCGAGATAATTATCTAAACAAAAATGTAAGCCAGAAAATTACAACAATAATGCATTTACATTCATTTAAATAGAAACTTACATATAAATATAATGGCGGCATAATTGACATCCTTTGGCGGAATTTCCGACCGGTGCAATGGCACAATCCACATGCTGTGATATGCATAATACCATGGCAGTAAGACTAACAACTTGAGACTATAAGGACAAATTGGGGACTATTTGAGTTAATTAGTGTCAATTAACGATGAGATTTGCACACAGGGAACAATATATCTGTGACTGCACATCGATAATCCCCTACATTTGCTTTTACAATAATGACTCGAACTGAAATTGGGGCATAAATGTGCGAAAATTGACTGATTGCCATGTATCATGATTACTTGTCAGATTGGTTTAAGCATATTTTATTGCCTCTTCATTGCTTCTACATAATCAGTAGTCTTTTGATTTATTTACGTTATGAATTTCTATTAAATCAATCTAAGACTACAACAATTAACGCACATGCCTGCTAGGCCCCATTGCATGCCCCATTGCTTTGGCGGGAAAGATATGATGCAGTCAGTTAAAACACGGGAATATATCTTGAGCAAAGTCAATGTTTCCCTAGGCTACACAGTGCATAGGTGGACATTTCTAGGCTATACAGTGCATAGGTGGACATTTCTAGGCTACACAGTGCATAGGTGGACATTTCTAGGCTACACAGTGCATAGGTGGACATTTCTAGGCTACACAGTGCATAGGTGGACATTTCTAGGCTACACAGTGCATATGTGGACATTTCTAGGCTACACAGTGCATAGGTGGACATTTCTAGGCTACACAGTGCATAGGTGGACATTTCACAGCATATTGATCGTAAACCTGTGTATTCCAGATTATAGCATCAGCCTAACACAGGACTGGTGTTTGTTGGTGGATTTCTGGCAATACTTATCATCAAGTTTTATTAATAATTTAGGCGCACAAGGGCGGCCCCAAAAAGGGGAAGGGCGGGCCACCCTCCTATTCCTGCTTAGGGGAAACACTATATATTGACCTGTATTGATGAGTGTTGCACTATAGTGTAGATATATTGACCTGTATTGATGAGTGTTGCACTCTGGTGTAGATATATTGACCTGTATTGATGAGTGTTGCACTCTGGTGTAGATATATTGACCTGTATTGAAGAGTGTTGCACTCTGGTGTAGATATATTGACCTGTATTGATGAGTGTTGCACTCTGGTGTAGATATATTGACCTGTATTGAAGAGTGTTGCACTCTGGTGTAGATATATTGACCTGTATTGAAGCGTGTTGCACTCTGGTGTAGATATATTGACCTGTATTGATGAGTGTTGCACTCTGGTGTAGATATATTGACCTGTATTGATGAGTGTTGCACTCTGGTGTAGATATATTGACCTGTATTGATGAGTGTTGCACTCTGGTGTAGATATATTGACCTGTATTGAAGAGTGTTGCACTCTGATGTCGATATATTGACCTGTATTGAAGCGTGTTGCACTCTAGTGTAGATATATTGACCTGTATCAGTGCAGGGCTCATTCTAGGTCGGAATGTTTGGAGAAATGAGAAAGTGCGCAATTGCGTCCTTAACCCATTTCATTCTGGATACATTTAAAGGCTTTTGCAAACAACATAGATCCAGATCAGCTGCAGTGTGACGCTGCATGCTGATCAGGATCTATGTTGTTTGCTATATAGCCAAGTGTCTCGGCAAGATCATCTGAATAGCACACAGCATAGAGCCTGATCAGACGGCACGTTTCATGGCGGCTGTTCTGGCTCTATGTTCTTTGCAAATACTGTTTGTGAATGGTATCCAGAATGAAATGGGTTAAATAGTGTTATTTAATAAATATCAACAAAGTATTGTTAAAATATGACCATTACATGTAAATACAACAATAGAATAGAATGAGGGCTGTATTAATGGGACAGTGTATCTTACTGTGGACCTGTAGTCCAGTTGTAACATGCTGGACTGGTAATCCAGGGATCGCAGGTTCGATCCCCCGTCTGACCCTAATAAAATTAACAGACTTTCAGATGGGACTTTAAACCAAGGTCTCGTGTCGGTGCTGTACACCGTGCACGTAAAAGAACCAGAGGAGGCTCTGAATGGTCTCTGTCTGTATCATTGCACTATCCTCCAAAAACTAAAATGACTAATCTCTTCCACAGGGATTCGGCACGTTGGTGGTACTAGTATATATATTTAAGTACAGGGATTCTACTCTGTGGGATGTCAGATTTCGCATCGATCAGTAAAATGGCCCTATCTGAAACAATTTTGTACAAAGCTGTCCAAATATAACGCCTATCCCGAGTCTTTATATTGTTCTTCAAATAAAACACAACTTTAAGCTGCATGCATGTATACTTGACGAGCGTTCTGATTGGATTATGATTATTCTTCATATATAAAAAAACATCTTGTTACATTCTAATAATCCAATCAGAACGCTCATTTCAACGCGAATTGCGCCGCTTTAGAAATTTTCAAAACAAATTGAAAATACTACGAAATCTCTTTTTGACGTACATTTTTGCCGAATAAACCTACACGTTAGTGGAAACACATTTTATTCATAATGTTATTCACAGTTAAAACTCTCCCGTCGAAGATTTTTTGTTGTTGCTGACAGAACCCGTATCCTAGTATGGAAATGTGACCTGCTATGGCCAATGTATGTGGCAATTGTTTGCAAAGTATACATACATGCAGCTTAAAGTTGTGTTTTATTTGAAGAACAATATAAAGACTCGGGATAGGCGTTATATTTGGACAGCTTTGTACAAAATTGTTTCAGATAGGGCCATTTTACTGATCGATGCGAAATCTGACATCCCACAGAGTAGAATCCCTGTACTTAAATATATATACTAGTACCACCAAACGTGCCGAATCCCTGTGATCTCTTCAGGAGGCGTCGCTCATATGGGCAACCGGTAGCGATGATGAATAAACGTAAAACACAGTGGACAAAATTTTGTGTGAATATTGTAAACAAATAAATTTTTTATGGAGTAGTGGGGCCCACATGGGGTGAAGTCAGTGTTCGCCCAAGCTTGGGTGTTGATGAGTGTTGCACTCTTGTGTAGATAGAGTGACCTGTAATGATAATTGCTGCCCTCTGGTGTAGATAGAGTGACCTGTAATGATAATTGTTGCACTCTTGTGTAGATAGAGTGACCTGTAATGATAATTGCTGCCCTCTGGTGTAAGTATATTGACATGTATTGACTAGATAATGTGAATGACTTGTTGTTTTCCAGCAAAGACCAGGGTTTGTTTCAAGTATTTCAATGGTAATGGTGGTGACTTGATTGCTGTTAGTCCGACTATTGTCATTCACAACCCCAGTGTGAATTCTATGACATCTGAGGTAAGTTCCTATAGTAGAACATAGCAATAGGGAACACAATGTACATGGAATTGGTTTAAAATCACATTACCTGTATATGGTTAAGTCAAGACTGGAAATTTGAATATACAGTCAAGCTTGTATTAAGAGACCGCCCAAGGGAATGGACAAAAGCGGTCTCTTAATGAAACGGTCTCTTAATACAAAGTGACTGAACGGACAATTTCCCAGAGTCGGAGACATGTACTAGACTTTTGTTTGGGTGGACACTACAGTGTCTATATTGATATCAACATCATATACATGTATATATGTTACATATATGTCATGTATATATGTCATCATAAAATAAAGAAAACTTTTTATAGTAATATTTGCTTGTATTTTTCTTGTTGAAACACCTTGTTGATTGCTGCGAATTGTGACACCTGCCCGGTATGGATACTGTAGATCAAACACCTTATTGATTGCTACAAAAAATGGCATTTTTATGTTGCCTGTACTCAAAAGGTCAGAATTGACATCATCTTATTTATGTTATTACGAGTATGAAACATTTTGAGGACGAATCAATTTTCGAGTACGAAACATTGAGGACGAACCTATTGCGTATTTAGATTCAAAATATATGATAAGTCGTGACAATGGTGTGATATCCCGAGATAATTATCTAAGCAAAAATGTAATCCAGAAAATTACAACAATAATGCATTTACATTCATTTAAATCAAAACGTACATATAAAATTGACATCCGTTGGCTGAATTTCCGACCGGTGCAATGGGACATATGCTGTGACCCAATAAAACTAAAAATGCGACACTATAAGAACAAATTGTCGACTATTTGAATCAATTAGCGCCCAATTATGAGATTAACACACATGGGACAATATGTCTGTGACTTCACTATAAAGAACTCGTAACTGGACATTGCGCGCCGATAATCCCCTACATTTGTTTTTACAACAATGACTCAAACGGAAATTGGGGCATAAATGTGCGAAAATTGACTGATTGGCATGATTACTTGTCAAATGTATTGCCTCTTCAATATACATAACTAGCAGACGACACATTTAATAGTCTCTTGATTTACGGTATGTTTTGAATTTCTAATTTCAACACTACTTATGGTCGCTTAATGAAAAACTTTAGGTAATTACGGCCGAAAATAGGTGGTCGTTGGTCGCGTAAGACAAAAGTCGCTTAATACAATAGGTTTATAGTGTGAAATCGCTCGGGGGGGATTTCAAAATGGTCGCATAAGACCAAGGTCGCTTAATACACGTGGTCGCTTGAGCAATTTTGACTGTATTGTGTTAAATGTAAAATCCCCATAAATTTAAATCACAGTGACACAAGCTATGGTCAACGTCTGACTGACCCCCACCATGTCTCTGGAACCCCTAGTCAAACCTACACAGGATTGAGATCCTTATGTTGGTCCTTTTCCAAAATGATCCAATTAAAGTGAATCGTTCCATGAATCCCGCTGTCGATCTCCAATGTCATCTCGCTCATTTTCATGAATTGGTGGTAATTTATTATTATAAAGGTGGAATCCAAACAGGCCATATTCGCAAGGAACTTAGTTGAAGCTTTAGCGATGAAAGTGTAAATGTGGGAGGAAGCCGGAGTACCCGGAAGAAACCCACCGGTCCGATTTGGCGACCACCGTACCATCTCACATACTTTCCGGTCCGAGGATCGAACCCGGGTTGCATTGGTGAGAAGAGAGCACGCTAACCACTGCGCTAATCGGAGCTTGAACCCCAAACAATGAACCATGTGTTGAACTGAATGTGTGGTTGGATTAAGATGAACCACAGTAATGGGGAAGCCGGTTGATAAGTCTGGTTCAGTAGCAGACCTAGTAGAAGAAAGAACTTTGTTACAAGCATTGACTCAGAGGGTGCAAATAGTCCTTTTCAGGAGTCAGATCTATAATTAAATCATTGCTTCCAATATAGCTTTGTAAAATACTACAGTATTGAGTGTTATTAAATGGGTGCTCCCAATGTAACCTTGTAAAATACTGTGCACAGTATTGAGTGTTATTAAATGGGTACTCCCAATGTAACCTAGTAAAATACTGCAGTATTGAGTGTTATTAAATGGGTACTCCCAATGTAACCATGTAAAATACTGCAGTATTGAGTGTTATTAAATGGGTGCTCCCAATGTAACCTTGTAAAATACTGCAGTATTGAGTGTTATTAAATGGGTGCTCCCAATGTAACCTTGTAAAATACTACAGTATTGAGTTATTAAATGGGTGCTCCCAATGTAACCTTGTAAAATACTGCAGTATTGAGTGTTATTAAATGGGTGCTCCCAATGTAACCTTGTAAAATACTGCAGTATTGAGTGTTATTAAATGGGTGCTCCCAATGTAACCTTGTAAAATACTGCAGTATTGAGTGTTATTAAATGGGTGCTCCCAATGTAACCTTGTAAAATACTGCAGTATTGAGTGTTATTAAATGGGTGCTCCCAATGTAACCTTGTAAAATACTGCAGTATTGAGTGTTATTAAATGGGTGCTCCCAATGTAACCATGTAAAATACTGCAGTATTGAGTGTTATTAAATGGATACTTCCAATGTAACCATGTAAAATACTGCAGTATTGAGTGTTATTAAATGGGTGCTCCCAATGTAACCATGTAAAATACTGCAGTATTGAGTGTTATTAAATGGGTACTCCCAATGTAACCTTGTAAAATACTGCAGTATTGAGCGTTATTAAGTGGGTACTCCCAATGTAACCGTGAGCGTTATTAAGTGGGTACTCCCAATGTAACCTTGTAAAATACTTCAGTATTGAGTGTTATTAAATGGGTGCTCCCAATGTAACCTTGTAAAATACTGCAGTATTGATTGTTATTAAATGGGTGCTCCCAATGTAACCTTGTAAAATACTGCAGTATTGATTGTTATTAAATGGGTGCTCCCAATGTAACCTGGTAAAATACTGCAGTATTGATTGTTATTAAATGGGTACTCCCAATGTAACCTTGTAAAATACTGCAGTATTGAGCGTTATTAAATGGATACTTCCAATGTAACCATGTAAAATACTGCAGTATTGAGCGTTATTAAATGGATACTTCCAATGTAACCATGTAAAATACTGCAGTATTGAGCGTTATTAAGTGGGTACTCCCAATGTAACCTTGTAAAATACTGCAGTATTGAGTGTTATTAAATGGGTACTCCCAATGTAACCTTGTAAAATACTACAGTATTGAGCATTATTAAATGGGTACTCCCAATGTAACCTGGTAAACTACTGCAGTATTGAGTGTTATTAAATGGGTGCTCCCAATGTAACCATGTAAAATACTGCAGTATTGAGTGTTATTAAATGGGTACTCCCAATGTAACCTTGTAAAATACTGCAGTATTGAGCATTATTAAGTGGGTACTCCCAATGTAACCTTGTAAAATACTGCAGTATTGATTGTTATTAAATGGGTGCTCCCAATGTAACCTTGTAAAATACTGCAGTATTGATTGTTATTAAATGGGTGCTCCCAATGTAACCTTGTAAAATACTGCAGTATTGAGTGTTATTAAATGGATACTTCCAATGTAACCATGTAAAATACTGCAGTATTGAGCATTATTAAGTGGGTACTCCCAATGTAACCTTGTAAAATACTGCAGTATTGATTGTTATTAAATGGGTGCTCCCAATGTAACCTTGTAAAATACTGCAGTATTGATTGTTATTAAATGGGTGCTCCCAATGTAACCTTGTAAAATACTGCAGTATTGAGTGTTATTAAATGGATACTTCCAATGTAACCATGTAAAATACTGCAGTATTGAGTGTTATTAAATGGGTGCTCCCAATGTAACCATGTAAAATACTACAGTATTGAGTGTTATTAAATGGGTACTCCCAATGTAACCTTGTAAAATACTGCAGTATTGAGCGTTATTAAGTGGGTACTCCCAATGTAACCGTGAGCATTATTAAGTGGGTACTCCCAATGTAACCTTGTAAAATACTGCAGTATTGAGTGTTATTAAATGGGTACTCCCAATGTAACCTTGTAAAATACTACAGTATTGAGCGTTATTAAATGGGTACTCCCAATGTAACCATGTAAAATACTGCAGTATTGAGTGTTATTAAATGGGTGCTACCAATGTAACCTTGTAAAATATTGCAGTATTGAGCGTTATTAAATGGATGCTCCCAATGTAACCTTGAGCGTTATTAAGTGGGTACTCCCAATGTAACCTTGTAAAATACTGCAGTATTGAGCATTATTAAATGGGTACTCCCAATGTAACCTTGTAAAATACTGCAGTATTGAGCATTATTAAATGGGTACTCCCAATGTAACCTTGTAAAATACTGCAGTATTGAGTGTTATTAAATGGATGCTCCTAATGTAACATTGTAAATACTGCAGTATTGGGTGTTATTAAATGGGTACTCCCAATGTAACCTTGTAAAATACTGCAGTATTGAGTGTATGTAGCGACTGGCTACTTTATATCACATATATAATGACTGGCTTCCTGTAAAGTGCTTCCTCTTATGTACAGGCTTGATTCTTCATAAAGCATTCAAGAAACATTGGACTGAATTCTTTAAAAGAGGTGTGTCTCCTGTTCAGAATTATATCCAATCAAATGTCAGATTCTTCATAAAGCATGAAACATTGGACTGAATTCTTTAAAAGAGGTGTGTCTCCTGTTCAGAATTATATCCAATCAAATGTCAGATTCTTCATAAAGCATGAAACATTGGACTGAATTCTTTAAAAGAGGTGTGTCTCCTGTTCAGAATTATATCCAATCAAATGTCAGATTCTTCATAAAGCATGAAACATTGGACTGAATTCTTTAAAAGAGGTGTGTCTCCTGTTCAGAATTATATCCAATCAAATGTCAGATTCTTCATAAAGCATGAAACATTGGACTGAATTCTTTAAAAGAGGTGTGTCTCCTGTTCAGAATTATATCCAATCTTTCAGATTCTTCATAAAGCATGAAACATTGGACTGAATTCTTTAATAGAGGTGTGTCTCTTGTTCAGAATGATATCCAATCAAATGTCAGATTCTTCATAAAGCATGAAACATTGGACTGAATTCTTTAAAAGAGGTGTGTCTCCTGTTCAGAATTATATCCAATCAAATGTCAGATCAGTATTAATTTGACAAATCAATTAGTTGTACTTATATTTGGGGGGCGGCTGGTCATCCATGGCCGAGTGGATATGGTCGTTGACGTCAAAACACTGGCACTTCACCTCTGATGTTTCAAATCCCACTGGGGGTGTTGAATGATATCATGTAGAGAGAAGTTATCTAGCTGGCTTGCGGAAGGTCGGTGGTTCTACCTGGGTGCCCAACCTTGTCTGAAATACTGCTTGGAGGGGCACTCTGCGTTCTTCCTCCACTAATAATAGCGGGAGTCGACATATGACCTAAGCTGTTGATGCAACTTTAAGCCCTCAAAACAAACAAACACAACTTGTATTTGTGATAAAACTAAGTGCTTTATGACATCCTGTTTGGCTTGACATGTTCCCCTGTCAGTGAGGATGTTTTTCCGTTATGGAAGAAAGATTTCTTTTATGCTATCCAATGAATGATTGAGTTTTATCAGTGAAAGGAAATGTTTGAAACAGTGGAAGGTGGCATTTTCTCTGTCACTGTTTGTGTTTTTTATTCTTCCGCTGTTACATGTACATGCACCTTTATATTTAATTAGCTATTTTCTCACAAATCATAAACAGTTAGTTATAAAATAGTATGGTCTAGTGATTTTGTTTTGTCTGTCGTTTTTTAATTTTGACAACAAACAGAACTAACTTGAAAATTGTATCAGGACTATTTTTTATTGCGAATGTTTACACTAACATAAGTGGTTATGCAGTGCATTGTAGTGCAATGAGGCTCTCGGACAGGTGCAATTAAAATGAATACAATTGGATAACAAATATTATTTTAGCCAAAAATTGTTGGAAATCATATAAGAAAAAGAAGATTTGTGTTCATTAGTGTAAAGTAGGATTTGTGTTCATTCGTGTAAAGTAGGATTTGTGTTCATTCGTGTAAAGTAGGATTTTATTTCATCTCATGATCACCAAAATATGTTTTTTCCACTTGTGGCTAACTCCACAAATACAAACTTCGATGATCACTGGATGAAATAAATTCCAATCTTGCACTAATAAGCACAAAATATCTTCTATATATCTACATTTTGTGGACTCGAGGGAGAGAAATGCACCTATAGGCTATACTGTAGTCAAGACATCAATAAATGCATAAGATTTAGCTTGTAGTTACCAGCCGTGTTGTCTCCCCCCATATCCGCTTCAGCCACCAAGATTATTGATATCTATGCAGATCTCGTGGTGCTAACGGTTCTCTATGTCAGAATAAAGTTTCGAGCTGAGATAAAGTTAACCCATTCAACACCAAGTAACTCACATGGACTGGTCCATGATATTCATAAACCAATAAATGAATCAGAAAATCACATTTGGACAAGTTCATTTATCAAAATGGGTAATTATGTCTAAAAATAGTCATATCACTGGCAAAAAGTGCAGATCCTGATGAGACGGCTTGTCATGAGCCGGCTCATCTGGATCTACACTTTTTGTAAGCCTATTTAGAGGTCTGTGGTGTTGAAAGGGTTAAACGAATCTCATATGGGTTCCAGAACACTGATCATACTGTGCTGAACATTGACCGAAGTGTAGTCGATATAATGAAAGTGCAGCTTACTGTGCTGAACATTGACCGAAGTGTAGTCGATATAATGAAAGTGCAGCTTACTGTGCTGAACATTGACCGAAGTGTAGTCGATATAATGAAAGTGCAGCTTACTGTGCTGAACATTGACTGAAGTGTAGTCGATATAATGAAAGTGCAGCTAAATTATTTTCAACCTCTTTCTCAATTTCTCTCGTAGAGACACTACTGAACCAATTCTTCACTATTTGTTTCGCTCAATGCTAGTATCTTCAGGATGACTACCGGGTATGCACTAACCAGTCAAAGTTACACTTTAACAGCAAGGTTATTGCGTGTGCTCCAGCAGTTCTAGTGAACGGCCAGCAGTTCTAGTGAACGGCCAGCAGTTCTAGTGAATGGCCAGCAGTTCTAGTGAATGGCCAGCAGTTCTAGTGAACGGCCAGCAGTTCTAGTGAACGGCCAATATGATGTTTCAACAGCAAGTTTAAACTCTGTATCATAAAACACTGTATTCTGCAGCAGCACTACCAGCCGTTGGTACATGTGTACTGCCGTGAATTCTTCAGACATCATTTCAGGCAGATTGCTGATTAGCGAATGCCAGCCTCCCTAGCATGGGTGTCAAGAATGACAACTCTTGCTTTAAATGTTGGCAAAAATGGCAAGAATTACTTCCCTTAACAAGTCCCTCATCAAGAGTGACCTTGAATTTTGTCTAAAATAGATTTCAAAATTTTGGATGCATCCAATAAACATTAATAAAGTCAAATTTATGGCTTTGAAACATTGCATACACATCCAAGGACTAATTCTGTACACCAACAGTAAGTCACACCCTACGACTGACCTTGAACTTGCAATTCATTGGAAAGCATAAAAGACCTATTCTATTTTCCTGAAATACAGCTAACTTGGGATACATCTATAGCTTGGAGTACATCTATATAGCTTGGGAGTACATCTATACAGCTAGCTTGGAGTACATCTATACAGCTAGCTAACTTGGGATACATATATAGCTTGGAGTATATCTATATAGCTTGGGAGTACATCTATACAGCTAGCTTGGAGTACATCTATACAGCTAGCTTGGAGTACATATATACAGCTAGCTAACTTGGGATACATCTATAGCTTGGAGTACATCTATATAGCTTGGGAGTGTATCTATACAGCTAGCTTGGAGTACATCTATACAGCTAGCTAACTTGGGATACATCTATAGCTTGGAGTACATCTATATGGCTTGGAGTGCATCTATACAGCTAGCTTGGAGGTACATCAATGCAGCCTGGAGTACATCTATACAGCTAGTTTGGAGTACATCTATACAGCTAGCTTGGAGGTACATCGCTGCAGCCTGGAGTACATCTATACAGCTAGCTTGGAGTACATCTATACAGCTAGCTTGGAGGTACATCGATGCAGCCTGGAGTACATCTATACAGCTAGCTTGGAGTACATCTATACAGCTAGCTTGGAGTACATCTATACAGCTAGCTTGGAGTACATCTATACAGCTAGCTTGGAGTGTATATATACAGCTAGCTTGGAGTACATATATACAGCTATACAGCTAGCTTGGAGTACATCTATACAGCTAGCTTGGAGTGTATATATACAGCTAGCTTGGAGTACATATATACAGCTAGCTTGGAGTACATATATACAGCTAGCTTGGAGGTACATCTATACAGCTAGCTTGGAGTGTATCTATACAGCTAGCTTGGAGTACATCTATACAACTAGCTTGGAGTACATCTATACAGCTAGCTTGGAGTACATCTATACAGCTAGCTTGGAGTACATATATACAGCTAGCTTGGAGTACATATATACAGCTAGCTTAGCTTGGAGTACATATATACAGCTAGCTTGTAGTACATCTATACAGCTAGCTTGGAGTACATCTATACAGCTAGCTTGGAGTGCATATATACATCTATACAGCTAGCTTGGAGTACATATATACAGCTAGCTTGGAGTACATATATACAGCTAGCTTGGAGTACATCTATACAGCTAGCTTGGAGTGTATATATACAACTAGCTTGGAGTACATCTATACAGCTAGCTTGGAGTGTATCTATACAGCTAGCTTGGAGTACATCTATACAGCTAGCTTGGAGTGTATATATACAACTAGCTTGGAGTACATCTATACAGCTAGCTTGGAGTACATCTATACAGCTAGCTTGGAGTGTATATATACAACTAGCTTGGAGTACATCTATACAGCTAGCTTGGAGTACATCTATACAGCTAGCTTGGAGTGTATATATACAGCTAGCTTGGAGTGTATCTATACAGCTAGCTTGGAGTACATCTATACAGCTAGCTTGGAGTGTATCTATACAGCTAGCTTGGAGTGCATCTATACAACTAGCTTGGAGTACATCTATACAGCTAGCTTGGAGGTACATCTATACAGCTAGCTTGGAGTACATCTATACAGCTAGCTTGGAGTACATCTATACAGCTAGCTTGGAGTGTATCTATACAACTAGCTTGGAGTGCATCTATACAGCTAGCTTGGAGTACATCTATACAGCTAGCTTGGAGTGCATCTATACAACTAGCTTGGAGTACATCTATACAGCTAGCTTGGAGGTACATCTATACAGCTAGCTTGGAGTACATCTATACAGCTAGCTTGGAGTACATCTATACAGCTAGCTTGGAATACATCTATACAGCTAGCTTGGAGGTACATCTATACAGCTAGCTTGGAGTACATCTATACAGCTAGCTTGGCATACATCTATACAGCTAGCTTGGAGGTACATCTATACAGCTAGCTTGGAGTACATCTATACAGCTAGCTTGGAGTACATCTATACAGCTAGCTTGGAGTACATCGATGCAGCTAGCTTGGAGGTACATCGCTGCAGCCTGGAGTACATCTATACAGCTAGCTTGGAGTACATCTATACAGCTAGCTTGGAGTACATCTATACAGCTAGCTTGGAGTACATCTATACAGCTAGCTTGGAGGTACATCGATGCAGCCTGGAGTACATCTATACAGCTAGCTTGGAGGTACATCGATGCAGCCTGGAGTACATCTATACAGCTAGCTTGGAGTACATCTATACAGCTAGCTTGGAGTACATCTATACAGCTAGCTTGGAGTACATCGATGCAGCTAGCTTGGAGGTACATCGATGCAGCCTGGAGTACATCTATACAGCTAGCTTGGAGGTACATCGATGCAGCCTGGAGTACATCTATACAGCTAGCTAGGAGTACATCAATGCAGCCTGGAGTACATCTATACAGCTAGCTTGGAGGTACATCGATGCAGCTTGGAGTACATCTATACAGCTAGCTTGGAGTGTATCTATACAGCTAGCTTGGAGTACATCTATACAGCTAGCTTGGAGTGTATCTATACAACTAGCTTGGAGTGCATCTATATAACTAGCTTGGAGTACATCTATACAGCTAGCTTGGAGGTACATCTATACAGCTAGCTTGGAGTACATCTATACAGCTAGCTTGGAGTACATCTATACAGCCTGGATACATCTATTAGCTTGGAGTACATCTATATAGCTTGGAGTACATCTATACAGCTAGCTTGGAGTACATCTATACAGCTAGCTTGGTGTGCATCTATACAGCTAGCTTGGAGTACATCTATACAGCTAGTTTGGAGTACATCTATACAGCTAGCTTGGAGGTACATCGCTGCAGCCTGGAGTACATCTATACAGCTAGCTTGGAGTACATCTATACAGCTAGCTTGGAGTACATCTATACAGCTAGCTTGGAGTACATCGATGCAGCTAGCTTGGAGGTACATCGATGCAGCCTGGAGTACATCTATACAGCTAGCTTGGAGGTACATCGATGCAGCCTGGAGTACATCTATACAGCTAGCTTGGAGTACATCTATACAGCTAGCTTGGGATACATCTATAGCTTGGAGTACATCTATATAGCTTGGAGTGTATCTATACAGCTAGCTTGGAGTACATCTATACAGCTAGCTTGGAGTGTATCTATACAACTAGCTTGGAGTGCATCTATACAACTAGCTTGGAGTACATCTATACAGCTAGCTTGGAGGTACATCTATACAGCTAGCTTGGAGTACATCTATACAGCTAGCTTGGAGTACATCTATACAGCTAGCTAACTTGGGATACATCTATAGCTTGGAGTACATCTATATAGCTTGGGAGTGTATCTATACAGCTAGCTTGGAGTACATCTATACAGCTAGCTTGGAGTGTATCTATACAACTAGCTTGGAGTGCATCTATACAACTAGCTTGGAGTACATCTATACAGCTAGCTTGGAGGTACATCTATACAGCTAGCTTGGAGTACATCTATACAGCTAGCTTGGAGTACATCTATACAGCTAGCTAACTTGGGATACATCTATAGCTTGGAGTACATCTATATAGCTTGGGAGTGTATCTATACAGCTAGCTTGGAGTACATCTATACAGCTAGCTAACTTGGGATACATCTATAGCTTGGAGTACATCTATATAGCTTGGAGTGCATCTATACAGCTAGCTTGGAGGTACATCAATGCAGCCTGGAGTACATCTATACAGCTAGTTTGGAGTACATCTATACAGCTAGCTTGGAGGTACATCGCTGCAGCCTGGAGTACATCTATACAGCTAGCTTGGAGTACATCTATACAGCTAGCTTGGAGGTACATCGATGCAGCCTGGAGTACATCTATACAGCTAGCTTGGAGTACATCTATACAGCTAGCTTGGAGTACATCTATACAGCTAGATTGGAGTGTATATATACAGCTAGCTTGAAGTACATATATGCAGCTAGCTTGGAGTACATATATACAGCTAGCTTGGAGGTACATCTATACAGCTAGCTTGGAGTGTATATATACAGCTAGCTTGGAGTACATCTATACAACTAGCTTGGAGTACATCTATACAGCTAGCTTGGAGTACATCTATACAGCTAGCTTGGAGTACATATATACAGCTAGCTTGGAGTGTATCTATACAGCTAGCTTGGAGTACATCTATACAGCTAGCTTGGAGTGCATCTATACAACTAGCTTGGAGTACATCTATACAGCTAGCTTGGAGGTACATCTATACAGCTAGCTTGGAGTACATCTATACAGCTAGCTTGGAGTACATCTATACAGCTAGCTTGGAGTACATCTATACAGCTAGCTTGGAGGTACATCGATGCAGCCTGGAGTACATCTATACAGCTAGCTTGGAGGTACATCGATGCAGCCTGGAGTACATCTATACAGCTAGCTTGGAGGTACATCGATGAAGCTTGGAGTACATCTATACAGCTAGCTTGGAGTACATCTATACAGCTAGCTTGGAGTACATCGATGCAGCTAGCTTGGAGGTACATCAATGCAGCCTGGAGTACATATATACAGCTAGCTTGGAGGTACATCAATGCAGCCTGGAGTACATCTATACAGCTAGCTTGGAGGTACATCGATGCAGCCTGGAGTACATCTATACAGCTAGCTTGGAGGTACATCGATGCAGCTTGGAGTACATCTATACAGCTAGCTTGGAGTGTATCTATACAGCTAGCTTGGAGTACATCTATACAGCTAGCTTGGAGTGTATCTATACAACTAGCTTGGAGTGCATCTATACAACTAGCTTGGAGGTACATCTATACAGCTAGCTTGGAGTACATCTATACAGCTAGCTTGGAGTACATCTATACAGCTAGCTTGGAGTACATCTATACAGCTAGCTTGGAGGTACATCTATACAGCTAGCTTGGAGTACATCTATACAGCTAGCTTGGAGTACATCTATACAGCTAGCTTGGAGTACATCGATGCAGCTAGCTTGGAGGTACATCGATGCAGCCTGGAGTACATCTATACAGCTAGCTTGGAGGTACATCGATGCAGTCTGGAGTACATCTATACAGCTAGCTTGGAGGTACATCGATGCAGCTTGGAGTACATCTATACAGCTAGCTTGGAGTGTATCTATACAACTAGCTTGGAGTGCATCTATACAACTAGTTTGGAGTACATCTATACAGCTAGCTTGGAGGTACATCTATACAGCTAGCTTGGAGTACATCTATACAGCTAGCTTGGAGGTACATCTATACAGCTAGCTTGGAGTACATCTATACAGCTAGCTTGGAGTACATCTATACAGCTAGCTAACTTGGGATACATCTATAGCTTGGAGTACATCTATATAGCTTGGGAGTGTATCTATACAGCTAGCTTGGAGTACATCTATACAGCTAGCTAACTTGGGATACATCTATAGCTTGGAGTACATCTATATAGCTTGGTGTGCATCTATACAGCTAGCTTGGAGGTACATCAATGCAGCCTGGAGTACATCTATACAGCTAGTTTGGAGTACATCTATACAGCTAGCTTGGAGGTACATCGCTGCAGCCTGGAGTACATCTATACAGCTAGCTTGGAGTACATCTATACAGCTAGCTTGGAGTACATCTATACAGCTAGCTTGGAGTACATCGATGCAGCTATCTTGGAGGTACATCGATGCAGCCTGGAGTACATCTATACAGCTAGCTTGGAGGTACATCGATGCAGCCTGGAGTACATCTATACAGCTAGCTTGGAGGTACATCGATGCAGCCTGGAGTACATCTATACAGCTAGCTTGGAGGTACATCAATGCAGCTTGGAGTACATCTATACAGCTAGCTTGGAGTGTATCTATACAGCTAGCTTGGGAGTACATCTATACAGCTAGCTTGGAGTGTATCTATACAACTAGCTTGGAGTGCATCTATACAACTAGCTTGGAGTACATCTATACAGCTAGCTTGGAGGTACATCTATACAGCTAGCTTGGAGTACATCTATACAGCTAGCTTGGAGTACATCTATACAGCTAGCTTGGAGTACATATATACAGCTAGCTTGGAGTACATCTATACAACTAGCTTGGAGTACATCTATACAGCTAGCTTGGAGTGTATCTATACAGCTAGCTTGGAGTACATCTATACAGCTAGCTTGGAGTGCATCTATACAACTAGCTTGGAGTACACCTATACAGTTAGCTTGGAGTACATCTATACAGCTAGCTTGGAGGTACATCGCTGCAGCCTGGAGTACATCTATACAGCTAGCTTGGAGTACATCTATACAGCTAGCTTGGAGTACATCTATACAGCTAGCTTGGAGTACATCGATGCAGCTAGCTTGGAGGTACATCGATGCAGCCTGGAGTACATCTATACAGCTAGCTTGGAGTACATCGATGCAGCCTGGAGTACATCTATACAGCTAGCTTGGAGTACATCGATGCAGCTAGCTTGGAGGTACATCGATGCAGCCTGGAGTACATCTATACAGCTAGCTTGGAGGTACATCGATGCAGCCTGGAGTACATCTATACAGCTAGCTTGGAGGTACATCGATGCAGCCTGGAGTACATCTATACAGCTAGCTTGGAGGTACATCGATGAAGCTTGGAGTACATCTATACAGCTAGCTTGGAGTACATCTATACAGCTAGCTTGGAGTGCATCTATACAACTAACTTGGAGTACACCTATACAGCTAGCTTGGAGTACATCTATACAGCTAGCTTGGAGTACATCTATACACAGCTTGGAGTACATCTATACAGCTAGCTTGGAGTACATCTATACAGCTAGCTTGGAGTACATCTATACAGCTAGCTTGGAGTACATCGATGCAGCTAGCTTGGAGGTACATCGATGCAGCCTGGAGTACATCTATACAGCTAGCTTGGAGGTACATCTATACAGCTAGCTTGGAGTACATCTATACAGCTAGCTTGGAGTACATCTATACAGCTAGCTTGGAGTACATCTATACAGCTAGCTTGGAGTACATCTATACAGCTAGCTTGGAGTACATCTATACAGCTAGCTTGGAGTGTATCTATACAGCTAGCTTGGAGTACATCTATACAGCTAGCTTGGAGTGTATCTATACAACTAGCTTGGAGTGCATCTATACAACTAGCTTGGAGTACATCTATACAGCTAGCTTGGAGGTACATCTATACAGCTAGCTTGGAGTACATCTATACAGCTAGCTTGGAGTACATCTATACAGCTAGCTAACTTGGGATACATCTATAGCTTGGAGTACATCTATATAGCTTGGGAGTGTATCTATACAGCTAGCTTGGAGTACATCTATACAGCTAGCTAACTTGGGATACATCTATAGCTTGGAGTACATCTATATAGCTTGGTGTGCATCTATACAGCTAGCTTGGAGTACATCTATACAGCTAGTTTGGAGTACATCTATACAGCTAGCTTGGAGGTACATCGCTGCAGCCTGGAGTACATCTATACAGCTAGCTTGGAGTACATCTATACAGCTAGCTTGGAGTACATCTATACAGCTAGCTTGGAGTACATCGATGCAGCTAGCTTGGAGGTACATCGATGCAGCCTGGAGTACATCTATACAGCTAGCTTGGAGGTACATCGATGCAGCCTGGAGTACATCTATACAGCTAGCTTGGAGGTACATCGATGCAGCCTGGAGTACATCTATACAGCTAGCTTGGAGGTACATCGATGCAGCTTGGAGTACATCTATACAGCTAGCTTGGAGTGTATCTATACAGCTAGCTTGGAGTACATCTATACAGCTAGCTTGGAGTGTATCTATACAACTAGCTTGGAGTGCATCTATACAACTAGCTTGGAGTACATCTATACAGCTAGCTTGGAGGTACATCTATACAGCTAGCTTGGAGTACATCTATACAGCTAGCTTGGAGTGTATATATACAGCTAGCTTGGAGTACATATATACAGCTAGCTTGGAGTACATCTATACAGCTAGCTTGGAGTGTATCTATACAGCTAGCTTGGAGTACATCTATACAGCTAGCTTGGAGTACATCTATACAACTAGCTTGGAGTACATCTATACAGCTAGCTTGGAGTACATATATACAGCTAGCTTGGAGTACATATATACAGCTAGTTTGGAGTACATATATACAGCTAGCTTGTAGTACATCTATACAGCTAGCTTGGATTACATCTATACAGCTAGCTTGGAGTGCATATATACATCTATACAGCTAGCTTGGAGTACATATATACAGCTAGCTTGGAGTACATATATACAGCTAGCTTGGAGTACATCTATACAGCTAGCTTGGAGTATATATATACAACTAGCTTGGAGTACATCTATACAGCTAGCTTGGAGTACATCTATACAGCTAGCTTGGAGGTACATCGATGCAGCTTGGAGTACATCTATACAGCTAGCTTGGAGTGTATCTATACAGCTAGCTTGGAGTACATCTATACAGCTAGCTTGGAGTGTATCTATACAACTAGCTTGGAGTGCATCTATACAACTAGCTTGGAGTACATCTATACAGCTAGCTTGGAGGTACATCTATACAGCTAGCTTGGAGTACATCTATACAGCTAGCTTGGAGTACATCTATACAGCTAGCTTGGATACATCTATACAGCTAGCTTGGAGGTACATCTATACAGCTAGCTTGGAGTACATCTATACAGCTAGCTTGGAGTACATCTATACAGCTAGCTTGGAGTACATCGATGCAGCTAGCTTGGAGGTACATTGATGCAGCCTGGAGTACATCTATACAGCTAGCTTGGAGGTACATCGATGCAGCCTGGAGTACATCTATACAGCTAGCTTGGAGGTATATCGATGCAGCCTGGAGTACATCTATACAGCTAGCTTGGAGGTACATCTATGCAGCTTGGAGTACATCTATACAGCTAGCTTGGGGGTACATCTATACAGCTAGCTTGGAGTGTATCTATACAGCTAGCTTGGAGTACATCTATACAGCTAGCTTGGAGTACATCTATACAGCTAGCTTGGAGGTACATCTATACAGCTAGCTTGGAGTACATCTATACAGCTAGCTTGGAGGTACATCTATACAGCTAGCTTGGAGTACATCTATACAGCTAGCTTGGAGTACATCTATACAGCTAGCTTGGAGTACATCTATATAACTAGCTTGGAGTGTATCTATACAGCTAGCTTGGAGTACATCTATACAGCTAGCTTGGAGTGTATCTATACAACTAGCTTGGAGTACATCTATACAGCTAGCTTGGAGTACATCTATACAGCTAGCTTGGAGGTACATCGATGCAGCCTGGAGTACATTTATACAGCTAGCTTGGAGGTACATCTATGCAGCTTGGAGTACATCTATACAGCTAGCTTGGGGGTACATCTATACAGCTAGCTTGGAGGTACATCGATGCAGCTAGCTTGGAGTACATCAATGCAGCTTGGAGTACATATATTCATGTACCAGTTTGCTGTCAGTGAGTCCTGGTTCAAGTGATACAAACATAAACAATGATATAAGAAAGATGAATGATGACAGTTGTTACTTTACCTGTCTATTCACTTATCTTCAATGTTCAACATTTGTTTTGTACACAAGTAAAAGATGTCCTACGGGCATTGGAGGTTGCAATTTCACAGTATGTGAGATAAATGCAGATTACTGTGTCCAAAAACAGTATATTGAATTGTATGCTTACCTTAGATATGCATTTAAACAACAGGGCTTCTTGGCGATTTCTATTGATATGCATTTAATCATAGCTACTCAGCGACTAGATATGCATTTAAACAGGGCCGTACATTGACTTCCATGAATATGCATTTAATCAGAGCTTTTCATCGACTTCTATAGATATGTATTTAAACAGGGCCGCACATTAATTTCAATAGATAAGTATTTAAACAGGGCCGCACATTGACTTCTATAGATTTGCATTTAAACAGGGCTGCTCATTGACTGCCATAGATATGCATTTAAACAGGGCTGCACATTAACTTCTTTAGATTTAGTTTAATCATATTTTATTGTACATGTATAAACACAATCACAATCATACAAGTATTAAATGGGTTGGACCACAGTTATAACACGTTCTTTAGATGTGCCTATAAACATGGCCCCTTGCTCACCTCTACAGATATGCATCTAAACAGAACGCTCACTGTCTTCTATAGATGTGCCTATAAACATGGCCCCTTGCTCACCTCTACAGATATGCATCTAAACAGAACGCTCGCTGTCTTCTATAGATGTGCCTATAAACATGGCCGCTTGCTCACATCTACAGATATGCATCTAAGCATAGCGCTCACTGCTTTCTATAGATGTGCCTATAAACATGGCCCCTTGCTCACCTCTACAGATATGCATCTAAACAGAACGCTCACTGTCTTCTATAGATGTGCCTATAAACATGGCCGCTTGCTCACCTCTACAGATATGCATCTAAACAGAACGCTCACTGTCTTCTATAGATGTGCCTATAAACATGGCCGCTTGCTCACCTCTACAGATATGCATCTAAACAGAACGCTCACTGTCTTCTATAGATGTGCCTATAAACATGGCCGCTTGCTCACCTCTACAGATATGCATCTAAACAGAACGCTCACTGTCTTCTATAGATGTGCCTATAAACATGGCCGCTTGCTCACCTCTACAGATATGCATCTAAACAGAACGCTCACTGTCTTCTATAGATGTGCCTATTGATATGTTTGTTTATTGTAATGTCATCCCTATGAAAGGGCTGCCAGCCATTACTGACTTATGAGACACCTTTTATAAGAAGGTCAGGCTGATGAGCAATAGGTAACCATTATTTAACTAGATGGCGGATCACCAACCAGCCATATCGGAACAAACCTCTGACGAGGTACGATCCTTCGACCTGCTCCATAGGCGGATGCATTAACCACTAGCCATGGAGATGGTATATAAACAGGGCCACTCACTGACTTCTATAGAAAATTAATTATTCAAAATATTTCGTACGAATGTGTAGTAGCAATGCTATTTATACGTGAAAACATGATCTTTTTTGTTTTTTGCAATGTACTTTTTTTGCAGTGTACTGTTACTTTAAATAAAGTCCATCTATGAACAATGTGCTCAGAAACATTTCCTATGTGAACGTTAAAAGCAGCATTACATCGTAATAAAGGATGTTTTGGGTAAAATATAAATACTAATGTGTGTGTTTACAAAAATAGAAATAGTCGCTCAGAAACGATAAAATTCCAATAAATTTAAACAGTCGTATATGCGAATTTGTTTATCAACACACGAAATGTAAACACGCACAGCGCGCATGCGTGAAGCAACAGAGGATGTAGAAAACAACGTATATATTTTGAACATGAAAGACTATCTATCTATCTTCATCTAATGTCGAACCCCTCGCGGGGATGTAGAAATGTCCCTAAAAGACTTAGCTAACAGAGGTATGAATCAACCTATCAAGTAATTTAATTAAAAATGACAACGTGGGACAAATGGGGACGATGCGTTCCGGATGTAAACAAGTGCATGACCGATCGACTCGGAAAGTCCTACTTTTGGTTTTGAGTTTTATCGCAAAAAAACACTGTTTACCAAATGAACATAAGCATACAAAGTATAATATTAGAATGTGTAGCACCCATACGTAAAAATTGAATTTTTCAAATATCTTTTATTTCATACGATGTAATGCTGCTTTAAATAAAGTAAATATATGAACATTTTTCTCATAAACATTTCGAGTGTAGGACAATATCCCCCCCGGACAATATCCCCCCCGTATATTTTGACCCAGGCGGACAATATCCCCCCCAAGGCGGACAATATCCCCCCCATCAAAAATACAAGGCGGACAATATCCCCCCCGTGGATAATCCTAGGGCGGACAATATCCCCCCGTGGAAAATCCTAGGGCGGACAATATCCCCCCCGTAGAAAATCATAGGACGGAGAAAGAGTAACTAACAAGAATGGGTTAACAACCTTCATTTCCGTATACAAGCACATAAGCATGATAAATAATGATGTAGGACAGTGCGATATTTTGTGTGAATTTTGGTGTTTATTATAGTCTTATTCACGAAAGTGCTAATTGAGACTTGTCATTTAGCACATAGTGGCGAAACCTAAGAATTGTTCACAGTCTTATATACTCGCCAATCGCGAACAGGAAACTGACTGTCGTTTTCGCTCCATCCCGGTACTGGCGGCATAATTTGTTAAGTCTCTTCTGGAGAGAAACGCTCGTCTTAGCGCGTTTGGCCGATGGTTGTCCAGTCCGCTGACGTTCCATCTCGGTGTTCACGGCTGTCTGGTCTTTCTGCAGACAGGAGAGTACTGTCCACAGACTGGGATTACTATGTCCAACTAAATGTCTAAATGAGTTATTCCAACTTTCGCAATTGTTATTAGTTCTGTCGCCTCCATTGAGTGTAGTTACATGTACATTCCATGTGGGTGGTGGAAAGCGCGGTGGTGTACGGCGCATTCTGATGATTCCATTGGGTCCCCTAACCGAGTTGTAGCCGCCGCTGACATATGTGTTGTCGAAATAGTCTATCACTGGCATCAAAGAGTCTGGCGCAAGGTCCTTCAGTGCCGTCATTCCTTCGACAACCTCGTCAACCGGCAGGAACGCCAGGCCGTCAATAATTCCGACAAATTGCTTCAGCTCGTCGTTTTCTCGGTACTCAGTGGCGAGGCCTTCCGCTTGTACTCGTCTCCAGGTACTCTGGGTGAGATGATAGAAACACCCCTTGATGTCGACGTTTACTTATACAGAAATAAAATAAAGCTTGTTAATTTGCGTTAATTTATAAGTTTATAAGGGGGATAATGTCCGGGGGGGATATTGTCCGCCCTGTGATTTTCTACGGGGGGATATTGTCCGCCTTGTCTTTTTGATGGGGGGGATATTGTCCGCCCTGTGATTTTCTACGGGGGGGATATTGTCCGCCCTGTCTTTTTGATGGGGGGGATATTGTCCGCCTGGGTCAAAATATACGGGGGGGATATTGTCCGGGGGGGATATTGTCCGTTCCCCAAACATTTCCTATGTTTGACGATAATTAAATAAAGTCCATCTATGAACAATTTTCTCTCAGAAGCATTTCCTATGTGAACGTTAAATAAAGTCCATCTACTACGTTAAATAAAGTCGATTGATGAAAATATTTCTCAGAAACATTTCCTATGTTAATAAAAGTCAATCTATGAACTATTTTCTCAGAAACAGTTCCTATGTTGACGTTAAAATAAGTCCAGCTATGAACTTTGTTCACAGAAACATTTTCTTTGCTAAGTTGAATAAAGCCCATCTATGAACACTTTTCTCAGAAACATTTTCTATGTTAACATTAAATAATGTCGTTAAGTAAAGTCCATCTATGAAATCTTTTCTCAGAAACATTTCCTTTAACTTTCAATAAAGTCCATCTATGAATAATTTGCTCAGAAACAGTTCAAATGTTTGTTTTTTAACATTAAATAAAGTCGTTAAGTAAAGTTCATCTATGAACAATTTTCTCAGAAGCATATCCTATGTTAACGTTAAATAAAGTCGTTAAGTAAAGTTCATCTATGAACAATTTTCTCAGAAGCATATCCTATGTTAACGTTAAATAAAGTCGTTAAGTAAAGTTCATCTATGAACAATTTTCTCAGAAGCATATCCTATGTTAACGTTAAATAAAGTCGTTAAGTAAAGTTCATCTATGAACAATTTTCTCAGAAGCATATCCTATGTTAACGTTAAATAAAGTCGTTAAGTAAAGTTCATCTATGAACAATTTTCTCAGAAGCATATCCTATGTTAACGTTAAATAAAGTCGTTAAGTAAAGTTCATCTATGAACAATTTTCTCAGAAGCATATCCTATGTTAACGTTAAATAAAGTCGTTAAGTAAAGTTCATCTATGAACAATTTTCTCAGAAGCATATCCTATGTTAACGTTAAATAAAGTCGTTAAGTAAAGTTCATCTATGAACAATTTTCTCAGAAGCATATCCTATGTTAACGTTAAATAAAGTCGTTAAGTAAAGTTCATCTATGAACAATTTTCTCAGAAGCATATCCTATGTTAACGTTAAATAAAGTCGTTAAGTAAAGTTCATCTATGAACAATTTTCTCAGAAGCATATCCTATGTTAACGTTAAATAAAGTCGTTAAGTAAAGTTCATCTATGAACAATTTTCTCAGAAGCATATCCTATGTTAACGTTAAATAAAGTCGTTAAGTAAAGTTCATCTATGAACAATTTTCTCAGAAGCATATCCTATGTTAACGTTAAATAAAGTCGTTAAGTAAAGTTCATCTATGAACAATTTTCTCAGAAGCATATCCTATGTTAACGTTAAATAAAGTCGTTAAGTAAAGTTCATCTATGAACAATTTTCTCAGAAGCATATCCTATGTTAACGTTAAATAAAGTCGTTAAGTAAAGTTCATCTATGAACAATTTTCTCAGAAGCATATCCTATGTTAACGTTAAATAAAGTCGTTAAGTAAAGTTCATCTATGAACAATTTTCTCAGAAGCATATCCTATGTTAACGTTAAATAAAGTCGTTAAGTAAAGTTCATCTATGAACAATTTTCTCAGAAGCATATCCTATGTTAACGTTAAATAAAGTCGTTAAGTAAAGTTCATCTATGAACAATTTTCTCAGAAGCATATCCTATGTTAACGTTAAATAAAGTCGTTAAGTAAAGTTCATCTATGAACAATTTTCTCAGAAGCATATCCTATGTTAACGTTAAATAAAAGCAAGCCAGTAATAACAATAAATAGCACTAAACATGCCATCTAGCTTTCATCAATTCCAAGGTAGCTAATACCATTGAATGGGCGACAGTAATGTTGTATATCAACATAAATTGGTTGGATTGGTCAATAATACATGTTTTCCTGTCACCTTATTAGGTGGAGTTATGCATGAGTAGGCGATGCTTGTTTTAACCCATTCAACCCCAAATAACTGACATGGACTGGTGCATGATATTTTTAGACCAATAAATTAATAAGAAAATTACATTTGGACCAGTTCATTTATCAAAATGGGTAATTTTATCTAAAAATAGTAATAATTATCACTGGCACACGACCCGGCTCATCTGGATCTACACTTTTTGTAAATCTATTTAGAGGCCGGTGGTGTTGAAAGGGTTAATATCAATAAAATCTGATTTAATTTTTGAAACTCATTTATCGAGAGCATTGGTGTAGGTGTTAGCCCTGGGCCTCCCGGAGTCCCCTACTTGTCATTTATCGAGAGCGTTGTTGTAGGTGTTAGCCCTGGGCCTCGCGGAGTCCCCTACTTGTCATTTATCGAGAGCGTTGTTGTAGGTGTTAGCCCTGGGCCTCCCGGAGTCCCCTACTTGTCATTTATCGAGAGCGTTGTTGTAGGTGTTAGCCCTGGGCCTCCCGGAGTCCCCTACTTGTCATTTATCGAGAGCGTTGTTGTAGGTGTTAGCCTTGGGCCTTCCGGAGTTCTCTATTTGTGAACATGATAATAGTGTGCAACTAGAGGATCGGCCTAGTTTGTGTCCGTGTCCCTTGTGACATGTAACCACTATACTTAATGTCAAATTTGATTGGTCACACAGAGGTCAACTGGCAAATTTGATTGGTTTGTTTTTTATGCACAGGTGTTGGCAATGTTGGCAGGAAGTGGATAGTTAATTATATGTTTATGTTGTCACCTTAATTGTCATGACATTGTCAACACATTGTATGTCTTATGTGGTTTTTGTCGGTTATAAAGTTGTTGTTGATTATACTAAGCTGTAAGTTAGTTTAAACATTATTTATTTCAGTATTTGTACATGTAATCAAGAAATGAACATTTTACATATAATTTAAACAGCAGTAGACTGAACGGGATTAGAACGAAAGAAAACTTATATAGTTCTTCTCCCTAAACTTGACTTTGCGTATGTTTTGATTGTATAGAACTCCTGTTGTTGTGTGTTTTAAAGCTTGGAACAATTGTAGTTTGGTATTGTTATACTTGCTGGAGCTGGAATATTGATATTCTTTGATGGAAGTTATAAACAACAATGTCACAGTTATATTGAAGCAGCAGCTTTGCATATTGCCAGTCAGTTGTATACTATACATGTAAACCAATTTGTACAACACACCCACTTTCTGTGTTCCCTTTGCTGACTACTTAACCCGTAACCTGCCAATCACAACTAAAGTCGCTATTGCAAATGGCATAGAGTCAGATCAGCCGGCACAGAATGTGCACAGAACGGGCCGTCTGATCAGGCTCTATGCTGTTTGCTATTCAGAATGTGGAGCTATTGTGAACAATAACTGCTCAGGCTTATGTCTCATTCAATCGTAAGGGCTCACCACTCATTTTTTTCCTATTGTGAACAATAGCTGCTCAGGCTTATGTCTCATTCAATCGTAAGGGCTCACCACTCATCTTTTTCCTATTGTGAACAATAGCTGCTCAGGCTTATGTCTCATTCAATCGTAAGGGCTCACCACTCATCTTTTTCCTATTGTGAACAATAACTGCTCAGGCACTCATTCAATCGTAAGGGCTCCCCCTCACCTTTTTCCTATTGTGAACAATAACTGCTCAGGTTATGTCTCATTCAATCGTAAGGGCTCCCCTCTCACCTTTTTCCTATTGTGAACAATAACTGCTCAGGTTTATGTCTCATTCAATCGTAAGGGCTCCCCTCTCACCTTTTTCCTATTGTGAACAATAACTGCTCAGGTTTATGTCTCATTCAATCGTAAGGGCTCCCCTCTCACCTTTTTCCGGGGCCTTGATGGCTGAATGTTTACGGTTGTTGACTTCAAATCACTTGCCTCTCTATGGTTTATTCTAAAGTTGCAAAAAGGGCAGGGTGGGTCAGAAAAGTGGCAGGGTGGGTCAGAAAAGGTTTAGGGGATGGGTGGGTGCTGGGGGCAGGGTGGGTCAGAAAAGGGGCAGGGTGGGTCATAAAAGGGGCAGGGTAGGTCAGAAATGGGGCAGGGTGGGTCAGAAATTCGGGACAGGGTGGGTCAGAAAAGAGGCAGGGTGCATTTTGAGCCACGAAGGGTGGATGAGTTATATGTGTCTGCCTGTCTAAATTCATTGATTTGTTGAGGCTCATATAAAAAAATCTTGTCTAGAAAAAATTACAATAAAAAGGCAAATGGGGCTGGGCTAATGGGCAAAAGGGCCATGCTAATAAGGGGCAGGGTGGGGCGCCCTGTCATTCCGCTCTAAAAAAATTCCTACCCTCACTGCTGCTGGTTCGAATCCAGCTGGGGGTTTCCAATGATTTTATGTGAGGAAGCTGTCCAGCTTGCTTGTGGAAGGTCAGTGGTTCTACCTGGATGCTTGTCCACGCCTGAAATATTGCTTGTGTGGGCACCCGGGGTCTTTAACCACCAATATTAGATGGAATGTTGCCATAATTATGACGTAAGCAACATTAAACCCGAAAACAACAAAACAACCAACCACTATTGATGATTGTGTTCCTTCTTGTATAGCTTAATATGTAAATAATACTCCAATAACACACACTAGATGTTGACCCAAGATGTAACTGTGTAATCCGTGACATGGCTGTCTGCTTAGCCAAGCACACTTCTCTTCTCATCAATGCAACCCAGGTTTGTTCCTCCACATATACGATTCCATCCGCACCAACGAGAGTGATTAATATAAGTTGTTGAAGCTTGTTATTTATACTACAGTGCTTATGTTAGGTCATAATATTTGGGAGAAGTGAGAAAGTTCTTGATTGCGTATTTAGTTTGAGTCAATATTTGGCACATCAAATAAGCTATTCCCACATGGGAAGTATTTTATTCATTGGTAATTCTGTGTGAAAAATGATGTTTATTTAGGAAGCTGTTCATTCTAACAATGTAGCTACTTTAAATTTAGAGCAAGGCAATAGATGGTTTAAGGGGGCATAACTTCTAAGTATACTGGTTAGTGACCAATGTACAACTGTATGAAATATTCTAACATGACTTGATATTTTGTTCCTATAAACAATGATCAAATCTACCATTGTTAAATCTGCAATAAACCACGACTACAACTCATCTATTTTATGGCTGTTGAATTTTGCTCTCAATGTAAAAAAAACTTATTTTTGAATGAAAATCATGTGACCTAAATAAAGGATTATAATACAGCGATTGGGCATGATTTGCAGTGTTAATTATTAAAACCAGCAATACAGGACAATAGAGTGTTGATAGCTTGAGGATTATTTTCAATGCCACTGGAGTACAGAATATAGTTTACAGGGAGGTATTTTGTAAAGCCATCAGCCAAATAACAGACAAGGAGACAACATAACACACAAAATGTTTTATGAGATGGCCTGCCAATTTTTTTTTATGAGTGCCGTAGGTGGGACAGACTTTATGAGTGCCACAGACTTTGAGTGCCGTAGGTGGGACAGACTTTATGAGTGCCGTAGGTGGGACAGACTTTATGAGTGCCGTAGGTGGGACAGACTTTATGAGTGCCATAGGTGGGACATACTTTATGAGTGCCGTAGGTGGGACAGACTTTATGAGTGCCGTAGGTGGGACAGACTTTATGAGTGCCGTAGGTGGGACAGACTTTATGAGTGCCATAGGTGGGACATACTTTATGAGTGCCGTAGGTGGGACAGACTTTATGAGTGCCGTAGGTGGGACAGACTTTATGAGTGCTGTAGGTGGGACAGACTTTATGAGTGCCGTAGGTGGGACAGACTTTATGAGTGCCGTAGGTGGGACAGACTTTATGAGTGCCGTAGGTGGGACAGACTTTATGAGTGCCGTAGATGGGACAGACTTTAGTTACTGAGGAAACTAGTTAGTAGTTACTAAAATAATATGTTTAACCCTTTCAACCCCAAGTAACTGACATGGACTGGTGCATGCTATTTTTAGACCAATAAATTAATAAGAAAATTACCTTTGGACCAGTTCATTTATCAAAATGGGTAATTTTATCTAAAAATAGTAATAATTATTACTGGCAAAAAAGTGCAGATCCTGATGAGACGGCTCGTTACGAGCCGGCTCATCTGGATCTACACTTTTCATAAGCCTATTTAGAGGCCTGTGGGGTTGAAAGGGTTAATTAACACAAACATCAGATACTCTGTTTATTTTCACTCCTAATAAAGCATAACCTGTGCATGACCACCAACTCCCCCAATTTTGTCGACCTACCTACCCATCTCAAATATTCTGGTTCGCGTTATGCCAAAACAAACAATGTTTTAAAGATGGCCCAGTTTCTAGTTGTAAGCATAATATTTGGGCCAATATTATTTTCAACGTCTTTATTTTGGTCCAATATCAACTATGTCTCCTTAAAAAAATGTTATCGGGGAATTAAATATTTTTACACGTTCTTGTTACGGGTAGATGAACAGATTGGGATAAAATAGAATACATAATTGGTTACCACGACGCCACGGCTTAAGCTGAATATTTCGGTTTAAGATATAGTGTAATTGTGACAGTATTTTCGCATCTATGATCACACACAAAAGTTTATAAGGAGTGTGGGCAGACTGTGAAATACACCAGTGATCATTTTACAATTACTAGATAGAGTATGCACAATATTTATGTTACCTGTTCGAGGGATGGAGTGATCTTTCTTTAAAACATTTTAATATACTTTTGTCAAGTTTGCAGCGCATTTATTATATATTTGCGTTTTTTGTGAGTTGGATTTATGTTTTCGTGGCATTTATGTCGCGAAATTACACGTGTTTGTATGCGAAGAGAATTAGTTTTAAAGCTGGATTATTATTTATATACATGTAAAGTGACTGCTTAACCCATTTCATTCTGGATACATTTAAAGGCTTTTGCAAACAACATAGATCCAGATCAGCCGCAGCGTGACACTGTGTGCTGATCAGGATCTATGTTATTTGCTACATAGCCAAGTGTCTTAGCAAGATCATCTGAATAGCAAACAGCATAGAGCCTGATCAGACAGCACGTTCCGTGGCGGGTGATCCGGCTCTATGTTCTTTGCAAATACTGTTTGAACAGTATCCAGAATCAAATGGGTTAACGGATTTTACTAATTGCCTAAAGGATGTTACTAGTTGGAAAAAAACCCATACATTTATACATAGCAGACAGGTATTATACATTAACTTAATAACTGTTTAAATTTGAAATAAATGTTGTGAAGTAATATAGTGCTGCTTGGGCATGTAATCTATGCTTATATGCTATGTATGTAGATGTTGTTAGACCTGTATGTAGATCATGTTAGAACTGTATGTAGATCATGTTAGACCTGTATGTAGATCATGTTAGAACTGTATGTAGATGTTGTTAAAACTGTATGTAGATCATGTTAGAACTGTATGTAGATCATGTTAGAACTGTATGTAGATCATGTTAGAACTGTAGAACTGTATGTAGATCATGTTAGAACTGTATGTAGATCATGTTAGAACTGTATGTAGATCATGTTAGAACTATATTTAGATATTGTTAGAACTGTATTTAGATCATGTTAGAACTGTATGTAGATCATGTTAGAACTGTAGAACTGTATGTAGATCATGTTAGAACTGTATGTAGATCATGTTAGAACTGTATGTAGATCATGTTAGAACTGTATGTAGATCATGTTAGAACTGTATTTAGATATTGTTAGAACTGTATGTAGATCATGTTAGAACTGTATGTAGATCATGTTAGAACTGTATGTAGATCATGTTAGAACTGTATTTAGATATTGTTAGAACTGTATTTAGATCATGTTAGAACTGTATGTAGATCATGTTAGAACTGTAGAACTGTATGTAGATCATGTTAGAACTGTATGTAGATCATGTTAGAACTGTATGTAGATCATGTTAGAACTGTATGTAGATCATGTTAGAACTGTATTTAGATATTGTTAGAACTGTATGTAGATCATGTTAGAACTGTATGTAGATCATGTTAGAACTGTATGTAGATCATGTTAGAACTGTATTTAGATATTGTTAGAACTGTATTTAGATCATGTTAGAACTGTATGTAGATCATGTTAGAACTGTATGTAGATCATGTTAGAACTGTATGTAGATCATGTTAGAACTATATGTATATACATGTAGTTCTTCCTAGAACTATTTTAACTTCCCCCAATGGTTGCCATCCAGCAGACTTTATGTAACCATCCAACCTCCCCCAATGGTTGCCATCCAGCAGACTTTATGTAACCATCCAACCTCCCCCAATGGTTGCCATCC
This sequence comes from Archivesica marissinica, assembly GCA_014843695.1. Lineage (NCBI taxonomy): Eukaryota > Metazoa > Mollusca > Bivalvia > Venerida > Vesicomyidae > Archivesica > Archivesica marissinica. Next base: position 30,102,794 of record CM026394.1, read on the forward strand.
AGCAGACTTTATGTAACCATCCAACCTCCCCCAATGGTTGCCTCCCAGCAGACCTTATGTAACCATCCAACCTCCCCTAATGGTTGCCTCCCAGCAGACCTTATGTAACCATCCAATCTCCCCCAATGGTTGCCTCCCAGCAGACCGTGTGTAACAGTTTAAACTCACCACCTCCAATAGTCGCCATCCAGCCCGACCTTATGTAACAGTTTGAACCCACCACTCCCAATGGTCGCTGCCCAGCAGACCTTATGTAACAGTTTAAATCCACCACCCCCAATTGTCGCCGCCCAGCAGACCGTATGTAACAGTTTAAATCCACCACCCCCAATGGTCGCCGTCCAGCAGACCGTATGTAACAGTTTAAATCCACCACCCCCAATGGTCGCCGCCCAGCAGACCGTATGTAACAGTTTAAACCCACCACCCCCAATGGTCGCCGTCCAGTAGCAGGGATCATTCTAGAGGGCGATGTGGGCGAAATTGTCGCCCTAGGGACATTGACTTCGCCCTCTGGGGGCCCCACTTGGTTTTTACGATTTTCAAACAAAATAGTAGATATGTATAACACAGTATGTATGACACAGTATCTATACATGTACAGACTATTTGTTTGGGAGTAGATAGGTATGATACAGTATTTATACATGTACAGACTATTTGTTTGGGAGTAGATAGGTATGACACAGTATCTATACATGTACAGACTATTTGTTTGGGAGTAGATAGGTATGATACAGTATTTATACATGTACAGACTATTTGTTTAGTAGTAGATAGGTATAACACAGTATCTATACATGTACAGACTATTTGTTTGGGAGTAGATAGGTATGATACAGTATGTATGACTCAGTATGTATGACACAGTATGTATACATGTACAGACTATTTGTTTGGTAGTAGATAGGTATCACACAGTATCTATACATGTAGTTATTATTCACGCCTGATTTTGCGGATATTTATTGTCATTTTATGGTTGTACCTGTCGAATAATTCAGCCTGTACTGTAGTGTAGGGTAGTGTACATAAAGAAGTCACCATGTTTGAAATAATAAATAATGTACAGAAAGTATTTTCTTCAAAGGATAAATGAATAATTCATGATATGTTTAAAGAGAAGCTTGATCAGTTTTCTACAATGCATCCTTTAAATATTATACAAATAATTGAAGAAATAGAGATAATAACGTCCATGCTTCTGTTTTAAGTTTCTTTTGAAGATTTTTAAGTGTAATAGCTTATAAACAGAGTAGTTACTATGGTCATAGGTCCGGTTTCACATTTAGGGATGAAGCTGTTGTTGATGGATGAAGCTGTTGTTGATGGATGAAGCTGTTGTTGATGGAGGTAGCTGTTGTTGATGGAGGTAGCTGTTGTTGATGTTTTCACATTTAGGGATGTAGCTGTTGGTAAGGTTGGACATTTAGGGAGGTATCCTTTGGTAAGGTTGGACATTTAGGGAGGTAGCCTTTGGTAAGGTTTGACATTTAGGGAGGTAGCTGTTGGTAAGTTTGGACATTTAGGGAGGTAGCTGTTGGTAAGGTTGCACATTTAGGGATGTAGCTGTTTGTAAGGTTGGACATTTAGGGAGGTAGCTGTTGGTACGGTTGGACATTTAGGGAGGTAGCCATTGGTAAGGTTGGACATTTAGTGATGTAGCCGTTGGTAAGGTTGGACATTTAGGGATGTAGCTGTTTGTAAGGTTGGACATTTAGGGAGGTAGCTGTTGGTACGGTTGGACATTTAGGGAGGTAGCCTTTGGTAAGGTTGGACATTTAGGGAGGTAGCCGTTGGTAAGGTTGGACATTTAGGGATGTAGCTGTTTGTAAGGTTGGACATTTAGGGAGGTAGCTGTTGGTAAGGTTGGACATTTAGGGAGGTAGCCTTTGGTAAGGTTGGACATTTAGGGAGGTAGCTGTTGGTAAGGTTGGACATTTAGGGAGGTAGCCTTTGGTAAGGTTGGACATTTAGGGAGGTAGCCGTTGGTAAGGTTGGACATTTAGGGATGTAGCCTTTGGTAAGGTTGGACATTAAGGGTTGTAGCCATTGGTAAGGTTGGACATTTAGGGAGGTAGCCTTTAGTAAGGTTGGACATTTAGGGATGTAGCCGTTGGTAAGGTTGGACATTTAGGGAGGTAGCTGTTGGTAAGGTTGGACATTTAGGGCGGTAGCCTTTGGTAAGGTTGGACATTTAGGGATGTAGCCATTGGTAAGGTTGGACATTTAGGGATGTAGCTGTTTGTAAGGTTGGACATTTAGGGAGGTAGCTGTTGGTAAGGTTGGACATTTAGGGAGGTAGCCATTGGTAAGGTTGGACATTTAGGGATGTAGCTGTTGGTAAGGTTGGACATTTAGGGATGTAGCTGTTTGTAAGGTTGGACATTTAGGGAGGTAGCTGTTGGTAAGGTTGGACATTTAGGGAGGTAGCCATTGGTAAGGTTGGACATTTAGGGAGGTAGCCGTTGGTAAGGTTGGACATTTAGGGATGTAGCCGTTGGTAAGCTTGGACATTTAGGGATGTAGCCGTTTGTAAGGTTTCACATTTAGGGATGAAGCTGTTGTTGATGGAGGTAGCTCTTGTTGACGTTTTCACATTTTGGGAGGTAGCCTTTGGTAAGTTTGGACATTTAGGGAGGTAGCTGTTGGTAAGGTTGGACATTTAGGGATGTAGCTGTTGGTAAGGTTGGACATTTAGGGATGTAGCTGTTGGTAAGGTTGGACATTTAGGGATGTAGCCGTTGGTAAGGTTGGACATTTAGGGAGGTAGCCATTGGTAAGTTTGGACATTTAGGGAGGTAGCTGTTGGTAAGGTTGGACATTTAGGGATGTAGCCGTTGGTAAGTTTGGACATTTAGGGAGGTAGCTGTTGGTAAGGTTGGACATTTAGGGAGGTAGCCATTGGTAAGGTTGGACATTTAGGGAGGTAGCCATTGGTAAGTTTGGACATTTAGGGAGGTAGCCATTGTTAAGGTTTGACATTTAGGGATGTAGCCGTTGGTAAGTTTGGACATTTAGGGAGGTAGCTGTTGGTAAGGTTGGACATTTAGGGAGGTAGCCATTGGTAAGGTTGGACATTTAGGGAGGTAGCCATTGGTAAGGTTGGACATTTAGGGAGGTAGCCATTGGTAAGTTTGGACATTTAGGGAGGTAGCCATTGTTAAGGTTTGACATTTAGGGAGGTTGCCATTGGTAAGTTTGGACATTTAGGGAGGTAGCCATTGGTAAGGTTGGACATTTAGGGAGGTAGCCATTGGTAAGGTTGGACATTTAGGGAGGTAGCCATTGATAAGGTTGGACATTTAGGGAGGTAGCTGTTGGTAAGATTGGACATTTAGGGATGTAGCTGTTGGTAAGGTTGGACATTTAGGGATGTAGCTGTTTGTAAGTTTGGACATTTAGGGAGGTAGCCTTTGATAAGTTTGGACATTTAGGGAGGTAGCTGTTGGTAAGATTGGACATTTAGGGAGGTAGCTGTTGGTAAGGTTGGACATTTAGGGATGTAGCTGTTTGTAAGGTTGGACATTTAGGGAGGTAGCCGTTGGTAAAGTCGGACATTTAGGGAGGTAACCTTTGGTAAGGTTGGATATTTAGGATTGTAGCTTTTGGCAAAGTGTGACATTTAGGGAGGTAGCTGTTTGTAATGTTGGACATTTAGGGAGGTATCCTTTGGTAAGGTTGGACATTTAGGGAGGTAGCCATTGGTAAAGTCTGACATTTAGGTATGTAGCTTTTGGCAAGGTGTGACATTTAGGGAGGTATCAGCTAGCCATTGGTAAGATTTGACATTTAAGTCAATTGACAGTTAATATCTTTGACTTTAAATCACTTGCCCCTCAACGCTGTACGTTTGAATCCCATTGGGGGTGTCTAACTCTTTCATGTGAGGAAGCTATCCAGCTGGCTTGCAGGTGCCCGTCCGTGCCTGAAATAAGTCTCTGAGGGGCATCCGGGTGATATTAGCTGTACGTGCAAGATTGATCCCCAGAAATAAACAAAACATGTGTAACAGTGAAAACAGAAACTTAGGATAATTATGTTTGTTTCAGTGTATGTTAAAATTATATTTCAACCAAATGAACTTTGAAAGCAATAATATCACGAATGGCTATAATAATAGCTTTCTATGTTCATGATTGAAATATAATTTGATATGTATTCTATATGTACATGTTTGCTATCCTAGTAAATATTTGTGGCGTCCTACATACATGAAGTGTCATACATGACTGTTGTATGCAGGACTTTACAAAATGTGAAACTGATTTATAGGATCTTGGTACTGAAACTATTTGCATGCTGGGTTACATGCCTAGCTTCAGTGAAAGATAGCTCACTACCCAAACTTAGCTCACCTACTCGAACTTAGCTCACCTACCCAACGTAGCTCCCATACCCAAAGTCAGCTCACCTACCAAAAGTTAGCTCCCCAACCCAAAGTTAGCTCACCTACCCAAAGTCAGCTCACCTACCAAAAGTTAGCTCCCCAACCCAAAGTTAGCTCACCTACCCAAAGTCAGCTCACCTACCAAAAGTTAGCTCCCCAACCCAAAGTTAGCTCACCTACCCAAAGTCAGCTCACCTACCAAAAGTTAGCTCCCCAACCCAAAGTTAGCTCATTTACTGAAAGTTAGTCCTCCTACCCAAAGTTAGCTTCCCTACCCAAAGTTAGCTTCCCTACCCAAAGTTAGCTTCCCTCCCAAAGATAGCTCACCTACCCAAACTTAGTTCACATGCCCAAAGTTAGCTCCCCTATCCAAAGTTAGCTCTTCTATCCAAAGTTAGCTCTTCTATCCAAAGTTAGCTCCTCTACCCAAAGTTAGCTTCGCTACCCAAAGTTAGCTCCCCTACTCAAAGTTAGCTCACCTACCCAAAGTTAGCTCATTTACCCAAAGTTAGTCCTCCTACCCAAAGTTAGCTTCCCTACCCAAAGATAGCTCACCTACCCAAACTTAGTTCACATGCCCAAAGTTAGCTCCCCTACCCAAAGTTACTCAAAGTTAGCTCCCCTACCCAAAGTTAGTTCCCCTACTCAAAGTTAGATCCCCTACCCAAAGTTAGCTCCCCTACCCAAAGTTAGCTCCCCTACCCAAAGTTAGTTCCCCTACTCAAAGTTAGCTCCCCAACCCAAAGTTAGCTCCCCTACCCAAAGTTAGCTCCCCTACCCAAAGTTAGTTCCCCTACTCAAAGTTAGCTCCCCTACCCAAAGTTAGTTCCCCTACCCAAAGTTAGCTACCCTACCCAAAGATAGCTCCCCTACTCAAAGTTAGCTCCCCTACCCAAAGTTAGCTCCCCTACCCAAAGTTAGTTCCCCTACTCAAAGTTAGCTCCTACCCAAAGTTAGCTCCCCTACTCAAAGTTAGTTCCCCTACTCAAAGTTAGCTCCCCTACTCAAAGTTAGCTCCCCTACCCAAAGTTAGCTCCCCTACCCAAAGTTAGTTCCCCTACTCAAAGTTAGCTCCCCTACCCAAAGTTAGTTCCCCTACTCAAAGTTAGCTCCCCTACTCAAAGTTAGCTCCCCTACTCAAAGTTAGCTCCTCTACTCAAAGTTAGTTTCTCTATCCAAAGTTAGTTCCCCTACCCAAAGTGGATTGATGTCACTTCGGATTAGGCAGGCCTCCATTGCAGCCGAGTAGTTAATGTCGTTGACTTCAAATCACTTGACCTTCACCGTTGTTGGTTCGAATCCCACTGGGGGTGTCGTATCATTTCATGTGAGGAAGCTATCCAGCTGGCTTGCTGAAGGTGTCGCCATTCTTGGTAACACTTGTCGCCATTCTTGGTAATGCTTGCTTTTCTTCGGGCAAATATAGCTTCCTTGTCATTCAACAAAATGCAGACTTGTTCTCTGTCTAATTTCAGAATAGTGGCAGAGGTGACCAGAAGTCTAAAGATTCAACAACCAGTCAAACGTTCGTGCATTTAGAATTCTCAGGTATGCTACAAGTACAATTGGCAGAGATATCCAATAAGGAAACAATATATAATTATTGGTGATATACATCAAACTCCAGTAATTATTGGTGGTACATCAAACTCCAGTAATTATTGGTGGTACATCAAACTCCAGTAATTGTTGGTGGTACATCAAACTCCAGTAATTATTGGTGGTACATCAAACTCCAGTAATTATTGGTGGTACATCAAACTCCAGTAATTGTTGGTGGTACATCAAACTCCAGTAATTGTCGGTACAACATCAAACTCCAGTAATTATTGATGAAACATCAAACTCCAGTAATTATTGGTGGTACATCAAACTCCAGTAATTGTTGGTGGTACATCAAACTCCAGTAATTATTGGTGGTACATCAAACTCCAGTAATTATTGGTGGTACATCAAACTCCAGTAATTATTGGTGGTACATCAAACTCCAGTAATTGTCGGTGAAACATCAAACTCCAGTAATTATTGGTGGTACATCAAACTCCAGTAATTATTGGTGGTACATCAAACTCCAGTAATTATTGGTGGTACATCAAACTCCAGTAATTGTTGGTGGTACATCAAACTCCAGTAATTGTCGGTGAAACATCAAACTCCAGTAATTGTCGGTGGTACATCAAACTCCAGTAATTGTTGGTGGTACATCAAACTCCAGTAATTGTCCGTGAAACATCAAACTTCAGTAACTGTCGGTGGTACATCAAACTCCAGTAATTGTCCGTGAAACATCAAACTTCAGTAACTGTCGGTGAAACATCAAACTCCAGTAATTGTTGGTGAAACATCAAACTCCAGTAATTGTTGGTGCAACATCAAACTCCAGTAATTATTGGTGGTACATCAAACTCCAGTAATTGTTGGTAAAACATCAAACTCCAGTAATTGTCGGTGAAACATCAAACTCCAGTAATTTTAAAGTTAAATAAAAGAGAGCCTACTTACAAACATTTTTCATATGTCAAACCAAGAATTCTAGAACTAGGTCCACTGATTCATTACCAGTCAAGTAAAAATTCCCAGTAAATTGTGTAATGATTATCTTACCATACAAAAAATATATTAAAAAATGTCTTGAAGTTTCTGGTGCCTCCGTGGCCGAGTGCTGACTGTCGCTGACTTCATATCACTTGCTCCTCATCACTACAGGTTTGAATCCCACTGTCGAATTCTTTCATATGAGGAAGATATCCGGTTCTACCCGGGTGCCCGTCCTTGTCTCAAATCCTGCTGGAAGTGGCATTCGTGGTACCCCTTCCTCCACCAATAATTGCCATGTAACCTAAGCTGTTTGTGCGACTTTAAACCCCACAAAGAAAGAAAGAAACAAATAGAAACTGTCTCATCGATATTTTGATATTGTAGAGTTATAATAATAATCGATTCTTACATTACTTCAAAATGGCAAACCACTTGGAATAACATACAATTCAATAAACTACAATTCATTAAGCCAAACATTGGTAAATCATCTTTTGTTTATCACTCCAACCTAGTGAGGAAACAGTAATGTCATGGCTGAGATGTAGACATACCTGTACCACACACTCATTTTTATTGAAGAGAGTGGATGGTGTATACCATGCCATTCCTCTATAAATGTTGAACACATCTTAAATCACTGTGTAGATTTAGCACTCATTCGCCAAATATATTATACAGTTATGACAATAAAGGAGCTTTATTTCACTGTTGATTTTAAATACATTATTGCATTTTTAAAAGAATCGCATCTTTTCCATAAACTGTAAAGTTTTACTGGTTTATATACTATTTTACAACTGACGTTTTTATCATTTTTACAGCTTGATAAATTTTGTTGCAATTAACCTTTCGTCATTACAATTTTACTACATACAGTATGTTATCTACATATATTTTTGACTATCTTGTATGCAATATACTTAACCCGGCGCGATATAGCCTGAACTGTGCTAATGCGCCGTTAAACCAAATACTCACTCACTCACTCAAGATTTGTGCAGCTGCTGGACGTGTCTGTTGTCGAGGATTCATATCTACAAACATACTGTTGTTCTAATTACGATTACATGATATTGTCAGAGTCACAAACATACGAGAAACTCTCACAATGTACATGTATAAAGTAAAGTAAAGTGTTTGTTTATTAGTGTCACCCCTATTTAAAGGGCCAGCCATTTCTCACTTATGAGACACCTCTTGTATGCCAGGCGCAAGGCTGGTAGGCAATCGGTAACCATTATATTTAACCAGCTGGACAAGATTCGTACCATCGACCTCCCGCTTCGTAGGTGGATGCCTTAACCACTAGGCCACGGAGCCGATATATACATGTATAGCCATAAATTTAGTTACATAATACAAGTTTAAAGAAATCTCACAATATCTATTTGTATCAGTATAGAGAAATGCTATATAATACAGGTTTATCCACCTTGGCCTCTATGCCCCTTGACCTTTCTGTCTCTATACCCCCTTTGACCTCTATGTCCCCTTGGCCTCCATGCCCTCTGTGTCTCTATACCCTCATTGACCTCTATACCCTCATTGACCTCTATGCTCCCTTGGCCTCTATGCCCCCTTGGCGTCTATGCCCCCTTGGCCTCTATGCCCCCTTGGCCTCTATGCACTCTGAGTCTCTATACCCTCATTGGCCTATATGCCCCCTTGGCCTCTATGCCCTCTGAGTCTCTATACCCCATTGACCTCTATGCCCCCTTGGCCTCCATGCCCCCTGCGTCTCTATACCCCCATTGACCTCTATGCCCCCTTGGCCTCCATGCCATCTGAGTCTCTATACCCCCATTGACCTCTATGCCCCCTTGGCCTCCATGCCCTCTGAGTCTCTATACCCCCATTGACCTCTATGCCCCTTGGCCTCCATGCCCTATGAGTCTCTATACCCCCATTGACCTCTTGGCCTCTATGTCCTCTGAGTCTCTATGCACCATTGACCGCTATGCCCCCTTGGCCTCTATGCACTCTGAGTCTCTATACCCCCATTGACCTCTATGCCCCCTTGGCCTCTATGCCCCCTTGGCCTCTATGTCCTCTGAGTCTCTATACCCTCATTGACCTCTATGCTCCCTTGACCTCTATGTCCTCTGAGTCCTCCAGACCCTGCCCTTGCCATCTCCTCTATGCCCCATTGGCCTCTATGCCCCCTTGGCCTCTATGCACTCTGAGTCTCTATATCCCCATTGACCTCTATGCCCCCTTGGCCTCTATGCACTCTGAGTCTCTATACCCCCATTGACCTCTATGCTCCCTTGGCCTCTATGTCCTCTGAGTCTCTATGCCCCATTGACCTCTATGCCCCCTTGGCCTATATGTCCTCTGAGTCTCTATGCACCATTGACCTCTATGCCCCCTTGGCCTCTATGCACTCTGAGTCTCTATATCCCCATTGACCTCTATGCTCCCTTGGCCTTTATGTCCTCTGAGTCTCTATGCCCCATTGGCCTCTATGCCCCCTTGGCCTCTATGTCCTCTGAGTCTCTATGCACCATTGACCTCTATGCCCCCTTGGCCTCTAAGCACTCTGAGTCTCTATACCCCCATTGATCTCTATGCCCCCTTGTCCTTTATTCCCCCTTGGCCTCTATATATGCCCATTTGACCTCTATTCATGGTCCCTTGTTATATTTGAACGTCGACAATGATGTTCGACGGTAGATTTGATAGACCACCATCGTATTGAGTCAATATGTCGCACAAATCACCATGCAACGCTCGGTATGTTTTTTAATAACTTCACACACTTTTCAGTGAACATGTTACGCACAAGACACAGTTCCTAAACCGCAAGATCACACTTCAAAGATCAGAAATTGATGCATATCTATTAAGCCAGTTGGTCTAGTTTCAAATAACTTCATAAGTGGGGCATACTATGTTTAATAAACCTCTTGTTTACTGTATTTTCAGACTTACAATCAGTGAATTTGAAGAAGGGAATTTTTTTTAACCCCGATCCATATTTAAAGTTGAATATACAGCCAGGCAGGCTTTGTCAGCACCATTCTCACCATGTGCACGAGTTGCGAACCTCCATTGCGGAAAACACAACTTGTCCAGCATGGAACAGTGAGGTATGTATGCTCAAGTTAAGAAACATCACGGAAATGCCACTTGTCTGTCTGCAAGGTACATGTGCTCGAGGTGTCAACCTAGTGTAAACACCACCTCTGTCTGCAAGGTACATGTGCTCAAGGTGTCAACCTAGTGTAAACACCACCTCTGTCTGCAAGGTACATGTGCTCTAGATGTCAACCTAGTGTAAACACAACTTCTGTCTGCAAGGTACATGTGCTCAAGGTGTCAACCTAGTGTAAACATAACCTCTGTCTGCAAGGTACATGTGATCTAGATGTCAACCTAGTGTAAACATAACCTCTGTCTGCAAGGTACATGTGCTCAAGGTGTCAACCTAGTGTAAACACCACCTCTGTCTGCAAGGTACATGTGCTCAAGGTGTCAACCTAGTGTAAACACAACCTCTGTCTGCAAGGTACATGTGCTCTAGATGTCAACCTAGTGTAAACACAACCTCTGTATACAAGGTACATGTGCTCAAGGTGTCAACCTAGTGTAAACACAACCTCTGTCTGCAAGGTGCATGTGCTCAATGTGTAAACCTAGTGTAAACACAACCTCTGTCTGCAAGGTACATGTGCTCAAGGTGTCAACCTAGTGTAAACACAACCTCTGTCTGCAAGGTACATGTGCTCAAGGTGTCAACCTAGTGTAAACACAACCTCTGTATACAAGGTACATGTGCTCAAGGTGTCAACCTAGTGTAAACACAACCTCTGTCTGCAAGGTGCATGTGCTCAAGGTGTAAACCTAGTGTAAACACAACCTCTGTCTGCAAGGTACATGTGCTCAAGGTGTCAACCTAGTGTAAACACAACCTCTGTCTGCAAGGTGCATGTGCTCAAGGTGTAAACCTAGTGTAAACACAACCTCTGTATACAAGGTACATGTGCTCAAGGTGTCAACCTAGTGTAAACACAACCTCTGTCTGCAAGGTACATGTGCTCTAGATGTCAACCTAGTGTAAACATAACCTCTGTCTGCAAGGTACATGTGCTGTAGATGTCAACCTAGTGTAAACATAACCATTGTCTGCAAGGTACATGTGCTCTAGATGTCAACCTAGTGTAAACATAACCTCTGTCTGCAAGGTACATGTGCTCGAGGTGTCAACCTCCATGGTTGAAAACACCAACTGTGTGTGAGGTATGTATGAGGTGTGAGATTTTTTTTAGCGTAACCCCCACTTTCCTCCGTGTTTGAGGTATATTCATGATTTGTCTGCTGTCATAGTGGAAATCACTACCTGTCCATGTGTGAGGTTATAGTGGAAATCACGTCCTGTCCATGTGTGAGGTTATAGTGGAAATCACTACCTGTCCATGTGTGAGGTTATAGTGGAAAACACTACCTGTCCATGTGTGAGGTTATAGTGGAAATCACTACCTGTCCATGTGTGAGGTTATAGTGGAAATCACATCCTGTCCATGTGTGAGGTTATAGTGGAAATCACATCCTGTCCATGTGTGAGGTTATAGTGGAAAACACTACCTGTCCATGTGTGAGGTTATTGTGGAAAACACGACCTGTCCATGTGTGAGGTTATTGTGGAAAGCACTACTTGTCCATGTGTGAGGTTATAGTGGAAATCACTACCTGTCCATGTGTGAGGTTATAGTGGAAATCACTACTTGTCCATGTGTGAGGTTATTGTGGAAAACACTACCTGTCCATTTGTGAGGTTATAGTGGAAATCACTACCTGTCCATGTGTGAGGTTATAGTGGAAATCACTACTTGTCCATGTGTGAGGTTATTGTGGAAAACACTACCTGTCCATGTGTGAGGTTATAGTGGAAATCACTACCTGTCCATGTGTGAGGTTATAGTGGAAAACACGACTTGTCTGTGTGAGATAATTGTTGAAAGACAACCTGGATTCCCGAACTCTTTCTTTTACAGGGGTTTACTATGGACGTATTGCCGTCAGATATCGTGGAGTTTGAAATAAAGGACAAATTTGCCAAAAGTCGACCAACACTGAGTCGGTTTCTGGGTAAAGCTTCGGTGGCTGTACAGAGAATCCTGGATAAAGCCGCTGGAGATGATGGGTGAGCGCTATACTGATGTCAAACTAGAATAAACTCAAAACTGTTGTAATCTTAGCACGCTCGCTTCTCATCAATGCAACCCGGGTTCGATTTTTCGGATCGGGAAGTATGTCAGATGGTGGTACGGTGGTCGCCTGATCGGAGTGGGTTTTCTCCGGATACTCCGGTTTTCTCCCACATGAATGGTGGTTACATATTCATTTGCGCCAATGAGAGTGATTAATATAAGTTGTTTAAAGCTTGTTTTACAATCGTTTAATTTTAGAAAGTATAACGTATTTTGTTTTGAATGTAGTGTACTAGCCACAACATGATTAACCAGTGTAAGGACTGCTATGTGTATGTAGTTGGTCTGGATGACTTGTTCTATCTATGTGTGGTTGGTCTGGATGACTTGTTCTATCTATGTGTGGTTTGTCAGGATGACTTGTTCTATCTATGTGTAGTTGGTCGGGATGACTTGTTCTATCTATGTGTGGTTTGTCAGGATGACTTGTTCTATCTATATGTGGGTGGTCTGGATAACTTGTTCTATCTATGTGTGGTTTGTCTGGATGACTTGTTCTATCTATGTGTGGTTTGTCAGGATGACTTGTTCTATCTATGTGTGGTTGGTCTGGATAACTTGTTCTAACTATGTGTGGTTTGTCTGGATAACTTGTTCTATCTATGTGTGGTTTGTCTGGATAACTTGTTCTATCTATGTGTGGTTTGTCAGGATGACTTGTTCTATCTATGTGTGGTTTGTCTGGATAGCTTGTTCTATCTATGTGTGGTATGTCAGAATGACTTGTTCTATCTATGTGTGGTTTGTCAGGATGACTTGTTCTATCTATGTGTGGTTTGTCAGGATGACTTGTTCTATCTATGTGTGGGTGGTCAGGATAACTTGTTCTATCTATGTGTGGTTTGTCAGGATGACTTGTTCTATCTATGTGTGGTTTGTCAGGATGACTTGTTCTATCTATGTGTGGGTGGTCAGGATGACTTGTTCTATCTATGTGTGGGTTGTCGGTCTGGATGACTTGTTCTATCTATGTGTGGTTTGTCTGGATGACTTGTTCTATCTATGTGTGGTTTGTCTGGATGACTTGTTCTATCTATGTGTGGGTTGTCGGTCTGGATGACTTGTTCTATCTATGTGTGGTTTGTCAGGATGACTTGTTCTCTCTATGTGTGGTTTGTCTGGATGACTTGTTCTATCTATGTGTGGTTTGTCTGGATGACTTGTTCTATCTATGTGTGGTTTGTCAGGATGACTTGTTCTATCTATGTGTGGTTTGTCTGGGTGACTTGTTCTATCCATGTGTGGTTTGTCTGGATGACTTGTTCTATCTATGTGTGGTTTGTCAGAATGACTTGTTCTATCCATGTGTGGTTTGTCAGGATGACTTGTTCTATCTATGTGTGGTTTGTCTGGGTGACTTGTTCTATCTATGTGTGATTTGTCAGGATGACTTGTTCTATCTATGTGTGGTTTGTCAGGATGACTTGTTCTATCTATGTGTGGTTTGTCTGGATGACTTGTTCTATCTATGTGTGGTTTGTCAGGATGACTTGTTCTCTCTATGTGTGGTTTGTCTGGATGACTTGTTCTCTCTATGTGTGGTTTGTCTGGATGACTTGTTCTATCTATATGTGGTTTGTCAGGATGACTTGTTCTATCTATGTGTGGTTTGTCTGGATGACTTGTTCTATCTATATGTGGGTTGTCGGGATGACTTGTTCTATCTATATGTGGGTGGTCTGGATGACTTGTTCTATCTATGTGTGGTTTGTCTGGATGACTTGTTCTATCTATGTGTGGGTGGTCAGGATGACTTGTTCTATCTATGTGTGGTTTGTCAGGATGACTTGTTCTATCTATGTGTGGGTGGTCAGGATAACTTGTTCTATCTATGTGTGGTTTGTCTGGATGACTTGTTCTATCTATGTGTGGTTTGTCTGGATGACTTGTTCTATCTATGTGTGGTTGGTCTGGATGACTTGTTCTATCTATGTGTGGTTTGTCTGGATGACTTGTTCTATCTATATGTGGGTTGTCGGGATGACTTGTTCTATCTATATGTGGTTTGTCTGGATGACTTGTTCTATCTATATGTGGGTTGTCGGGATGACTTGTTCTATCTATATGTGGGTGGTCAGGATGACTTGTTCTATCTATGTGTGGGTTGTCGGGATGACTTGTTCTATCTATGTGTGGTTTGTCTGGATGACTTGTTCTATCCATGTGTGGTTTGTCAGGATGACTTGTTCTATGTATGTGTGGTTTGTCTGGGTGACTTGTTCTATCTATGTGTGGTTTGTCAGGATGACTTGTTCTATCTATGTGTGGTTTGTCAGGATGACTTGTTCTATCTATGTGTGGTTTGTCTGGATGACTTGTTCTATCTATGTGTGGTTTGTCTGGATGACTTGTTCTATCTATGTGTGGTTTGTCTGGATGACTTGTTCTATCTATGTGTGGTTTGTCAGGATGATTTGTTCTATCTATGTGTGGTTTGTCAGGATGACTTGTTCTATCTATGTGTGGTTTGTCTGGGTGACTTGTTCTATCTATGTGTGGTTTGTCTGGATGACTTGTTCTATCTATGTGTGGTTTGTCAGGATGACTTGTTCTATCTATGTGTGGTTTGTCAGGATGACTTGTTCTATCTATGTGTGGTTTGTCTGGGTGACTTGTTCTATCTATGTGTGGTTTGTCTGGATGACTTGTTCTCTCTATGTGTGGTTTGTCTGGATGACTTGTTCTATCTATGTGTGGGTGGTCAGGATGACTTGTTCTATCTATGTGTGGTTTGTCTGGGTGACTTGTTCTATCTATGTGTGGTTTGTCTGGATGACTTGTTCTATCTATGTGTGGTTTGTCAGGATGACTTGTTCTCTCTATGTGTGGTTTGTCTGGATGACTTGTTCTCTCTATGTGTGGTTTGTCTGGATGACTTGTTCTATCTATATGTGGTTTGTCAGGATGACTTGTTCTATCTATGTGTGGTTTGTCTGGATGACTTGTTCTATCTATATGTGGGTTGTCGGGATGACTTGTTCTATCTATATGTGGGTGGTCTGGATGACTTGTTCTATCTATGTGTGGTTTGTCTGGATGACTTGTTCTATCTATGTGTGGGTGGTCAGGATGACTTGTTCTATCTATGTGTGGTTTGTCAGGATGACTTGTTCTATCTATGTGTGGGTGGTCAGGATAACTTGTTCTATCTATGTGTGGTTTGTCAGGATGACTTGTTCTATCTATGTGTGGTTTGTCTGGATGACTTGTTCTATCTATGTGTGGTTGGTCTGGTTGACTTGTTCTATCTATGTGTGGTTTGTCTGGATGACTTGTTCTATCTATATGTGGGTTGTCGGGATGACTTGTTCTATCTATATGTGGGTTGTCGGGATGACTTGTTCTATCTATATGTGCGTGGTCAGGATGACTTGTTCTATCTATGTGTGGTTTGTCAGGATGACTTGTTCTATCTATGTGTGGTTTGTCTGGATGACTTGTTCTATCTATGTGTGGTTGGTCTGGTTGACTTGTTCTATCTATGTGTGGTTTGTCTGGATGACTTGTTCTATCTATATGTGGGTTGTCGGGATGACTTGTTCTATCTATATGTGGGTTGTCGGGATGACTTGTTCTATCTATATGTGCGTGGTCAGGATGACTTGTTCTATCTATGTGTGAGTTGTCGGGATGACTTGTTCTATCTATGTGTGGTTTGTCTGGATGACTTGTTCTATCCATGTGTGGTTTGTCAGGATGACTTGTTCTATCTATGTGTGGTTTGTCTGGGTGACTTGTTCTATCTATGTGTGGTTTGTCAGGATGACTTGTTCTATCTATGTGTGGTTTGTCAGGATGACTTGTTCTATCTATGTGTGGTTTGTCGGATGACTTGTCTATCTATGTGTGGTTTGTCAGGATGACTTGTTCTATCTATGTGTGGTTTGTCTGGGTGACTTGTTCTATCTATGTGTGGTTTGTCTGGATGACTTGTTCTATCTATGTGTGGTTTGTCAGGATGACTTGTTCTATCTATGTGTGGTTTGTCAGGATGACTTGTTCTATCTATGTGTGGTTTGTCTGGGTGACTTGTTCTATCTATGTGTGGTTTGTCTGGATGACTTGTTCTATCTATGTGTGGTTTGTCAGGATGACTTGTTCTATCTATGTGTGGTTTGTCAGGATGACTTGTTCTATCTATGTGTGGTTTGTCTGGGTGACTTGTTCTATCTATGTGTGGTTTGTCTGGATGACTTGTTCTATCTATGTGTGGTTTGTCAGGATGACTTGTTCTATCTATGTGTGGTTTGTCTGGGTGACTTGTTCTATCTATGTGTGGTTTGTCAGGATGACTTGTTCTATCCATGTGTGGTTTGTCAGGATGACTTGTTCTATCTATGTGTGGGTGGTCGGGATGACTTGTTCTATCTATGTGTGGTTTGTCTGGATGACTTGTTCTATCTATATGTGGGTTGTCAGCCAGTGGAATATCACATTTTATTTCACTGATAAATTCCTATCTTTCATTTGAAAGCCAAACATAAATGCATACTATATTTCTTTTCATATTTCAGGCCCGTTTCCTTGTCACTGGACTTGAGTCGCAGGAATCCTGTAGAAAGCGTTAGTGGAGCAATGAAATTTTCTGTCCGAGTCACAAAATCTCCCCTTAGTAAGTATCATTCTGTAATATATAAGAGAACTTTTAAACTTTATTTATTTTACAACGATTACGATATACTAATCACTCTCGTGGACGCGGATGAAAGCGTAAATGTGGTTATTCGTGTGGGAGGAAACCGGAGTACCCGGAGAAAACCCACCTGTCCGATCTGGCGACCACCGTACCATCTCACATACTTTCCGAACATTTACTAACCATGTTATACCCTTATGGGAAGACATTTTCTTTTATGTTTTCGATTGAATGAGTAAGCTTTCTTAGTGAAAGAATAAGAGCATCCTTCATATGCACTGTTATATGAAACATTTATTGTTCTTTGCAGAACCATCTGGGAAACCATTGGCAGCTAAAAGGAAACGGCCCAATGATTTACGTCAGTCATCGCTTCCGGAGTCATCCGACTTTGAAACATTCCACTACGCTAACAAAGAGCGATGTTTCACAGACACTGCTATCAGCAGTTTAAATGGCCTTCTGGCAAAAGACTCTAGCGAGTCACCAGAATCGGAAACCGCAGCGACTCCATTCCATGAAAATGAGATGGGAATATTGGAGGATGTGGGTGTTATGCAAGTAGATGAACTATTATCAGCAAGTTTCACAACTGTGCCAAGCACATGTGCAATCAATAGTGTAGTTGATGTTGTGTCAGGTTTTGAAAATGGCTGTGATCATAGAGAAGCGAGTAATCTGGAATTTATTACAATGACGTCTGCGAATGTTACTACTCAATCAGACAGTGAAATTGGTGCAGCAGCGGCAGGGCCGAGCACTAGTTTAGGTCAGGGTGGATTTATAAGCAGTGCGAAGAATGGATCACGTAGTGATGATAGTGCGCTCCCGTCGAGTGCCGATAATTCTGATGGCTCCAAAGATATGGGGTTAGAAAATGTGATAAATAAATGTTTAAATTCTGTATTAACAGATGACCTAGAGCTCTCAGATTCAGGCAATGTGTTGCATACTTGTGTAGGCTCGACGATAGATAATGCAAAATCAGGCAGGAAATTTGCAAATTTTGGCTTCACTTTAAATTTAAGTTCGCCTGATAAAAGTAATTCACATATTACTACACAAGATGGGACTCAATTAGAGGAAGGGATTTCTTTAAATTTGCCTGATGCAGAAAGTGGTAAATATCCAACCGCACCTGATTTACCACCTCGAACATACCTTGCTCCACCGTTACCTCCGCGCCACCGTTCTAGTGAAGCCCCACCTCTCCCGCCCAGAAACACTGAAAAACATGCATCATTAATGCAGACTTCCACACCTAGTGTAACCACACCAACTAGCCCAGCTAGATCAGTTGAGAGTTTAGATTTTGTTAATTTGGCTCCGTTAGAGCCACCTCCACTGCCACCACGAACTTATAGCCCTGTTCATATGCACGGTGCCGGAGACAGGGGTGGTGATTCAGAAAGTGGTGGTTCTATGTCGTTACTGTCGACAGAAGACAGTGATAGTCGTAGTTTTGATAGCATGGAGGCCTTCTCTGGTTCACGGGAAAGTTTACAAAATGATTCCAGTGACCGAGATCGGAGATCTATCGGCTTGGGTCAGGATGTTATCAAACGTGAACATAAAAAGTTGCACAGACTTTCTCAAGGAAAGAACATAAATTGTGTTTCAGGGGGGATAACTGCTGCAGGTAGTTTAGGTATAGAGTCATTAGAAAACCAAAGACCAGTTACCCCACCTGCTCCTGAATGGCGTAGATCAGCCGAAATTATGTCAGTCGATAGTGACAAGGCTGATCAAACGCCACCACCTATTGTTCATAGACATAAAACAGCAGATGGTTCACAAGCCGAGCATTCTTTCACATTAGACATTTCCACCTCTGATAGAAATCATAATGAACATTTTGATTCTCCGGTAGAGAGATTAAGATCGTTGAATTTTGCCCCAGTTAATGAAGATAGTTTGAACACTACGACACCTTCAGATAGGTTACATAGCCAAGACGATACTCCGCCTCCAGTAGAGAGACACAAGACGCCTGAAACATCACAACTCCCAGACGAACTTCATAGAGTGTTAGATTCTCAATGTGCACATAGACCTTTAAATTTAACTCATTCAGTTGGTAGACACAGGCATACAGATCCACAGACTTCAATTACGGATCGGAGTCGGTCATTTGATTTACCACCTCCGTTCGATAGACAGCGTTCAGTAGATAGTATACCTGTTGATAGGCTAAGGAGTTTGGATCCTTCACCAAATACTCAATTCAATTTCGAAATGCCACCATCATTACCGCCATATTTTAATCGACAATCGAGCGAACAACCTCATACAGATTCCATTGTTCCGACTACGGAACCGTCCGGCCAGTTAGTGAACAGTGAGGGTCAGAATATATATAGTCCAGTTTTAGAACTTCAGCCACCTATCTACAGCAGGCAGCGGTCTCGCGATGCTTTGAGAGCAGTGGAGGGACAGCAGTCGAATGAAAGTAGCGGCGGAAGTCTATTTCAGTCGAATGTTCAAACTAAATTACCAGTTAGGAGGTCACTGAGTCCTGCAGTGAGAAGGGTTGTTGATTCTACAGTCACAGAGAGGTGTGAGCCCCAGGGTGCAGTCGGAGGGTCTCCTGCTCTTCCTGTTAGAACTTACCCAGGGATTGATTCCTTGCTTGGGTGTCCTGAAACCCCACCACGACCCGGGGCACTCGGGTCGGGTAGGGACAGTACGCCCTCGCCTCCAGCTATTCACCCCCGTGGTAGAGTGCTTAGTGAGGAGGAGAGACAACAGAATAGACACAGTATACATCAACATTTACAAATGTGGACTCAAAAACAAAAGGAGCGCGCAAATTCTAGTTTTGGTAGTGAAGCGGGCGATACTGATTTAGCATCCCCGACTTCTGAAACACATAGTCTGACAAATGGAAGTTGTGGTTGGGTGACATTCGATGATGCACATCCTCCTGTGCAACAGGCTACGGCCATGGATACCGAACAACCTGAAGTACCGGTACATGTGTCCAGTGTGGAGGCAGGGGCACCCTCAGGGGAAAGTGCAATGGCAGCCGATGGGCTGTCTCCCGCACCGTCCAGCTCCGTCATCTGGCATCTGAGACATCCAGGTGAAGACAATCCACCACACACTATTGATTCTGGTAAGTTTATTTACTGCATGTCTCATGAACAGAGTATCTTATTTACTGCATGTCTCATGAACAGAGTATCTTATTTACTGCATGTCTCATGAACAGAGTATCTTATTTACTGCATGTCTCATGAACAGAGTATCTTATTTACTGCATGTCTCATGAACAGAGTATCTTATTTACTGCATGTCTCATGAACAGAGTATCTTATTTACTGCATGTCTCATGAACATAGTATCTTATTTACTGCATGTCTCATGAACAGAGTATCTTATTTACTGCATGTCTCATGAACAGAGTATCTTATTTACTGCATGTCTCATGAACAGAGTATCTTATTTACTGCATGTCTCATGAACAGAGTATCTTATTTACTGCATGTCTCATGAACATAGTATCTTATTTACTGCATGTCTCATGAACAGTGTATCTTATTTACTGTATGTCTCATGAACAGAGTGTCTTATTTACTGCATGTCTCATGAACAGAGTATCTTATTTACTGCATGTCTCATGAACAGAGTATCTTATTTACTGCATGTCTCATGAACAGAGTATCTTATTTACTGCATGTCTCCTGAACATAGTATCTTATTTACTGCATGTCTCATGAACATAGTATCTTATTTACTGCATGTCTCATGAACATAGTATCTTATTTACTGCATGTCTCATGAACAGAGTATCTTATTTACTGCATGTCTCATGAACAGAGTATCTTATTTACTGCATGTCTCATGAACAGAGTATCTTATTTACTGCATGTCTCATGAACATAGTATCTTATTTACTGCATGTCTCATGAACAGTGTATCTTATTTACTGCATGTCTCCTGAACATAGTATCTTATTTACTGCATGTCTCATGAACATAGTATCTTATTTACTGCATGTCTCATGAACATAGTATCTTATTTACTGCATGTCTCATGAACAGAGTATCTTATTTACTGCATGTCTCATGAACAGAGTATCTTATTTACTGCATGTCTCATGAACAGAGTATCTTATTTACTGCATGTCTCATGAACAGAGTATCTTATTTACTGCATGTCTCATGAACAGAGTATCTTATTTACTGCATGTCTCATGAACAGAGTATCTTATTTACTGCATGTCTCATGAACAGAGTATCTTATTTACTGCATGTCTCATGAACAGAGTATCTTATTTACTGCATGTCTCATGAACAGAGTATTGATTCATGTAAGCTTATTTTCTGCATGTCTCATGAATATAGTTGGTAAAGCTGACAAAATGGCGCCTGACGCAGTGGTGAAACTGCATCAAGAGTGTATAAATGACAGCTTATCTGGAGAACACTGTCGCAGTTTCACAGTTCACTCGCCCAGATGAATAAAATCGAAAATAATCGAATAGAGGTGTCCGAGATTGAATCGAGTCGTTGCAGCCCTACTCGTGAAACGTTTGGAATTAAGATAAGAAATGTGAACCATACAGCAATTCACTAACTATAATGTGAGATATTTCATGTTGTACAGGTGCGCTTCATATGCTCATAAATTGTTGACAAACTAATTTTTCTGTTGCCTTGTAACATATTGACACCTGTACAAGAGTTGTCGTGTTTTGCAGCAGTCGACAGTACAGGTCCTCCCCCCTCCCCATTACCAAAGTTGCCGGCTCGACGACGGTACCACAGGGTGGAACCTGGCCCGGAGGATGTACCCAGCATTCCAGGTGGGTATGAGGAAGGTTACAGCCCGCCCAATGGTAATCCGGCTTCAATCTCATTTTCAATGCCTGGTAAGTGCTAATAGATACAGGTTTTAGTCCTATAAATATTCCTCTGTACGTACGTCCGCCCATCAACAATTACGGTCTTAAGCAGCTAACCAAGGGAATCAGATAAAGTGGTGCTGAGCACAGGTGGCTGCTTAATATATAATAAAACAATGTATTGGGAACCTGGAAACTGGCTGCTTAATGCATGTTTGTTGCTTAATGTAGGTTGGCTGCTTTATAGAAGTGACCGCTAACACAGGTTTGACTGTACCTCGAACAAGATCTCCTTCCATACCACTGGGTCAATTCCATATAAACTTTACAGGTTTAATTCTTCGATTGTCCTTCTAAAACACTAATATAAACTCCATCCAGAACATCGGATTGCCATGGCAATGAAAAGGATTTATTTTGAGAATCTGTCAGAATTAAAAGTTATTTGGTGCAAATAATTATCCGCTGACTGTCTACCAAAATAGTTACATGCCAGATCTTGAAGAGTCTGGAGGCATATAATGTTCGCACTATCTGTCTGTCCAACTTGTTGTCCCCGCAATGACCTGGGAACCCATGGAGGGATTGGGTTTGAATTGTTCACCTAAATGATGACATTCTATTATGTACAACTGCCCAGTCCCTCCCTTCAATGATGACATGTAATGTACAACTGCCCGGTCCCTCCCTTCAATGATGACATACAATGTACAACTGCCCGGTCCCTCCCTTCAATGATGACATGTAATGTACAACTGCCCGGTCCCTCCCTTCAATGATGACATACAATGTACAACTGCCCGGTCCCTCCCTTCAATGATGACATGTAATGTACAACTGCC
>CM026394.1:30126258-30194440 GCA_014843695.1 Archivesica marissinica
TAACATTGGATAGTATGGGGGAAGTGCTCAGTAACATTGGGTAGTATGGGGAAGTGCTCGGTAACATTGGATAGTATGGAGGAAGTGCTCGGTAACATTGGGTAGTATGGGGGAAGTGCTCAGTAACATTGGGTAGTATGTGGGAAGTGCTAGTACATTGGGTAGTATGGGGGAAGTGCTAGGTAACATTGGGTAGTATGGGGGAAGTGCTAGGTAACATTGGGTAGTATGTGGGAAGTGCTAGGTAACATTGGGTAGTATGGGGGAAGTGCTAGGTAACATTGGTAGTATGGGGGAAGTGCTCGATAACATTTGGTAGTATGGGGGAAAGGCTAGGTAACATTGGGTAGTATGGGGGAAGTGCTGGGTAACATTGGGTAGTATGGGGAAGTGCTAGGTAACATTGGGTGGTATGGGGGAAGTGCTGGGTAACATTGGGTAGTATGGGGAAGTGCTTGGTAACATTGGGTAGTATGGGGAAGTGCTCAGTAACATTTGGTAGTATGGGGAAGTGCTCAGTAACTTTTGGTAGTATGGGGAAGTGCTTGGTAACATTGGGTAGTATGGGGAAGTGCTGGTAACATTGGGTAGTATGGGGAAGTGCTTTGTAACATTGGGTAGTATGGGGGTAGTGATGGGTAACATTGGGTAGTATGGGGAAGTGCTCAGTAACATTGGATAGTATGGGGGAAGTGCTCAGTAACATTGGGTAGTATGGGGAAGTGCTCGGTAACATTGGATAGTA
Source organism: Archivesica marissinica (assembly GCA_014843695.1). Taxonomy (NCBI): domain Eukaryota; kingdom Metazoa; phylum Mollusca; class Bivalvia; order Venerida; family Vesicomyidae; genus Archivesica; species Archivesica marissinica. The sequence continues at coordinate 30,127,004 of CM026394.1, forward strand.
TGGAGGAAGTGCTCGGTAACATTGGGTAGTATGGGGGAAGTGCTCGGTAACATTGGGTAGTATGGGGGAAGTGCTGGGTAACATTGGGTAGTATGGGAAGTGCTCAGTACATTGTGTAGTATGGGAGAAGTGCTCGATAACATTGGGTAGTATGCGGGAAGTGCTCAGTAACGTTGGGTTATGGGGGAAGTGCTCGGTAATGTTGGGTAGTATGGGGGAAGTGCTCAGTAACGTTGGGTGGTATGGGGGACGTGCTCAGTAACAGTGGGTGGTATGGGGGAAGTGTTCAGTAACAGTGGGTGGTATGGGGGAAGTGCTCAGTAACATTGGGTGGTATGGGGGAAGTGCTCAGTAACATTGTGTAGTATGGGGGAAGTGCTCGGTAACATTGGGTAGTATGGGGGAAGTGCTCAGTAACATTGTGTAGTATGGGGGAAGTGCTCAGTAACATTGGGTAGTATGGGGGAAGTGCTCAGTAACATTGGGTAGTATGGGGGAAGTGCTCGGTAATGTTGGGTAGTATGGTTGAAGTACTCAGTAGCTTGGTGTCCCTGTTGGGTAGTATGGTTGAAGTACTCAGTAGCTTGGTGTCCCTGTTGGGTAGTATGGTTGAAGTACTCAGTAGCTTGGTGTCCCTGTTGGGTAGTATGGTTGAAGTACTCAGTAGCTTGGTGTCCCTGTTGGGTAGTATGGTTGAAGTACTCAGTAGCTTGGTGTCCCTGTTGGGTAGTATGGTTGAAGTACTCAGTAGCTTGGTGTCCCTGTTGGGTAGTATGGTTGAAGTACTCAGTAGCTTGGTGTCCCTGTTGGGTAGTATGGTTGAAGTACTCAGTAGCTTGGTGTCCCTGTTGGGTAGTATGGTTGAAGTACTCAGTAGCTTGGTGTCCCTGTTGGGTAGTATGGTTGAAGTACTCAGTAGCTTGGTGTCCCTGTTGGGTAGTATGGTTGAAGTACTCAGTAGCTTGGTGTCCCTGTTGGGTAGTATGGTTGAAGTACTCAGTAGCTTGGTGTCCCTGTTGGGTAGTATGGTTGAAGTACTCAGTAGCTTGGTGTCCCTGTTGGGTAGTATGTGGGAAGTACTCAGTAGCTTGGTGTCCCTGTTGGGTAGTATGGTTGAAGTACTCAGTAGCTTGGTGTCCCTGTTGGGTAGTATGGTTGAAGTACTCAGTAGCTTGGTGTCCCTGTATGGGGTAAGTGTTGGATAGTTGGACATGCGTTTAAGCATATATTTGGCATATGCATCCATTATCCATACATATTACCTGTATGAAGCTATGGCTCTTTAAAGCAATGCCTGTCACTGTAGGTTGGGAGGCAAGAGTTGATTCTCATCAACGTGTGTTCTATATCGACCACGTGAATCGTACTACGACATGGGAGAAACCACAGAGTGGCCAGCGCTCAATACACCGGCGACCAACTATTAGTTCCCAACAACGCCAGCAGATGGACCGGCGATATCAGAGTATACGTCGGACGATACGTCAGCGTACTGATCCAGAACCGGCTAGTAATTCTGCAGAAAGCTCTTCATCAGGTGTGTACAGTTGTATGTTATAATATGTGCTTCGTAAACCTTCGTGAGTCTTTAATCTTGGCAGAGATACAATGGGTATGTAGGATGCTCAGCAGACATAGAATAGGGTACATGTGTCATCCTCTTCCGGGGAATGTAGCTATTCTCATCTAGGTCATCCTTCAATGGGCTGTGTAACACTGCTCACAGGAACATCTAGGTCATCCTTCACTGGGCTGTGTAACACTGCTCACAGGAACATCTAGGTCATCCTTCACTGGGGTGTGTAACAATGCTCACAGGAACACCTAGGTCATCCTTCACTGGGCTGTGTAACAATGCTCACAGGAACATGTAGGTCATCCTTCACTGGGCTGTGTAGCAATGTTCACAGGTACATCTAGGTCATCCTTCACTGGGCTGTGTAACACTGCTCACAGGAACATCTAGGTCATCCTTCACTGGGCTGTGTAACACTGCTCACAGGAACATCTAGGTCATCCTTCACTGGGGTGTGTAACAATGCTCACAGGAACATCTAGGTCATCCTTCACTGGGCTGTGTAACACTGCTCACAGGAACATCTAGGTCATCCTTCACTGGGCTGTGTAACACTGCTCACAGGAACATCTAGGTCATCCTTCACTGGGCTGTGTAACAATGCTCACAGGAACATCTAGGTCATCCTTCACTGGGCTGTGTAACATTGTTCACAGGAACATCTAGGTCATCCTTCACTGGGCTGTGTAACAATGCTCACAGGAACATCTAGGTCATCCTTCACTGGGCACTGGGCAGTGTAACAATACGCACAGGAACATCTAGGTCATCCTTCACTGGGGTGTGTAACAATGCTCACATGAACATCTAGGTCATCCTTCACTGGGCTGTTTAACAATACGCACAGGAACATCTAGGTCATCCTTCACTGGGCTGTGTAACAATGCTCACAGGAACATCTAGGTCATCCTTCACTGGGGTGTGTAACAATGCTCACAGGATCATCTATGCCATCTTTCACTGGGCTGTGTAAAATGCTCACAGGAACATCTAGGTCATCCTTCACTGGGGTGTGTAACAATGCTCACAGGAACATCTAGGTCATCCTTCACTGGGCTGTGTAACAATGCTCACAGGAACACCTAGGTCATCCTTCACTGGACTGTAATAATGTTCACAGGAACATCTAGGTCATCCTTCACTGGGCTGTGTAACAATGCTCACAGGAACATCTAGGTCATCCTTCACTGGGCTGTGTAACAATGCTCACAGGAACATCTAGGTCATCCTTCACTGGGCTGTGTAACACTGCTCACAGGAACATCTAGGTCATCCTTCACTGGGCTGTGTAACAATGCTCACAGGAACATCTAGGTCATCCTTCACTGGGCTGTGTAACACTGCTCACATGAACACCTAGGTCATCCTTCACTGGACTGTAATAATGTTCACAGGAACATCTAGGTCATCCTTCACTGGGCTGTGTAACAATGCTCACAGGAACAGCTAGGTCATCCTTCACTGGGCTGTGTAACAATGTTCACAGGAACACCTAGGTCATCCTTCACTGGGCTGTGTAACAATGCTCACAGGAACATGTAGGTCATCCTTCACTGGGCTGTGTAGCAATGTTCACAGGTACATCTAGGTCATCCTTCACTGGGCTGTGTAACAATGCTCACAGGAACATCTAGGTCATCCTTCACTGGGCTGTGTAACAATGCTCACAGGAACATCTAGGTCATCCTTCACTGGGCTGTGTAACACTGCTCACAGGAACATCTAGGTCATCCTTCACTGGGGTGTGTAACAATGCAAACAGGAAATAAATGAAACTTGATATTCCAATACCACGTAATATACGAAATAACATGATTGTAGGTACAAGTGATGGGAGTCCTCAGACCTCGGCACAGACTGTTATTGCTGCTCCAGTAACTATGATAGCCACATCCGAGAACCGGGGGATGTACCGACAACCGGCAGTTAAATTCCTCATGCGCCCAGATTTCTTCCCAATTCTACAAGCCAATGAGAATGCTATGATGGAATATAACAGAAACCAGACTCTGAAACACATGATTAACAAAATACGCAAAGATCCGGTTAACTTTGATAGGTAAGATGGTTAACAAAATATGCAAAGATCCGGTTAACTTTGATAGGTAAGATGTTTAACAAAATATGCAAAGATCCGGTTAACTTTGATAGGTAAGATGGTTAACAAAATATGCAAAGATCTGGTTAACTACTTTGATAGGTAAGATGGTTAACAAAATATGCAAAGATCCGGTTAACTTTGATAGGTAAGATGGTTAACAAAATATGCATAGATCCGGTTAACTTTGATAGGTAAGATGGTTAACAAAATATGCAACGGTCCAGTAACTATGAACAATGTTCAAGATTATTAACAAAATATGCAAAGATGGCTAACTGTGATAGGTAAGAATATTAACAGCATATGCAAAGATCCGGTTAACTCTGAAGATTGGTAAGAATTTTAACAAAATATGCAAAGATCCGGTTAACTTTGATGATAAGTTATATTACACTGAACAAATTTAAAAACGCACCACCTATATCAGGGTGAGTTTTACACATCTGTAATTTGCAGAATTTATACTGACTGATTGGACTGCGTTTTTAAAGTTGTTCAGTGTATTAATAAAATATATACATAGATCGTGTTAACTTTGTTATGGTTTATTTATCAGTTTACCAGTCCAATCTGTCGTAGCTGGATGATTGAGCCACAGTATTTGCATATAACTCTTGTGTTATCTTGTAAACAGCTTGCACATCATTAGCCTGGGTTCCAGTCTGTCGATTTTTCACATTTTAACTTCTGGCAAAATGTCAGCCTGGGGAATCTTGATTTCCGATCGTAGCGCCATCTACAGCACCTCATTATTAAGGGTGTAGATTTGAAGAACGACAACTCTTCTCTACAAGATACTATTGCTAAATATAGAAACGGAATTCTATCGGAAATCCCCGAACAGGTACAATTATGCACGATCATTTCCGAATATACATGCAGGGATCATTCTAGAGGGCGATGTGGGCGAAATTGTCGCCCTAGTGACTCTGACTTCGCTCTCTGGGGGCCCACTTCTCCCTAAAAAAAAAAAATGTTTTTGGTTTTTATGATTTACAAACCAAATTTATTTTGTCCAGTAAGATACACTGGCCCATTATAAAGCACTCCTTCTATTCAAATGTTGTATTTAATGGTTGTACTGTGCATTTTAACCCTATTTTACAGAAGTATATTAAAGAACACCATTTAAAGAAGCGATCACGTGCTTTCTCACTTCTCCCAAAAATTCTGACCTAGAATGAACCCTGACACGAATGCTCCCATAGCCTCATTTACATTGCAAACATATAATTTCCCATTTCTGTGTTATATCGATGAGATGGCGGATTTTAACTTGCGTTTAGGTGGTAACGGGTCGATTCGGCGTAATTGAAGTAAGGACGACTAAAATCTTGAGTAAATATTTCAAATCAGACACATAACATACTTTTTAAACTATTTATCGTTCCATTGACCCGTAAACAATTGCAGCCAATTATAAATATTTATCAACATTGCAGTGCCTCGCTTTAGATTCAAGTATGTCATTAATTAAGTCACATGCTAATAGGCCTATTAATAGGATTAATGATAATCAATAATTTCACGGAAAACCCGCCGAGTTTCCCCAGGCGTTGATATGATCAGAAACTCAATATGGCCCAATTAATAGTCTTGGTGTTAAAATATATTTATTTGACTGTCCAGGCAAAATATATCAATACCTGTTCCCAGGCTAGCACATCATGTGAAATGCATGTTGTAGGTGCAGTAACGTGTTCGGTATATTGTTTGCTATAGCTGTTGTACGTTGAGTAATGGGTACCGTATTATTGTTACAGGTACCAGCACAATCGGGATCTTGTGTCATTTCTGAACCTGTTCTCTGACATGAGCAAAGAATTACCTGAAGGTTGGGAAATGAAATTTGATAAAACCAACTCAAAAGTAAGTATAGATCTACATTAAAAACAGTCTACAATCAATGTTCATTGAGGAAAACCCAGAGTTTAAAAATGTCACCTCTCCACATAATATACATGTACACCAATACAATTCTAACATTTAAAATGAATTACCGTATTTATTCTAATTATCAACATTCTCCGCAAAAATGCAGAAGTCCCATTGCTCAATTACAAACAATTTATCTATCTTTTCACATAGTCAGTTTGTGTATTTCTCCTTCGCTCACATGTGCACGTAGGTCTCAAGTGAGCGTTTCTGTCGGGTCATCGGTCTGTCAACAATTACTTCAAACGACATCTCTTCCTAATTGGCTATTGCAATTTTTAAATAATTTTACAGAATTGACCCTCTACCAAATTTGTAAAAATTTCGTATTTGTCACAAAAACATGGCCATTAGAGGGCAGCTTGTTTTCCATATATGTCCTATGTTGAAATCATTGTCAGAAACTGTTGAACCAAACCATAAATAATTTCACAGGAATGTTCCTTAGGTGATCCTCTACATATGTTGCTAAAACATTTCCAAATCGTCATAAGGTATGGCTGCCAGAGCTAAGTATACAACTATCTTTTAATGCCATATATATGGCTGCCAGAGCTAAGTATACAAATATCTTTTAATGCCATATATATGGCTGCCAGAGCTAAGTATACAACTATCTTTTAATGCCATATATATGGCTGCCAGAGCTAAGTATACAAATATCTTTTAATGCCATATATATGGCTGCCAGAGCTAAGTATACAAATATCTTTTAATGCCATATATATGGCTGCCAGAGCTAAGTATACAAATATCTTTTAATGCCATATATATGGCTGCCAGAGCTAAGTATACACAGTGTTCTCCATAGAATATGAAGTAGCCGGTTTTAATTTATAAGTAACCGGCATTCACTCGCTACCGAGCCGGCGTAGTCGGCGAGGGGGAGAGTGGGGGAGGGGTTTCCCCTCCTGCTGGGGGGGTTTGGGGGGTCTCCCCCAGAAATTTTTCCAAAATTGGTCTCATTTCGTGCAACCTGGTGCATTTTTAAGGCAATATTTACACTAATTTTTTGATCATTTTTACACATTTTATTTTCACAGAAAAAAATAAATTGTTAAACACAGATTGAGACTATATAACAAATGTTAGATCTTGGTGTCATGGAGTTTCAAGCATGTACATGTACTTTGTTTTACTATTGTTGACCCGTTCTTTCCACTTGTACAACTATATACCAGTTATGTATGCAACACACTCGACACTATCTTCTTCTAAAGGCAGTCTCTGACATTAATGTTTTCACCGAAACTGTCACGGTGTATGAGCAATTCGGGTAGCTATCCGAATTTAAAAAATCTACACCTAACACGAAAAATAGTTTCTATACCATTTCTGATTAAGACCAATAAATGTTTTTACTCAATGATGTATTATATCAAAATAAGATATTCAATAAGTTATGGTGGATAAATAAAAAAAAACAACAAGTACACAGTGCATAGCCATATGATAGGTGCCCTGAAGTATTCAGGCATATAAACCGGTGCCGACCAACACCGTTGCGATAGCGATATTGAGCAGCAAGGTCACGTGATGAAGCTAAAAAATTCAACAAGAGTGTTTTGAAAGTTGTTTTCACGACTTAAGAAAATAATAATATACACGGCAAGTGCAATTAACATTTTATACTGGTCATTATTATATGTGGATATACGCCGAGCATAGGTTCCACAACTCTAATAAACACACAGACCCATACACACATGGTAAATGTGCACTGCCCTACTACCTGTACCATCACTGATCATTACCCGTGTGACAAAAATCTGACATAACTCTTTGATTATTGGAAAGTTTTCTTTTCTTTTTTGCCTTCATTTTCAAAAAAAAAGTCTAAATTTAGAAACTCACGGAAAATCCAGATTTTTCCAGCGATTTGATTGGTAGATAGCGCTGATCATTTGCATTTGTACTAGATGCGCGTCTCTTATGCGCATTGTAACAAAAACATCCGATAAAATGGATGCGCCCACAGAATCACTTCCGGATCGATTTATTTGACGATTTCGTCCTAAATATTCGCTGTTTTGTTTCGAAATAATATATTTATTATACCGGAAAGTAACCGGCGCTCAGTCAGCGTGTAGTCGGCGAAATCGCCGGCCGCCGGGGCTTCCGGAGAACACTGATACAAATATCTTTTAATGCCATATCCTAATGCGCTAGACAGATATTGAATTAACATCCCAGAAACGTTCCTTGGGTGATAACACTTTACCAAAGTTGCTAACAAAATTCGGATTTTGTAGATAGTTGATGTAATCTATTCAACGTGACTTTCAGCCATTCTTCATTGATCATCATTTGAAGGGAACCACGTTTATTGACCCACGTCTTCCGGCAGATGTTCCACCTGTAAACCCAGACTTTTTGCACACATCATTGTTGCGTGTCAGGCACCGATCTGGTGGCCAGGAACATCTCCCAACTCGTAGCGAAGCTGTAAGTGTTCTATCTTATTATTATGTCTCTGACTTATTACAACTGCTGCTGTTTCCTCCATCTTTCTGCCTTATCTAGCCAAATACTTCACCCACTCCACTAAGCTCTGTCTACAACATTCAACTCTCCACTAAGCTCTACAACATCCTTACATTTACCTCTCCACTAAGCTCTACAACATCCTTACATTTACCTCTCCACTAAGCTCAGTCTACAACATCCTTACATTTACCTCTCCACTAAGCTCTACAACATCCCTACATTTACCTCTCCACTAAGCTCAGTCTACAACATCCTTACATATACCTCTCCACTAAGCTCTACAACATTCTTACATTTACCTCTCCACTAAGCTCTACAACATCCTTACATTTACCTCTCCACTAAGCTCTATAACATCCTTACATTTACCTCTTCACTAAGCTCTACAACATCCTTACATTTACCTCTCCACTAAGCTCTATAACATCCTTACATTTACCTCTCCACTAAGCTCTACAACATCCTTACATTTACCTCTCCACTAAGCTCTACAACATCCTTACATTTACCTCTCCACTAAGCTCTACAACATCCTTACATTCATCTCTCCACTAAGCTCTACAGCATCCTTACATTCATCTCTCCACTAAGCTCTACAACATCCTTACATTTATCTCTCCACTAAGCTCTACAACATCCTTACATTTACCTCTCCACTAAGCTCTACAACATCCTTACATTTACCTCTCCACTAAGCTCTACAGCATCCTTACATTCATCTCTCCACTAAGCTCTGCAACATCCTTACATTTACCTCTCCACTAAGCTCTACAACATCCTTACATTTGCCTCTCCACTAAGCTCTACAACATCCTTACATTTACCTCTCCACTAAGCTCTACAGCATCCTTACATTCATCCCTCCATTAAGCTCTACAACATCCTTACATTCACCTCTTCACTAAGCTCTACAACATCCTTACATTCATCCCTCCACTAAGCTCTACAACATCCTTACATTTACCTCTCCACTAAGCTCTACAACATCCTTACATTTACCTCTCCACTAAGCTCTACAACATCCTTACATTCAACTCTCCACTAAGCTCTACAACATCCTTACATTTACCTCTCCACTAAGCTCTACAACATCCTTACATTTACCTCTTCACTGAGCTCTACAACATCCTTACATTTACCTCTCCACTAAGCTCTACAACATCCTTACATTTACCTCTCCACTAAGCTCTACAACATCCTTACATTTACCTCTCCACTAAGCTCTATAACATCCTTACATTTACCTCTCCACTAAGCTCTACAACATCCTTACATTTACCTCTCCACTAAGCTCTACAACATCCTTACATTCAACTCTCCTCCACTAAGCTCTACAACATCCTTACATTCATCCCTCTACTAAGCTCTACAACATCCTTACATTTACCTCTCCACTAAGCTCTACAACATCCTTACATTTACCTCTCCACTAAGCTATGTCTACAACATCCTTACATTCAACTCTCCACTAAGCTATGTCTACAACATCCTTACATTCAACTCTCCACTAAGCTCTACAACATCCTTACATTTACCTCTCCACTAAGCTCTACAACATCCTTACATTCAACTCTCCACTAAGCTCTACAACATCCTTGCATTTACCTCTCCACTAAGCTCTACAAGATCCTTACATTCAACTCTCCACTAAGCTCTACAACATCCTTACATTTACCTCTCCACTAAGCTATGTCTGCAACATCCTTACATTCAACTCTCCACTAAGCTCTACAACATCCTTACATTTACCTCTCCACTAAGCTCTACAACCTCCTTACATTCAACTCTCCACTAAGCTCTACAACATCCTTACATTTACCTCTCCACTGAGCTCTACAACATCCTTACATTTACCTCTTCACTAAGCTCTACAACATCCTTACATTCAACTCTCCTCCACTAAGCTCTACAACATCCTTACATTCATCCCTCTACTAAGCTCTACAACATCCTTACATTTACCTCTCCACTAAGCTCTACAACATCCTTACATTTACCTCTCCACTAAGCTATGTCTACAACATCCTTACATTCAACTCTCCACTAAGCTATGTCTACAACATCCTTACATTCAACTCTCCACTAAGCTCTACAACATCCTTACATTTACCTCTCCACTAAGCTCTACAACATCCTTACATTCAACTCTCCACTAAGCTCTACAACATCCTTGCATTTACCTCTCCACTAAGCTCTACAAGATCCTTACATTCAACTCTCCACTAAGCTCTACAACATCCTTACATTTACCTCTCCACTAAGCTATGTCTGCAACATCCTTACATTCAACTCTCCACTAAGCTCTACAACATCCTTACATTTACCTCTCCACTAAGCTCTACAACCTCCTTACATTCAACTCTCCACTAAGCTCTACAACATCCTTACATTTACCTCTCCACTGAGCTCTACAACATCCTTACATTTACCTCTTCACTAAGCTCTACAACATCCTTACATATACCTCTCCACTAAGCTCTACAACATCCTTACATTTACCTCTTCACTAAGCTCTACAACATCCTTACATATACCTCTCCACTGAGCTCTGTTTACAACATCATTACATTCACCTCTCCGCTAAATGTAAAAAATGCATTTCACTCAATTTTGTTCAAACTTTGTTCCATGTTATAGTTTGATGAAAACTAGCTTTCCTTTTGTTAATATGTGATTTCTTCAATTGAAATGATTTGTGTAAACATATTCTACATTATATAACATAATTTACAACAAATAAGTACATACACGATTAATACTAGTGGATTGAAATGAAAGCTAAAAGCTTATTGGATTTCTCTCCACCAGATGATTGGGTCTTCTACATAATAGTCGCAGTACCACTTGCTACAAATTGATAGTCCCAAAATACATTTAGGCTGTGAGTTTTACGTGACTTTAAACAATTTGTTTGTTTTGGACAATTTCAGCCGACGCCCCCACCTCGACAGCCTATCACTGAGCAGAGTGCTGTACCCACAGGTAGAATCAATCTCAAAGCATTTCATTGTACAAACAAACGTGAAGCATCATTTATATAATATATATATATATATACTTATACTGCCCGAGTGGGGTACAGTGTGTAGTGTTGTATAGATAATATATATATATATACTATACTGCCCGAGTGGGGTACAGTGTGTTGTATAGATAATATATATATATATACTTATACTGCCCGAGTGGGGTACAGTGTGTTGTATAGATAATATATATATATATACTTATACTGCCTGAGTGGGGTACAGTGTGTAGTGTTGTATAGATAATATATATATATATACTTATACTGCCCGAGTGGGGTACAGTGTGTAGTGTTGTATAGATAATATATATATACAGCTGCAGGTATAGGGTGTTTCATGCAGCTGCAGGTATAGAGGGTGTTTCATGCAGCTGCAGGTATAGAGGGTGTGTCATGCAGCTGCAGGTATAGAGTGTTGCATGCAGCTGCAGGTATAGAGGGTGTTTCATGCAGCTGCAGGTATAGAGGGTGTTTCATGCAGCTGCAGGTATAGAGGGTGTTTCATGCAGCTGCAGGTATAGTGTTGCATGCAGCTGCAGGTATAGAGGGTGTTGCATGCAGCTGCAGATATAGGGTGTTCATGCAGCTGCAGGTATAGAGGGTGTTTCATGCAGCTGCAGGTATAGAGGGTGTTTCATGCAGCTGCAGGTATAGAGGGTGTTTCATGCAGCTGCAGGTATAGTGTTGCATGCAGCTGCAGGTATAGTGTTGCATGCAGCTGCAGGTATAGAGGGTGTTGCATGCAGCTGCAGATATAGGGTGTTTCATGCAGCTGCAGGTATAGAGGGTGTTTCATGCAGCTGCAGGTATAGAGGGTGTTTCATGCAGCTGCAGGTATAGAGGGTGTTTCATGCAGCTGCAGGTATATAGGGTGTTTCATGCAGCTGCAGGTATAGAGGGTGTTTCATGCAGCTGCAGGTATAGTGTTGCATGCAGCTGCAGGTATAGAGGGTGTTGCATGCAGCTGCAGGTATAGAGGGTGTTGCATGCAGCTGCAGATATAGGGTGTTTCATGCAGCTGCAGGTATAGAGGGTGTTTCATGCAGCTGCAGGTATAGAGGGTGTTTCATGCAGCTGCAGGTATAGAGAGTGTTTCATGCAGCTGCAGGTATATAGGGTGTTTCATGCAGCTGCAGGTATAGAGGGTGTTTCATGCAGCTGCATGTATAGTGTTGCATGCAGCTGCAGGTATAGAGGGTGTTGCATGCAGCTGCAGGTATAGGGTGTTTCATGCAGCTGCAGGTATAGAGGGTGTTTCATGCAGCTGCAGGTATAGTGGGTGTTTCATGCAGCTGCATGTATAGAGGGTGTTTCATGCAGCTGCAGGTATAGAGGGTGTTTCATGCAGCTGCAGGTATAGGGTGTTTCATGCAGCTGCAGGTATAGAGGGTGTTTCATGCAGCTGCAGGTATAGGGTGTTTCATGCAGCTGCAGGTATAGGGTGTTTCTTTCATATGCTGAATACGTTTGGTGATAGCTATAATTCTTTTTGTATACGATGCTATTAAATATGTATTTTTGATATGTATTTTTGAATACTCTTGCATTTTCAGCTTACAATGATAAGGTTGTGCTGTTTTTACGACAACCAAATATTCAGGATTTGTTAAAAGAAAAGTACACGACATATGGTTCTTCTAGTCCGTTGAAAGATAAAGTACATAAAATTGTGAGTGGCGGTACTGAAGCACTTGATAGAATGTCCAACGATCTGCCGCTCACTATCATGCTCAGGTATGTGTTACATCTTGATAGAATGTCCAACGATCTGCCCCCCACTATCATGCTCAGGTATGTGTTACTTACAACTTGATAGAATGTCCAACGATCTGCCCCCCACTATCATGCTCAGGTATGTGTTACTTACATCTTGATAGAATGTCCAACGATCTGCCCCCCACTATCATGCTCAGGTATGTGTTACACCTTGATAGAATGTCCCAACGATCTGCCCCCCACTATCATGCTCAGGTATGTGTTACAACTTGATAGAATGTCCCAACGATCTGCCCCCCACTATCATGCTCAGGTATGTGTTACACCTTGATAGAATGTCCAACGATCTGCCCCCCACTATCATGCTCAGGTATGTGTTACACCTTGATAGAATGTCCAACGATCTGCCCCCCACTATCATGCTCAGGTATGTGTTACACCTTGATAGAATGTCCAACGATCTGCCCCCCACTATCATGCTCAGGTATGTGTTACACCTTGATAGAATGTCCAACGATCTGCCCCCCACTATCATGCTCTGGTATGTGCTACACATTGATAGAATGTCCAACGATCTGCCCCCCATTATCATGCTCAGGTATGTGTTACACCTTGATAGAATGTCCAACGATCTGCCCCCCACTATCATGCTCAGGTATGTGTTACACCTTGATAGAATGTCCAACCATCTGCCCCCCACTATCATGCTCAGGTATGTGCTACACATTGATAGAATGTCCAATGATCTGCCCCCCACTATCATGCTCTGGTATGTGCTACACATTGATAGAATGTCCAACGATCTGCCCCCCACTATCATGCTCAGGTATGTGTTACACCTTGATAGAATGTCCAACGATCTGCCCCCCACTATCATGCTCAGGTATGTGTTACACCTTGATAGAATGTCCAACGATCTGCCCCCCACTATCATGCTCAGGTATGTGTTACACCTTGATAGAATGTCCAACGATCTGCCCCCCACTATCATGCTCAGGTATGTGTTACACCTTGATAGAATGTCCAACGATCTGCCCCCCACTATCATGCTCTGGTATGTGCTACAACATTCTCACACATATATTTTGCATTTGTTGAGGACAAATATTAAACTAATGATAGTACCTATGCAGTTTATTCTTGAGTGGGGAAAAGGGCAAGGTGAGTCAGAAAAGGGACAGGGTGCATTTTGAGCTGCGATGAGGCAGCATGGGAGTAAGTATAAAGTGTAAAACAGTATCCCCTCCACATACAACACCAAGTATAGAACAGTATCCCCTCCACATACAACACCAAGTGTAGAACAGTATCCCCTCCACATAAAACACCAAGTGTAAAACAGTATCCCCTCCACATACAACACCAAGTGTAGAACAGTATCCCCTCCACATACAACACCAAGTGTAAAACAGTATCCCCTCCACATACAACACCAAGTATAGAACAGTATCCCCTCCACATACAACACCAAGTATAAAACAGTATCCCCTCCACATACAACACCAAGTATAAAACAGTATCCCCTCCACCAAGTGTAACACAGTATCCCCTCCACATACAACACCAAGTGTAAAACAGTATCCCCTCCACATACAACACCAAGTATAAAACAGTATCCCCTCCACATACAACACCAAGTGTAGAACAGTATCCCCTCCACATACAACACCAAGTATAGAACAGTATCCCCTCCACATACAACACCAAGTATAAAACAGTATCCCCTCCACATACAACACCAAGTATAAAACAGTATCCCCTCCACATACAACACCAAGTATAAAACAGTATCCCCTCCACATACAACACCAAGTATAAAACAGTATCCCCTCCACATACAACACCAAGTGTAAAACAGTATCCCCTCCACATACAACACCAAGTGTAAAACAGTATCCCCTCCACATACAACACCACGTGTAAAACAGTATCCCCTCCACCAAGTGTAAAACAGTATCCCCGCCACATACAACACCACGTGTAAAACAGTATCCCCGCCACATACAACACCAAGTGTAAAACAGTATCCCCTCCACCAAGTGTAAAACAGTATCCCATCCACATACAACACTAAGTGTAAAACAATACCCCCTCCACATACAACACCAAGTGTAAAACAATGTCCCCTCCACATACAACACCACCAAGTGTAGAACAGTAACCCCTCCACATACAACACCACCAAGTGTAGAACAGTATCCCCTCCACATACAACACCAAGTGTAGGAGAGTATCCCCTCCACAGACAACACCAAGTGTAGAACAGTATCCCCTCCACCAAGTATAAAACAGTATCCCCTCCACCAAGTATAAAACAGTATCCCCTCCACCAAGTATAAAACAGTATCCCCTCTACATACAACACCAAGTGTAGAACAGTATCCCCTCCACATACAACACCAAGTGTAAAACAGTATCCCCTCCACATACAACACCAGGTGTAGAACAGTATCCCCTCCACATACAACACCAAGTGTAAAACAGTATCCCCTCCACATACAACACCAAGTGTAGAACAGTATCCCCTCCACATACAACACCAAGTGTAGAACAAGTTTACTGTATTTATGAAGAGATTATGATATATGGATAATACAATTCAAACGTATTCTATTTCAGTGTGTTTGAGAATGATATAATGTCATTTGTGCCACCACACCTAGTAAGGTCAGCATCACCTGTCGAACTCTCCATTACAGAATCACCACATAGCTCCCCTAGTAAGTCACATGTTCTGTATCTTGTAGGCATGCAAGAACTTTCAGGTCTATATACATACAATTATGTACACAGTATTACCAAAAGCCAGCATTTAGATGCTTCGGTTACTAGATTGGGGTAAATGAATCCATCTAGCCAAGGACCTACATTTAAGACTGACCCATCTAGCCAATGACCTACATTTAAGACTGACCCATCTAGCCAAGGACCTACATTTAAGACTGACCCATCTAGCCAAGGACCAACATTAAAGCTGACCCATCTAGCCAAGGACCCTCATTTAAGACTGACCCATCTAACCAAGGACCCTCATTTAAGACTGACCCATCTAGCCAAGGACCCTCATTTAAGTCTGACCCATCTAGCCAAGGACCCTCATTTAAGTCTGACACATCTAGCCAGGGACCCTCATTTAAGACTGACCCATCTAGCCAAGAACCCTCATTTGAGTCTGACCCATCTAGTCAAGGACCCTCATTTAAGACTGACCCATCTAGCCAAGGACCCTCATTTGAGTCTGACCCATCTAGTCAAGGACCCTCATTTAAGACTGACCCATCTAGACAATGACCTCTGTTTAAATCTGACCCATCTAGCCAAGGACCTCATTTAAGTCTGACCCATCTAGCCAATGACCCTCATTTAAGTCTGACCCATCTAGCCAAGGACCCTCATTTAAGTCTGACACATCTAGCCAAGGACCCTCATTTAAGACTGACCCATCTAGCCAAGGACCCTCATTTAAGTCTGACCCATCTAGCCAAGGACCCTCATTTAAGACTGACCCATCTAGCCAAGGACCCTCATTTAAGTCTGACACATCTAGCCAAGGACCCTCATTTAAGACTGACCCATCTAACCAAGGACCCTCATTTGAGTCTGACCCATCTAGTCAAGGACCCTCATTTAAGACTGACCCATCTAGCCAAGGACCCTCATTTGAGTCTGACCCATCTAGTCAAGGACCCTCATTTAAGACTGACCCATCTAGACAATGACCTCTGTTTAAATCTGACCCATCTAGTCAAGGACCCTCATTTATGTCTGACCCATCTAGACAAGCACCCTCATTTAAAGTCTTGCCCACCTAGCGATGGACCTCCATTTAAAGTCTGACCCATCTATGCATATTTAAAATCTTGCCCACCTAGCCATGAACCTCCATTTCAAGTCTGACCCATCTATCGATGTTTAATGTCATACCCACCTAGCCATGGACCTCCATTTAAAGTCTGACCCATCTATCCATGTTTAAAGTCTTACCCACCTAGCCATGGACCTCCATTTAAAGTCTTACCCACCTAACCTATGTACCTCCATTTTAAATCTGATCCATCTAGCCATTGACTTCCATTTAAAGTTTGACCCATCTATCGATGTTTAAAGTCTTACCCACCTAGCCATGGACCTCCATTTAAAGTCTGACCCATATATCCATGTTTAAAGTCTTACCCACCTAGCCATGGACCTCCATTTAAAGTCTGACCCATCTATCCATGTTTAAAGTCTTACCCACCTAGCCATGGACCTTCATTTAATGTCTTACCCACCTAGCCATGGACCTCCATTTAAAGTCTTACCCACCTAGCCATGTACCTCCATTTAAAGTCTTACCCACCTAGTCATGTACCTCCATTTAATGTCTTACCCACCTAGCCATGTACCTCCATTTAATGTCTTACCCACCTAGCCATGTACCTCCATTTAAAGTCTTACCCACCTAGTCATGTACCTCCATTTAAAGTCTTACCCACCTAGCCATGGACCTCCATTTAAAGTCTTACCCACCTAGCCATGGACCTCCATTTAAAGTCTTACCCACCTAACCATGTACCTCCATTTAAAGTCTGATCCATCTAGCCATGTACCTCCATTTTAAGTCTGATCCATCTAGCCATGTACCTCCATTTTAAGTCTGATCCATCTAGCCATGTATCTCCATTTTAAGTCTGATCCATCTAGCCATGTACCTCCATTTTAAGTCTGATCCATCTAGCCATGTACCTCCATTTAATGTCTGATCCATCTAGCCATGTACCTCCATTTTAAGTCTGATCCATCTAGCCATGTACCTCCATTTTAAGTCTGATCCATCTAGCCATGTACCTCCATTTTAAGTTTGATCCATCTAGCCATGTACCTCCATTTTAAGTCTGATTCATCTAGCCATGTACCTCCATTTAATGTCTGATCCATCTAGCCATGTACCTACATTTAATGTCTGATCCATCTAGCCATGTACCTCCATTTAATGTCTGACCCATCTAGCCATGGACCTCCATTTAAAGTCTTACCCACCTAGCCATGTACCTCCATTTAAAGTCTTACCCACCTAGTCATGTACCTCCATTTAATGTCTGATTCATCTAGCCATGTACCTCCATTTAATGTCTGATCCATCTAGCCATGTACCTCCATTTAATGTCTGATCCATCTAGCCATGTACCTCCATTTAATGTCTGACCCATCTAGCCATGGACCTCCATTTAAAGTCTTACCCACCTAGCCATGTACCTCCATTTAAAGTCTTACCCATCTAGTCATGTACCTCCATTTAATGTCTTACCCACCTAGCCATGTACCTCCATTTAATGTCTTACCCACCTAGTCATGTACCTCCATTTAAAGTCTTACCCACCTAGCCATGGACCTCCATTTAAAGTCTTACCCACCTAGCCATGGACCTCCATTTAAAGTCTTACCCACCTAACCATGTACCTCCATTTAAAGTCTGATCCATCTAGCCATGTACCTCCATTTTAAGTCTGATCCATCTAGCCATGTACCTCCATTTTAAGTCTGATCCATCTAGCCATGTATCTCCATTTTAAGTCTGATCCATCTAGCCATGTACCTCCATTTTAAGTCTGATCCATCTAGCCATGTACCTCCATTTTAAGTCTGATTGATCTAGCCATGTACCTCCATTTAATGTCTGATCCATCTAGCCATGTACCTCCATTTTAAGTCTGATCCATCTAGCCATGTACCTCCATTTTAAGTCTGATCCATCTAGCCATGTACCTCCATTTAATGTCTGATCCATCTAGCCATGTACCTCCATTTTAAGTCTGATCCATCTAGCCATGTACCTCCATTTAATGTCTGATCCATCTAGCCATGTACCTCCATTTTAAGTCTGATCCATCTAGCCATGTACCTCCATTTTAAGTCTGATCCATCTAGGCATGTACCTCCATTTAATGTCTGATTCATCTAGCCATGTACCTCCATTTAATGTCTGACCCATCTAGCCATGTACCTCCATTTAATGTCTGACCCATCTAGCCATGTACCTCCATTTAATGTCTGACCCATCTAGCCATATACCTCCATTTAATGTCTGATCCATCTAGCCATGTACCTCCATTTAATGTCTGACCCATCTAGCCATGTACCTCCATTTAATGTCTGATCCATCTAGCCATGTACCTCCATTTAATGTCTGATCCATCTAGCCATTGACCTCCATTTAAAGTCTGATCCATATAGCCATGTACCTCCATTTTAAGTCTGATCCATCTAACCATGTACCTCCATTTAAAGTCTGATGCATCTAACCATGTACCTCCATTTAATGTCTGATCCATCTAGCCATTGACCTCCATTTTAAGTCTGATCCATCTAGCCATGTACCTCCATTTTAAGTTTGACCCTTCAAACCATTAACTTCAGTTTAAAGTTTGACCCATCTAGCCATGGTTTAACATACCCCCCCCCATTTTGACACAGATGGACATAATCCTCCCGCTGACATAATCACCCCATGTTTCACCGTGGCTGATCTGGATCTATGATGTTTGCACATTCCATCCAATTTATTCAGCATTTTAAGTGTTAAGTTTAATTTTGTATTTGCAGGTACTCTTGTAGCCGATATGGCAAGGTCCAATGTTCGAGTACCGGCTCCGTACAAGCGAGACTTCCATGCCAAATTGAGAAACTTCTACCGTAAGCTTGAACAGAAAGGTTACGGACAAGGACCCGTCAAATTAAAGTTAGTAAAATATTTTGCCATATTTAGGCAGTGAGAATAAAACTGCAAATAAGCTGCACAGTTAGAATATAAAACAGATGTTGATTTCGGTTCCGACACAGTTGCAAAATCACCAGCATATTTACAATTGGCGACACAAGTCCTCAGCTCGATTGTGAAGCAAGTTCTTACAACTTAATCACTTTCATCCATCGCCACGGGGGAGAGAGAAGAGGCATGTGGAATTTAAATGCCTTGTCTAAGGGCACAATCGTAGCGGCTCCAGCGGGGCTCGAACTCCGGACCTTCGCACAAGTCCTCAGCTCGATTGCGAAGCAAATTCTTACAACTTAATCACTCTCATCCATCGCCACAGGGGAGAGAGAAGAGGCATCGCGGAATTTAAATGCCTTGCCTAAGGGCACAATCGTAATGACTCCAGTGAACTCCCGGGCCTTTCGCACAAGTCCTCATTTTGGTAACTATGCATCCAGAATTTTGAGGTGCGTGCTAATACTAAATAGTAGGGATGGCAACGAATGCTTGAGCCTGAACAAGAACAATAAGACAAAAGGAAATCATACTTGCTGGAAAAATGAACCCACATTGTAACCGCTAGAATGGCGGCGTTGAAATGAACACGCACGTCCGCACGTGGCTCAAATCGCAAGGCAAATTCTGGACGTCCCAGCAACGCCGGGTTCCATCAGACGCCGGGTTCCATCAGACGCTGGGTTCCATCTGATGCCGGGTTCCATCCGACGCCAGGTTCCATCAGACGCCAATAAAAGAAGATTATGTTGCTTAATTAAAAATTTTGAAATTTGTTTATTTCTTGAAACTTTCCTATACGGAGAAATATTAGATGATTCTCTACTACTACTTTGATTCAGTAGTTGTTGAACAAACAACACAGGCCGTATATATTTGTTATGACTCGTGCTGTTCAATGTTTATAAATATCAAAATACCCTTCCTTTTTGAACTGTATACGTCATGATTCTGTAGTTATACCAAGCCACCTACCTGTTTCACCTGAAAATGGTGTTACAGCACAGTGCGGAAAAACAGAAAGTAGAAAAGTTCGAAACTTTAAGAAATTAGTGAATATTCATTCAGAAGATCATTCGAACCAATTTGTTCTTTTTTAAGAATATGAAAACATCAACATGCTTTTCTTTGAGTGAGGCCCTTTGTTGTGTTACCTTACTCATGTTTTTCCTTGCTAATACAGAGCACCTGTACTGTGGTACTCAGCTATGCAGTGTATTGGCCGATAATTGAGATAAATGCAGGAACCCGTAATCAAAATACGTCATTATATTAGTTTAATAATCGGCTACTTTTATCATTCTACGGATCTCTTGTGTATCGGTGGTTGAAAGTCGCATCGGTTTATTATATCTTTTTGTGAAATATCATAATAATTATATCGGTATAGTGTCCGCCTCCGTGGTCGAGTGGTTAAGGTCGCTGACTTGTATACCACTGTAACCTATCATCACTGATGGTCACGGGTTCGAGCCCCGCTCAGACCGTGTCTCATTTATATGAAAAAGTTGGCAGTTTCTTACGGAGGTTGGTGCACCCAAGTACTGGTTAACCGCTGGAGCCTGCCCAGGAAAGGTGTTGTTAGGTAAACTGCCCGCCGGCGATATAGCCCAAAATGGTGCTGATGCAGGCGTAAAACCCGAAATATAACATAACATATATATCGGTATACCGATAATACAGCGCAGCACTACTAAATAGTGATATATAATAGGAAACACTTGTCAACATATTTGGGTGTCAACTTGTATAAGGTTATATATCTCAGGTGAGTAACGTTTTACCATTTCAGCGTTACTCCATGTCACTTCACTCGTTGTTGTTCATGAAATAGGCACTATCTATCAACGGGGGGAAAGCCAATAAAGGGTTCAAGTCAAAATCAAATTACTGAACTAAACATTATAGGAGGAATATTAAATATTATTTGCCGATGTCTGGAATCATTTTCTGTATCATCGAGAATTGGTTTAAACATATTTATTCAACATTATATAACATAATTTACTACAAATAATTATGTACACAATAAATTCAGGGTGGATTGAAATGAAAGCTAAAAGCTTTTATTTTTTCATCGAGAATTAAAGTGCTTTATCAATTGTATTATTTCATAGTGCGTCTGTAAGTTGCGAGCAGCGGCTGTCCGATTAGCGCAGTGGTTAGCGTGCTCGCTCCTCACCAATGTAACCTGGGTTCGATCCTAGAAGACTCCTTTGACAAGATCATGTTAACCCCCATGTTTGTTATTTCAGACTGATGGTTAGAAGGGACCATGTGCTAGAGGACTCATTTAACAAGATCATGTCAACGCCCAAAAAGGAGCTACAAAAGAGCAAATTATACATCACGTTCACAGGAGAGGAGGGACTGGATTACGGGGGCCCCTCCAGGGAATTCTTCTTCCTGTTGTCTAGGGAGATGTTTAACCCTTATTACGGGTTGTTTGAGTACTCTGCTAATGATACATACACAGTACAAGTTAGTCCAATGTCGGCCTTCGTGGAGAATGCTCATGAATGGTTAGTACACTTATAGCATTTCGCACACATTTCTCCAACAAATATATAATAATAATATATATATACATTGTTAAAGCTGTATTAAGCAGCCAGCCAAGGGAATCACAGCAAGTGGCTGCTAAGCACAGGCAGATTCTTAATATATGTCAAATGTATAATATTGACAACATATTGGGAATCTGGAAACTGGCTGCTTACTACAGGTTGGTTGCTTAATATAGGTGACTGCTAACACAGGTTTGACTGCATCTCTAGAAAGGTGAAGGTCATTCTTAATGACTTAGAGCAGAAAGGCTACATCTGATAAACTATTGTTTGTAATGTCTATGAATGTCTGTACCTGGGAATATCATTAATTCAGTACCTGGGAATATCATTAATTCAGTATCTGGGGAATATCATTAATTCAGTACCTGGGAATATCATTAATTCAGTACCTGGGAATATCATTAATTCAGTTCATGGGAATATCATTAATTCAGTACCTGGAAATATCATTAATTCAGTACCTGGGAATATCATTAATTCAGTACCTGGGAATATCATTAATTCAGTACATGGGAATATCATTAATTCAGTACCTGGGAATATCATTAATTCAGTACCTGGGAATATCATTAATTCAGTACCTGGGAATATCATCAATTCAGTGCCTGGGAATATCATCAATTCAGTACCTGGGAATATTAATTCACTTAATTTATTTGTTTGAGCAGACATTGCTGTTGACATACTAATGTAATAGTTGTTCAGGCTATTTTTACTTTATAGATATATTTATGATAATAACACCGACTATTAGTACAAGTCTACATGTATTTATTATAACTGTGACTTTAGGTACATGTCTTATATGCATGACTTTAGGTACATGTCTTATATGCATGACTTTAGGTACATGTCTTATATGCATGACTTTAGGTACATGTCTTATATGCATAAATTTAGGTACATGTCTTTTATGCATGACTTTAGGTACATGTCTTATGTGCATGACTTTAGGTACATGTCTTATATGTATGACTTTAGGTACATGTCTTATATGCATGACTTTAGGTACATGTCTTATATGCATGACTTTAGGTACATGTCTACATGCATTTATGATAACCCTGACTTTAGGTACATGTCTACATGCATTTATGATAACCCTGACTTTAGGTACAGGATTACATGTATTTATAATAGGGATGGCAATGAATATCGATTTTACTATTCGAATATACGGTCCGGAAGGTATTTGAATATTCGATAAAATTCTATCACAAACTCAAAATCATTCCATATCTTATTAAAAAAATGCCAAATTAAGCTACTTTCTGTTTTATGCGTAAACGTCATCTTCTGCCTGTAAGGCCATGCAAATATGATGACGACTCGTTCAGTTATTGTTATCGAGCACTGTACATTCATCCTGGCATTTTCACAAATGAAACCGATGTCACTTGAACTGTTTTCAGTTGAAGGATGTTTGTTTTTCAAATCATTATATTTGGATTAATGTTGTGCCCGAATATGTTAAATCTCAGCACGATTGAAGTCTTTCCAAACGTATGATTGAGCGTGCGGCATTTTTGAGGACAACATCATAAAAATCGTACTTGAAATAGTACTTTTGGGTAATATTGAGCAGTTTATTATAAATTTAAGAAATGTGGGTTGACGCAACGCATCTGTAATATTTCAAAGGAATGTTCCCGC
Source organism: Archivesica marissinica (assembly GCA_014843695.1). NCBI lineage: Eukaryota > Metazoa > Mollusca > Bivalvia > Venerida > Vesicomyidae > Archivesica > Archivesica marissinica. The sequence continues at coordinate 30,150,818 of CM026394.1, forward strand.
CTAAACAGTTTTGATATCATAATTAAGCACTACCTACCTTAGCACCTACTGTAATTATCTAATTACTTGGCAGAGTGTCAATTAAAACTTGCCATTTCATTTGTGCAAATACAGTGGAACCTCTCTAAACCGGACATCTTCGGGACTGGATAAAAAGTCCGGTTTACAGAGGTTTCCGGTTTTCAGAGGTTTTTTATTGATGTGTTTTCAAAACTGCATATAACCTTTATAAAGTACATATGCCTTTATAAAGTGATGAACTATTTTTGAAAAACAGTTCTTTATATTTTGAAAAACAGTTCTTTAAATATTATTTTTTAAAACAAATGGTCAAAAGTTGCGAAAATCATAATTATCTTGTGTGACTGGATTATATTGTGCTTTCACAGGTGATCAAACGGTTGCATCAAACAATAAATTACGAGATTCACAAAATCCTTTATTCGTTATCAAACAAGTTTTATAATTGCCTATAGGATAGTAATCTACACTTGATTATAACATAATCCCCCAGTTAGCCGACAAATTAACTGTACATGAGTGCTAATTGCAGTAGTCATCAATCAGCCTGACATCTTATAATCTTGCGCAATTATCACACGTTCATAGATCAAACGCGCACCGTTAAAAACGAGATTGGAAAGTGTCAGCAGCGTGTCAATTTATGACGAAATACACAAACAAATTCAACACTTTTTAGTTTATTGATGAAGACCTATGTCGCCTAAAAGTTGTTCCGGTTTTGGGAGGTGAAATTACATCAAACTGTACCCAAATTATGCACATTTTTCGTCCGGTTTCCGGAGTTGAGAGGTTCCGGTTTTCAGAGTGATTTTATGTAAGAAATAAAGAAGAAACAATTCGGGACTTTCAAAAACGTTTTGGGAGTATTCCGATTTAGAGAGGGTCCGGTTTTTGGGAGGTTCCACTGTATTAAATTTGTTTTCGAATATTCAAATATTGGAATAGTATTTGGATATTCGGACGTCGCAGCGAATATTCATTGCCATCACTAATTTATAATAACCCAAACTTTAGGTACATGTTTACATGCATTTATAATAACCCAAACTTTAGGTACATGTTTACATGCATTTATAATAACCCAAACTTTAGGTACATGTTTACATGCATTTATGATAACAATGCTAATAGTACAGATAGACTTGGTGGCATTACGAGTCGTACAATATATGTCACTATGCTGTTTGTTTTGTTTACCAGGTTCCGTTTCGCTGGTCGTGTTCTGGGACTGGCTTTAATACATCAGTATCTGTTGGATGCATTCTTCACGAGACCGTTCTACAAATTCCTGCTCAGAGTGTGAGTATTGTATGTCTCGGTTATAGTCTGTTTAAAAGCTCACTCAGAGCTTGTGTTGTATTGTTGCTATCTTGCCGACTCAAAATAAAATTGATCTTATCTTATCTTGCTTAGTTGGCAGTTTCTTATGGAGGTTGGTGCACCCAAGTACTGGTTAACCGCTGGAGCCTGCCCAGGAAAGGTGTTGTTAGGTAAACTGCCCATCGGCGATATAGCCCAAAATTGTGCTGATGCAGGCGTAAAACCCGAAATATAACATATATGTTGCTTTGATAAGCACTCAAAATGCCATTTGTTTATAATCCCTTCAGTTACATGCAACGATGAACAATGGATGACATAAGGCAGGGTGTATTACATTGAATAACTTGTCACGAAATCATATTTGATCTTTTGAACCACAATAATGAAACAGTTAATGAAATAGTTAATGTGAAACAGTTAATGAAACAGTTAATGAAACAGAACAGTTAATGAAACAGTTAATGAGTTAATGAAACAGTTAATGAAACAGTTAATGAAACAGAACAGTTAATGAAACAGTTAATGAAACAGTTAATAAAACAGTTAATGAAACAGTTAATGAAACAGAACAGTTAATGAAACAGTTAATGAGTTAATGAAACAGTTATTGAAACAGAACAGTTAATAAAACAGAACAGTTAATGAAACAGTTAATGAGTTAATGAAACAGTTAATGAAACAGTTAATAAACAGTTAATAAAACAGTTAATAAAACAGTTAATGAAACAGTTAATGAAACAGAACAGTTAATGAAACAGTTAATGAGTTAATGAAACAGTTAATGAAACAGTTATTGAAACAGTTATTGAAACAGTTATTGAAACAGTTATTGAAACAGAACAGTTAATGAAACAGTTAATGAGTTAATGAAACAGTTAATGAAACAGTTAATGAAACAGTTAATGAAACAGAACAGTTAATGAAACAGTTAATGAACAGTTATTGAAACAGTTATTGAAACAGAACAGTTAATGAGTTAATGAAACAGTTAATGAAACAGTTAATGAAAACAGTTAATGAAACAGTTAATGAAACAGAACAGTTAATGAAACAGTTAATGAACAGTTATTGAAACAGTTATTGAAACAGAACTGTTAATGAAACAGTTAATGAAACAGTTAACAGTTAATGAAACAGTTAATGAAACAGTTAAAACAGTTAATGAAACAGTTAATGAAACAGTTTATTTACACTTCAGACCATGCTGTCTGGCTGATGTTGAAGCCTATGATGGGGAGTTCCACCAAAGTCTCACTTGGATCAAAGAAAATGACATCTCTGAACTAGACATGGATCTCTTCTTCTCAGTCAATGAGGAAGTGTTTGGTCAGGTAAGTGATGAACATCTTTCAATGATGAAGTGTTTGGTCAGGTTGTCAGTGAGGAAGTGTTTGGTCAGGTAAGTGATAAACCTTCTCAGTCAATCATGAAGTCTTCGGTCAGATTGTTAGTGAGGAAGTCTTCGGTCAGGTTGTCAGTGAGGAAGTCTTCGGTCAGGTTGTCCGTGAGGAAGTCTTCGGTCAGGTTGTCCATGAGGAAGTCTTCGGTCAGGTTGTTAGTGAGGAAGTCTTCGGTCAGGTTGTTAGTGAGGAAGTCTTCGGTCAAGTTGTCCATGAGAAAGTCTTCGGTCAGGTTGTTAGTGAGGAAGTCTTCGGTCAGGTTGTCCATGAGGAAGTCTTCGGTCAGGTTGTCCATGAGGAAGTCTTTGGTCAGGTTGTCTGTGAGGAAGTCTTCGGTCAGGTAAGTGATAAACCTTCTCAGTCAATCATGAAGTCTTCGGTCAGGTTGTCAGTGAGGAAGTCTTCGGTCAGGTTGTCCGTGAGGAAGTCTTCGGTCAGGTAATTAATGAACATCAGTCAATCATGAAGTCTTCGGTCAGGTTGTCAGTGAGGAAGTCTTCGGTCAGGTTGTCAGTGAGGAAGTCTTCGGTCAGGTTGTCAGTGAGGAAGTCTTCGGTCAGGTTGTCAGTGAGGAAGTCTTCGGTCAGGTATTAATGAACATCTGTCAATCATGAAGTCTTCGGTCAGGTTGGTCAGTGGGAAAGTCATCGGTCATGTTGGTCAGTGAGGAAATCTTTGGTCAGGTAGTTAATGAAAATCTGTCAATCATGAAGTTTTGCAAAAGCGACTTTAGTCATGATACTTGATTGGCAGTTTAAGGGTTAAATGATTATGTTTGATCAATGATTAGATGTAGTATATCCAGTTCAAGCCCAGCATTCATTGTATAGCTTACAGTTTTCTAGTTCTTGCTGCACAAAGTAGAAAGTTATAAACATTTAATGAAACTTTGTTTATACAAATTTATTTTAGCTCGATTGCAAAACAAGTTCTTATAACTTATATTAATCACTCTCGAGACCTCATTCCTGATGGAATCCATCGCCACGAGGGAGAGAGAGGAGGCAACGTGGAATTTAAATGCCTAAGGGCACAATTTTAACGGCTCCAGCGGGGCTCGAACTCTGGGCCTTTCGCACATGAAGTGACCGCGCTACCACTGAGCTATCACGACTTCCACAAATGAAACCTTGATTCATGCAGGTCACAGAGAGAGAGCTAAAACAGAATGGCAAGAATATCCCAGTGACAGAGAAGAATAAGAAAGAATACATTGACAGGATGGTGAAATGGAGACTGGAGCGAGGGGTTACCGAACAGATGGAGAGTATAATTAAGGGGTTTCACGAGGTGCTGGATCCGAGAATTGTCTCCATATTTGACGCACGAGAACTTGAGCTAGTGATTGCTGGGACAGTGGAGATTGATATAAATGACTGGAGGAAGAACACAGAATATAGATCAGGTTATTTATCTACCATAATATAATATATGTCATTTATCTACTGCAATATAGAATATGACATTTATCTACCGTAATATAATATATGTCATTTATCTACCGTAATATAATATATGTCATTTATCTACCGTAATATAATATATGTCATTTATCTACCGTAATATAATATATGTCATTTATCTACCGTAATATAATATATGTCATTTATCTACCGTAATATAGATCAGGTCATTTATCTAACGTAATATAATATATGTCATTTATCTACCGTAATATAGATCAGGTCATTTATCTACCGTAATATAATATATGTCATTTATCTACCGTAATATAGATCAGGTCATTTATCTACCGTAATATAGATCAGGTCATTTATCTACCGTAATATAGATCAGGTCATTTATCTACCATAATATAATATATGTCATTTATCTACCGTAATATAGATCAGGTCATTTATCTACCATAATATAGATCAGGTCATTTATCTACCGTAATATAGATCAGGTCATTTATCTACCATAATATAGATCAGGTCATTTATCTACTGCAATATAGATTAGGTAATTTATCTACTGTAATATAGAATATCTACCGTAATATAGAACAGGTCATTTATCTACCGTAATATAGATTAGGTAATTTATCTACTGTAATATAGAATACCGGTAGGTCATTTATCTACCGTAATATAGATCAGGTCATTTATCTACCGTAATATAAAATAAGTCATTTATCTACTGTAATATAGATCAAGTAATTTATCTACTGTAATATAGAATTGTGGATTCACACAAGAGTTATAAAGGATATTTGTGTAAGATTGGAATTTATTTCACTGATTGATCAGCACAAATCTTCTTTTTCTTTTATGATTTCCAATGATTTTAGCTCGTATATTTGTTATCCAATTTTATTCATTTTAGCTGCCCCTGTCGGGGGCCTCATTTCACTACAATACACAACCGCACACAACAACTTATGTTAGTGTGAACATTCGCAATAAAAAATAGATCCGTTATAATTTTCAATTTAGTTTCTGTCTGCTGTCAAAATTGCAAACAACGGACAAAACAAGTTCACTAGAATATATTACTATATAATTAACTGTTCATGATTATCAGAAAACAGCTGAAATGAAGAAGTACATCCAACTGCGGAGGAATACGAAACGCAACCAGTGGCAGAGAAAATGCCATCTTCCACTGTTTAAGAACTGTGAAAGATAGCATTTTCTTTCACTGAGAAAACTCAAATCATTCCTTGGCAAGCATAAAAGAAAATGAGTGATTTCTAGCTTGTAGTTTAGAAGAGTGTTTGTTACATTGATAACTGAGTTAATGAATTAACCTTATGTTTCATGTATATTTATTATGAATATTGTAAATGTATATATACATTGTAAGGTGAATAGGGGATGCTCCTCGACCCCTACTCGACTTGTGACGTGGAAAATAAATGGGGTTACTCCGAAAGGGGGCCTGAAAACCCCCCCAAAAAAAACACCTTATGTTTCATGTATTCTTGAGTGTGCATAGCAGTAAAATAGTTTGTTTTGATATTTTAGGTTACCACAATTTGAATCAAGTGATCATTTGGTTCTGGGAGGCAATTGAGAAGTTTGACAATGAACGTAGACTCCGTTTGCTACAGGTGAGTTTATCTCAACGGATTGTAAAATATTGGAAGTCGTGATAGCGGAGTGGTAGCGCATTCGCTTCAGATGTGAGAGGCCCGGAGTTTGCGCTTAGCTGGGTTGGGTTAGATTCACTGAAGATTAGGTTAGATTCACTGAAGATTGGGTTAGATTCATTGAAGATTGGGTTATATTCATTGAACATTGGGTTAGAATCACTGTAGATTGGGTTAGATTCATTGAACATTGGGTTAGATTCACTGAACATTGAGTTAGATTCACTGTAGAATAGGTTAGATTCACTGTAGATTGGGTTAGATTCACTGTAGATTGGGTTAGATTCACTGTAGAATAGGTTATATTCACTGTAGATTGGGTTAGATTCACTGTAGATTGGGTTAGATTCACTGTAGAATAGGTTAGTTTCACTGTAGATTGGGTTAGATTCACTGTAGATTGGGTTAGATTCACTGTACATTGGGTTAGATTCACTGTAGGTTGGGTTAGATTCACTGTCGATTGGGTTAGATTCACTGTCGATTGGGTTAGATTCACTGTAGAATGGGTTAGATTCACTGTAGAATAGGTTATATTCACTGTAGATTGGGTTAGATTCACTGTAGATTGGGTTAGATTCACTGTAGAATAGGTTAGATTCACTGTAGATTGGGTTAGATTCACTGTAGATTGGGTTAGATTCACTGTACATTGGGTTAGATTCACTGTAGGTTGGGTTAGATTCACTGTAGATTGGGTTAGATTCACTGTACATTGGGTTAGATTCACTGTAGATTGGGTTAGATTCACTGTACATTGGGTTAGATTCACTGTAGAATGGGTTAGATTCACTGTAGAATGGGTTAGATTCACTGTAGAATGGGTTAGATTCACTGTAGAATGGGTTAGATTCACTGTAGAATAGGTTATATTCACTGTAGATTGGGTTAGATTCACTGTAGATTGGGTTAGATTCACTGTAGAATAGGTTAGATTCACTGTAGATTGGGTTAGATTCACTGTAGATTGGGTTAGATTCACTGTACATTGGGTTAGATTCACTGTAGGTTGGGTTAGATTCACTGTAGATTGGGTTAGATTCACTGTACATTGGGTTAGATTCACTGTAGATTGGGTTAGATTCACTGTACATTGGGTTAGATTCACTGTAGAATGGGTTAGATTCACTGTAGAATGGGTTAGATTCACTGTAGAATGGGTTAGATTCACTGTAGAATGGGTTAGATTCACTGTAGAATAGGTTATATTCACTGTAGATTGGGTTAGATTCACTGTAGATTGGGTTAGATTCACTGTAGAATAGGTTAGATTCACTGTAGATTGGGTTAGATTCACTGTAGATTGGGTTAGATTCACTGTACATTGGGTTAGATTCACTGTAGGTTGGGTTAGATTCACTGTAGATTGGGTTAGATTCACTGTACATTGGGTTAGATTCACTGTAGATTGGGTTAGATTCACTGTACATTGGGTTAGATTCACTGTATAATGGGTTAGATTCACTGTAGAATGGGTTAGATTCACTGTAGAATGGGTTAGATTCACTGTAGATTGGGTTAGATTCACTGTACATTGGGTTAGATTCACTGTAGATTGGGTTAGATTCACTGTCGATTGGGTTAGATTCACTGTACATTGGGTTAGATTCACTGTACATTGGGTTAGATTCACTGTAGAATGGGTTAGATTCACTGTACATTGGGTTAGATTCTGTTCTCAAATTGAATGTTGTGATGTGTTTTCAGTTTGTAACAGGGACGTCTAGTATAACGTATCTTGGGATGTGTTTTCAGTTTGTAACGGGGACGTCTAGTATAACGTATGTTGTGCTGTGTTTTCAGTTTGTAACAGGGACGTCTAGTATAACGTATGTTGTGATGTGTTTTCAGTTTGTAACAGGGACGTCTAGTATAACGTATGTTGGGATGTGTTTTCAGTTTGTAACGGGGACGTCTAGTATAACGTATGTTGTGCTGTGTTTTCAGTTTGTAACAGGGACGTCTAGTATAACGTATGTTGTGATGTGTTTTCAGTTTGTAACAGGGACGTCTAGTATAACGTATGTTGTGATGTGTTTTCAGTTTGTAACAGGGACGTCTAGTATAACGTATGTTGTGATGTGTTTTCAGTTTGTAACAGGGACGTCTAGTATAACGTATGTTGTGATGTGTTTTCAGTTTGTAACAGGGACGTCTAGTATAACGTATGTTGGGATGTGTTTTCAGTTTGTAACAGGGACGTCTAGTATACCGTATGTTGTGATATGTTTTCAGTTTGTAACAGGGACGTCTAGTATACCGTATGTTGTGATGTGTTTTCAGTTTGTAACGTCTAGTATAACGTATGTTGTGATGTGTTTTCAGTTTGTAACAGGGACGTCTAGTATGTTTGTAACAGGGACGTCTAGTATACCGTATGTTGGGATGTGTTTTCAGTTTGTAACAGGGACGTCTAGTATGTTTGTAACAGGGACGTCTAGTATGTTTGTAACAGGGACGTCTAGTATGTTTGTAACAGGGACGTCTAGTATAACGTATGTTGTGCTGTGTTTTCAGTTTGTAACAGGGACGTCTAGTATGTTTGTAACAGGGACGTCTAGTATAACGTATGTTGTGCTGTGTTTTCAGTTTGTAACAGGGACGTCTAGTATAACGTATGTTGTGATGTGTTTTCAGTTTGTAACAGGGACGTCTAGTATAACGTATGTTGTGATGTGTTTTCAGTTTGTAACAAGGACGTCTAGTATACCGTATGTTGTGATGTGTTTTCAGTTTGTAACGTCTAGTATAACGTATGTTGTGATGTGTTTTCAGTTTGTAACAGGGACGTCTAGTATGTTTGTAACAGGGACGTCTAGTATAACGTATGTTGTGCTGTGTTTTCAGTTTGTAACAGGGACGTCTAGTATACCGTATGTTGGGATGTGTTTTCAGTTTGTAACAGGGACGTCTAGTATGTTTGTAACAGGGACGTCTAGTATGTTTGTAACAGGGACGTCTAGTATGTTTGTAACAGGGACGTCTAGTATAACGTATGTTGTGCTGTGTTTTCAGTTTGTAACAGGGACGTCTAGTATGTTTGTAACAGGGACGTCTAGTATAACGTATGTTGTGCTGTGTTTTCAGTTTGTAACAGGGACGTCTAGTATAACGTATGTTGTGATGTGTTTTCAGTTTGTAACAGGGACGTCTAGTATAACGTATGTTGTGATGTGTTTTCAGTTTGTAACAGGGACGTCTAGTATAACGTATGTTGTGATGTGTTTTCAGTTTGTAACGGGGACGTCTAGTATAACGTATGTTGTGATGTGTTTTCAGTTTGTAACAGGGACGTCTAGTATACCGTATGAAGGATTTACAGCCTTAAGAGGAAGCAATGGACCTCGCAAATTTTGTATTGAGAAATGGGGCAAAGTCACGAGTCTTCCAAGGTACATTATATTTATTATTTGCTCATAGTTCCCGCTTTGTCTGTATGTCTGTAATATCTTGTTTCCATACACAAAGTACTGGGGATCTCTTGCACAAGTGTACAGAATAATCCAGTATATTGTGTGAACCACACAGGTGTATAGAACAATCCAGTATGTTGTGTGAACCACACAGGTGTATAGAACAATCCAGTATGTTGTGTGAACCACACAGGTGTATAGAACAATCCAGTATATTGTGTGAACCACACAGGTGTACAGAACAATCCAGTATGTTGTGTGAACCACACAGGTGTACAGAACAATCCAGTATGTTGTGTGAACCACGCAGGTGTACAGAACAATCCAGTATGTTGTGTGAACCACACAGGTGTACAGAACAATCCAGTATGTTGTGTGAACCACGCAGGTGTACAGAACAATCCAGTATGTTGTGTGAACCACACAGGTGTACAGAACAATCCAGTATGTTGTGTGAACCACACAGGTGTACAGAACAATCCAGTATGTTGTGTGAACCACGCAGGTGTACAGAACAATCCAGTATGTTGTGTGAACCACACAGGTGTACAGAACAATCCAGTATGTTGTGTGAACCACACAGGTGTACAGAACAATCCAGTATGTTGTGTGAACCACGCAGGTGTACAGAACAATCCAGTATATTGTGTGAACCACACAGGTGTACAGAACAATCCAGTATGTTGTGTGAACCACACAGGTGTACAGAACAATCCAGTATATTGTGTGAACCACACAGGTGTACAGAACAATCCAGTATGTTGTGTGAACCACGCAGGTGTACAGAACAATCCAGTATGTTGTGTGAACCACACAGGTGTACAGAACAATCCAGTATGTTGTGTGAACCACGCAGGTGTACAGAATTTATTTTAGTTGAATATCTAGCACATGTTATGCCCCCCAGAAAACATCTACAACTGCAAACCATTGCGTTTATTTGGCATATGTGTCCTATAAATTACTGACTAATAGTCCCTAATTTATTGATTTGGTGCACAGGGTGAATGAAGAGTAATTGATTTGTTTTTTTGCTCGCTGTGAAAGTGTGTTTGATCAAATGATTGAAAGGATTTACATTCATTTTAAAATAATTTCGGTATGATTTTCTATTTGAAAGAATGAAAGTATGTATGTTGTGGTGATACATGGACTAACTCTCATCCTGGTTATTTACAGAGCACACACATGTTTTAACCGTCTAGACCTGCCATCATATACAACCTTTGACATGTTGTTTGAGAAACTTGTCACTGCTGTGGAAGAGACGAGCACTTTCGGCATAGAATGATACGCAAACTACCCAGTCACTATGGTAGGTACTCCAGCCATACAGGTGGAACAAGACAAACTCAATACTCCAGCCATACAGATGGAACCACGACAAACTCAATACTCCAGCCATACAGATGGAACAAGACAAACTCAATACTCCAGCCATACAGATGGAACCACAACAAACTCAATACTCCAACCATACAGATGGAACAAGACAAACCCAATACTCCAGCCATACAGATGGAACCACGACAAACTCAATACTCCAACCATACAGATGGAACAAGACAAACCCAATACTCCAGCCATACAGATGGAACAAGACAAACTCAGTACTCCAGCCATACAGATGGAACAAGACAAACTCAATACTCCAGCCATACAGATGGAACAAGACAAACTCAATACTCCAGCCATACAGGTGGAACAAGGCAAACTCAATACTCCAGCCATACAGATGGAACAAGACAAACTCAATACTCCAGCCATACAGATGGAACAAGGCAAACTCAATACTCCAACCATACTGGTTCGCAACCCTTTTCCGTCCAAATATCTATGTTTTTTAAACTTAGCTTTAAACGTTTATCGTGGTGTTTTACGTTTATTTATCGTTGCTACCGGTTGCCCATATGAGCGACGCCTCCTGAAGAGATTAGTCATTTTAGATTTTTGGAGGATAGTGCAAGATACAGAGACCCATTCCAAGTGTAAAGCACCGACACGAGACCTCGGTTTAAAGTCCCATCTGAAAGACTGTTGATTTTATTAGGGTCAGACGGGGGATCGTCTTAACTTTAAACGTTTATGATGCACTGTCATTTCTTTTATATCAATAAATAGGTCCGCTTGTCATATATCGAATAACACAAAACAGCTAATTTCAAGGGAGGTAAGCACCAGTAGTGATGCCCCAAAAGGGGCAATTAAAATGTCAATTAAAATTCAAGAGAAGACCCATTATCCAGACACTTCTATTTTCCGGCAGTTTGTTTATATCACAATCTGCAATAAAAAATATTGTGTGCAACTTCGTATTGATCAAATAAGCTAAATAATAAATTAAAGCATACATTTTTCAACAGAGAAATTACAGACATGTACATTGCACTAGTAATGATATCGTTTTTTTAAACATTTTTCAAAATATTTGACACTTTATATTTGCTTATTTTGTATTTGTAATAAGCTTCATCATGCTTAGACTCAATGTTACTCTGTACGTTTGTTGACAGCATCACAATTTAGCCACTTATTGGACCTCCAAAAAACAAACAGTTACACATATATGTGTTTCCTCCTTGTGTCTAGAAGTCCACAAAGAATTCAAAAATCAATTAACAGTCAAATTTAGTATGTTTAAATCTTGAAAATCTTCACGTATATTGATTGGAAACGTGCACTGGAATAATCGAGAACAAAAATCGTGCGTGCAACTGCAAGATTGCAAGATCAAGTGTTTGCGAGGGTGGACGGATCAATGGGTCGCCCCATCCAAAGGGTGGCCAACCAGTACAGATGTAACAAGACGAGCATTGAAATAGTTCACAATTTATTCCCTGATAATCATATCATGATACTAACATATTCCCAGTATTCACCTAGTGACTTCGAATCACTTGCCCCACACCGCCGCAGGCTCGAATCCCGCAGGGTGTCAAATTCTTTCATGTGAGGAAGCTATCCAACTGACTTGCGGTAGGTCGGTGGTTCTACCCGGGTGTCCGTGCCTGTAATACTGCTCAGAGGGGCACCCGGAGTCTTCCTCCACCAATAATAGCTTGAATCCATGTATGACCTAAGCTGTTTGTGTGACTTTAAGCCACCACAAAACGAACCAACACCAGGTGATGACCAGTTCTAAATGACATAGACAGAGATGCTTGGATATAATGAGATTTAGTACATATATATATATCTTCTATTTAAATTTATCGATGTCTGCATGCCTGCACTGTAAGCGAGGGATGGTTGCTCATCCATTGCCCCACGTGTACCATTTACGTCTTTGTGTCAGTTTCATAAAACACCGTGTGTTTCGGGGCTTGCATGCAACTTTATACAGTTTCAATCCCCTTATGGTGGTTGGGGTGATATGTCTCCTTATTTCAATAGCATGTTAAGTGTATGTAGAAGTTTTGAAGACCTGCCCAAATATTCTCTGGGTTTTTCATAATTATTTGTAAATTACATCCCTGTATGGATATTTATTTCTGCTTGTCTGCTAAATTAACAATACTAGGATGAATAAATCATATGAATTAATAGTTTCTCACAGTTGTGAAGAAACAGGACGTAATAAATTCAAATTATAATATGCTCGCCAATGAAATACAGCAATTTATCCGTGAAATAAAATGTGTTGTTCTACTGGTTGAAAGCAGTGGAATAACACATTTTATTTCTAGCTGCTTTAAACGTGTGGTACCTAGCCGCAACGTTTTCGGACTCGAGCTGTCAGCGACTCCTCCTATGATGTCATTCATGGTCATCTAAACATGACCTTCTATCGCCATTTAGTACACGGTTGCATCGTTTTCTATCGTAAAACGGCCAAAAATAATAAGAAAATTTGTGAATGATTGAATAATATTTCAATCATAAGCATGAAAGCTATTATTATCACTCGTGTTCATTTGGTGAATTATAATTTGATCATACACTGAAACAAACAAATATCCTCTTAGTTTAACCCTTTGCACACTAGTGGCGGATAAAATCACTTGCAAACAGCATAGAGCCAAATTCCGACGGAACAAAATGTGGATTGTGATCACGCTCTGCTGTTTGCTATTCGGGTAGTGGAGATAAAACACTTGGCTGAATAGCAAACAAATCCTGATCAGATGCAGAATGTTGTTTGCAAATGTGGTTTTATTTACTTATAAAGGTTAATAGTAATGTCTATTATTGTAGATAAGAAGAAAGCCATCAAATGTCGCACACTTTCTGTCGGAAGTGCCTTCTATTACCCCTTTAGTGAAAACGACATTGAAGAAACTGTTTCTTACATGTATCAGCATCACTGTAAAAGTGCAAGTGTACAATGATATGCTAAGTGCCTTGAATTCTGCGGGTACCAGCCGTTATTGCTAATTAGCACACCTGAGTTATTGGCATAGGTGTGTCATCTGGCAGGTCTGCGGCCGTCTTGTCTTCAGACATCTCCTGTGAAACTTTTATGGTCAATTGTGATGAATGTTAGTTTAAACATATTTTATTTTTCATTTATTTACGGCAACAAATGACAATAATACAAAATTAAGAAATAATAATATATTATTGTCTCAGTTATTTATTGGCAAATAAAACGTGGTTTGGAGTTCAGACGTTGGCCTAAGTGGTTAATTCCAGCGCTCGGAACGAGAAACAATGTTTTATTCGACTATTAATGAATGCAACTACAAATATTTTGATTCTAACATGACCAAAATATCTAAAAAGCGTAAAAATAGTATGTGTTATTTTTTAGAAAGCATATATGACTTGACAAATCTACACAAATGCTTGTAAAATCACGTTGACATCATGCGCTAAACCATGGTTTATTGCAGACTTAAACACGGTGAATTCCTTCTTTGCTTATACACACCTGCAGAATGCCAAGCCATGTTAGAATAAATGATAAGAATGAAAGACCAAGTCTTAAGAATTATTCTCCTCGAAGGAATGTTTGTATTCAGGATCTAGATAATTGGTAGATCAAAACTGGTAAATAGGTAATATCATTTAGCCTAACATGTTTAGCCTTAGTGGCCATCTTGACAATCTATTTTTAGCTGGTCCTACTGGACATGGTGTGATGTATTGAGACAGCTTGTAGATAAGAATTGCAAATTTGGCCTGAATAATGTGTACAGTGGCATCAGGGTTAATGAGAGATATTGGTTAGTTACTGCTCCTGAAATGTGTACAGTGGCATCAGGGTTAATGAGAGACATTGGTTAGTTACTGCCCCTGAAATGTGTACAGTGGCATCAGGGTTAATGAGAGACATTGGTCAGTTACTGCCCCTGAAATGTGTACAGTGGCATCAGGGTTAATGAGAGACATTGGTTAGTTACTGCCCCTGTAATGTGTACAGTGGCATCAGGGTTAATGAGAGATATTGGTCAGTTACTGCCCCTGAATACTCCCTAAAAGTAGATAGGTCCTATTAATTGTTTTTATCGTTGTTTCCTTTGCACAACATGCTAGCAATTTTGTTCCAGTCTCGCTTCTTATGATTATTAAATTACTATATCTCAACAGATCTCCTTCAGTATATGTGTAATGGGTACTTATTTCTAAAACAATGTTAGCAGTTAATTAACATGATTTTGATAAAATCACATTTATCATACCGCAACATCTGGTTAGGGAACAGCAAAATAAACAAAGGATTCCAACTAAAAGGACCTATTTACATTTTGGGATAAATCGGACTTTATCTGCCAAGGGAGGTAATAGAAAATTAGAGATGTCTCGTAATATATGAAAACTCTGTTCAATAATGCTGATCTGAAGATCAAGATTGTCAATATGACAGCCATCTTGAAAATAGGCTTAAATAAAGGAATAGCACACGAGTGACTCTGGACTATACCAATGGTTCCTCTTGCTGTATGTTTTGTATAAATTAAGGTGTATACTATTTACAGAAATTATTTATTTTTTGTGTTTCGAATATGTATCAAATTTATTTAATGGCAGTATCTGTTGTATCTTACATCAATCAATCCTGTGTTGTATCTTACATCAATCAATACTGTGTTGTATCTTACATCAATCAATACTGTGTTGTATCTTACATCAATCAATCCTGTGTTGTATCTTACATCAATCAATCCTGTGTTGTATCTTACATCAATCAATACTGTGTTGTATCTTACATCAATCAATCCTGTGTTGTATCTTACATCAATCAATCCTGTGTTGTATCTTACATCAATCAATCCTGTGTTGTATCTTACATCAATCAATCCTGTGTTGTATCTTACATCAATCAATCCTGTGTTGTATCTTACATCAATCAATCCTGTGTTGTATCTTACATCAATCAATCCTGTGTTGTATCTTACATCAATCAATCCTGTGTTGTATCTTACATCAATCAATCCTGTGTTGTATCTTACATCAATCAATCCTGTGTTGTATCTTACA
Organism: Archivesica marissinica; assembly: GCA_014843695.1. Classification (NCBI taxonomy): domain Eukaryota; kingdom Metazoa; phylum Mollusca; class Bivalvia; order Venerida; family Vesicomyidae; genus Archivesica; species Archivesica marissinica. The sequence continues at coordinate 30,166,492 of CM026394.1, forward strand.
TCAATCAATCCTGTGTTGTATCTTACATCAATCAATCCTGTGTTGTATCTTACATCAATCAATCCTGTGTTGTATCTTACATCAATCAATCCTGTGTTGTATCTTACATCAATCAATCCTGTGTTGTATCTTACATCAATCAATACTGTGTTGTATCTTACATCAATCAATCCTGTGTTGTATCTTACATCAATCAATACTGTGTTGTATCTTACATCATTTAATACTGACGTGTCGTAATATCTTACATCATTTAATACTGACGTGTCGTAATATCTTACATCATTTAATACGGACGTGTCGTAATATCTTACATCATTTAATACTGACGTGTTGTAATATCTTACATCATTCAATACTGACGTGTCGTAATATCTTACATCATTTAATACTGACGTGTCATTGTATCTTACATCATTTAATACTGACGTGTCGTTGTATCTTACATCATTTAATACTGACGTGTCGTTGTATCTTACATCATTTAATACTGATGTGTCGTTGTATCTTACATCATTCAATACTGCTAGGTATTATTCTGCAGCATGTTTGTATTGGGCAGATGTAGATTTGTATTGGGCAGATGTTCTGCGGCAATGCAGGTTTGTATTGGGCAGATATTCTGCAGCATTGTAGGTTTGTATTGGGCAGATGTTCTGCGGCAGTGTAGGTTTGTATTGGGCAGATGTAGGTTTGTATTGGGCAGATGTTCTGCAGCAGTATAGGTTTGTATTGGGCAGATATTCTGCGGCATTGTAGGTTTGTATTGGGCAGATATTCTGCATCATTGTAGATTTGTATTGGGCAGATATTCTGCGGCAGTGTATCTTGTATTGGGCAGATATTCTGCGGCATTGTAGGTTTGTATTGGGCAGATATTCTGCATCATTGTAGATTTGTATTGGGCAGATATTCTGTGGCATTGTAGGTTTGTATTGGGCAGATATTCTGCATCATTGTAGATTTGTATTGGGCAGATATTCTGCGGCAGTGTAGGTTTGTATTGGGCAGATATTCTGTTCTGCATCATTGTAGATTTGTATTGGGCAGATATTCTGCGGCAGTGTAGGTTTGTATTGGGCAGATATTCTGTTCTGCATCATTGTAGATTTGTATTGGGCAGATATTCTGCAGCATTGTAGATTTGTATTGGGCAGATATTCTGCAGCATTGTAGGTTTGTATTGGGCAGATATTCTGCGTTGTAGATTTGTATTGGGCAGATATTCTGTGTTGTAGGTTTGTATTGGGCAGATATTCTGCATCATTGTAGATTTGTATTGGGCAGATATTCTGCAGCATTGTAGGTTTGTATTGGGCAGATATTCTGCATTGTAGATTTGTATTGGGCAGATATTCTGTGGCATTGTAGGTTTTTATTGGGCAGATATTCTGCAGCATTGTAGGTTTGTATTGGGTAGATGTTCTGTGTTGTAGATTTGTATTGGGCAGATATTCTGTGGCATTGTAGGTTTGTATTGGGCAGATATTCTGCATTGTAGATTTGTATTGGGCAGATATTCTGTGGCATTGTAGGTTTGTATTGGGCAGATATTCTGCATCATTGTAAATTTGTATTGGGCAGATATTCTGCAGCATTGTAGATTTGTATTGGGTAGATATTTACTTTGATGTCTGTGGATGTACACACAATGTTTAGCGGTGCATGTTTGTGCAAAATTCTTGACATATCTTCTGGAACGTTAATCATGAATGACTGTGTTGATAGTATTCAAACGATTCATTTGTGGGATTATGGAGCGGGTGGTGAAAGGTTTGAACCTTGTCCAGCAAGTTCAATTCTGATATGGCCGGTTTGTGAGCCGCCAGCTGGTTAAATTATGGTTACTGATTGCCTATGAGCCAGGTGCCTGGGCTACAAGGATAGGATTCGGGAAGTACTGATGTCCATAAAGAGGTGTTTCATAAGTCAGTAATGGCTGGCCCTTTCAATATGTGTGAGAATATAATAAACAAACACTACATTATAAGATATGACCATGTTTATTCTGTACATTACAAGATATGACCATGTTTATTCTGTACATTACAAGATATGACCATGTTTATTCTGTATGTTTAGAACATAGAGAACATCCTGGTGCCAAATAAAAATTCATTGAATCCAAAATGGCTGCTTTTGGTGCTAGGAATAGTTTGGGTTTGTACCTAAGCAACTTCAAACATCTTTAGAAGGGTATGAATTGTTTGCGCAAACTAAGATGGCCACTTGTTACTATATTGTGTTTAACTTTATTGCTAAACGACTTCAAACATCTTTGGTACTTTAGAAGGGTATGAATTGTTTGTGCAATCTAAGATGGCCACTTGTTACTATAGATTGTGTTTAACTTTATTGCTAAACCACTTCACATATCTGCATGTATTTCATTATGCTTCTTGATGTTGTTGATGTACGCATCCATCCACAGTTGTTGTTTTTCAGCATTCCAAGATGGCAGACTTGCCATTATAATTAATTATGTGGTTCAACAAACCGTTTATTCAGGAAATTCAGTATTGAACTATGGGCATTGAGGCACAACACCCGAGTGTTGTATTGCATATCTGTCCGATTTGTTACTATAAATAGATTGTGTTTAGCGTTTCATGTTTTAGCTCGCCACCAGCCACAGCATTTCGTGTTGATTCCAACCGACTTGAGAAAACGTTTATCATATGATAAGTGTTTTCGGGGTATTGGTGTACACATCCACAGGGCATTGGTGTGCACATCCACGGGGCATTGGTGTACACATCCATTCATGAAGAGCTATTAAATGGTCGTTTATAGTATTGTATTTAACGGTAGTTTTGTTACGTTACGTTTATAGTATTTCATTTGGTTATTGATGCACGCATTCATTCTGAATTTTGTCCAATTGTTTTTACAAATACAGTACTATAGCCAGAAGCTGAAAATGAAGGAGGCAACCTGGTTGGGGGGGGGTGCCACTTGGGGAATTAATTTGTTTGTAGATAATTGTCTGTGTGTCTGAGTGCATTTTGAAGGCATTCAGTTAGGTAAAAAATAACATATATGTTACTGATGCGCTACTATGTTACCATCTTTGTTGCTGTTTCGTCACATTTTCTTTTAGAACTAGAACTCGTGCGACTCGCAGACTGGAGCGTATGGTAGTAGTACCGTACATAATACGGTACAATATCCGAGTCCTTGGCAACAAAATAGAATGAAGTATTATGCAGATTTATGCAGATGTGTTAACATAACAAATAAGATTTTCTACAGTTTGTTGCCAAATTCCTAACCGTGCCTCATTCGCCACGGTGTAGCTACTGGCTTGAAATAGATTATTATGTTTAATATTTTATAGTTGGTAATACCACAGGAGATAGCGTGTTGAAATCCTGTATGATTAGGCCATAGAGCTGAACATTTTGGTACGAATAATTCTTTTATTGGGAGGGTAAAATCTTTTGGCTGATGACCGACTCGTCACTATAGATTCTGTTTCATGTTTGTTTCTGGCTAAACCATGTGTGGCTGTAGTAGCATGCTACAAGTCGTGTATTTTTTTGGATTTTGTGTCCTTTTGGGGGAGGGGTAGACGCAAACTTGTGGATAGGCAGATCAGAGTTTTATCATTTTAGAAACTCTGTGGAAGTTTAGGGTATTGATGTGCACATGCATGCAGACTTTTTGTTTAACCCATTCAACAGTAATTAACGGACATGGACTGGTCCATGATATATTTAGATCAATAGATTGATCAGAAAATTACATTTATATAAAAATGGGTAATTTGTACTAAAAATAGTAAAATTACTGTTAAAATTACGAGCAAAAAGTGCAGATCTCGTGATGAGATGGCTCATCTGGATCTACACATTTTGCACACCTATTTAGAGGTCTGTAGTGGTGAAAGGGTTAATAATAGTTTGCATTACGTGGCCAAACATGCAGATAGTTATCGTGCTATGATGGCACACATACATTCTGCCTAATCCAAGATGGCCGACTTGTAACAATAGACACTTTTATGTATAGCAGTTTAGCCACAAACAGAACGAGAAACATTAGGAAATATGTCAATGTTATCAGGGGGCTGACGTATGTCAATGTTAACTATGTATCAGGGGGTGACGTAATGTTTTTGCCATTGACGTCTGTCTGTTTTACTGCACTTCATGAGGATTTTGACCAAACTTGCATCCTGTCATCAGTATTAGGTCTAGTTGTGCATATTTTAATCCTGCTCCGGTTGGATGATTTTATACGGATTTGTGGCCCTTTGAACATTTTTATGACACAAAGCTTGTCCGCGCATCTCCAAAACCCGTTGCTGGATTTTTTTAACACCATATTCAGTGTTTTGAAAATAATGTAATAATGCACGATCTGCATTAAAATCAAGCAATTAGGAACTACTTCACAAAGGCTTTTATTGCAATGATTTCATATATTCCAGTTCCATGCTTTTATTGCTCCACTGAAGCAACAATGAGTGGCGAGACGTGCGGTTTTCTTCCCCAAAAACTATTTCTAGTATTGTTTTATTTCTAGAATTCATTCATATACAGTCGAACCTATGTTAGTGGTCACCTCTGCTAAGCAGCCAACCTGTATTAAGTTGCCTATGCATGTTGTATGGGTTTCGCACAGGTATGAGATGGACGACGAGAGAAATATATTAACAATTTTAAAACTGGACGATTACGGTTGCCGATGCAAGACTCGATATTTCAAAGCTTTTAGTTTTGACATCTGTAGACGACAACGGCATTTAAGAGCAACATTCCAGGCCATTTATTTCTTTGAACCCCGATTACTTACTACATGAATTCTGACACGTATATAAACCATATTTGGTATACATTTCGGATAGGTAAAGATTCGGATATCTATTATAATGCCGATTGAATCTGCTAGTTGTTACATTGCTGTTAAATGCCTTTGTGTGCCATTTTTATTGAGATTTCAGCCGAGACCTATTTGCGGCTTCAGTAGCCCCCCCCCCACCCGATTGTTTTGATACGTGTAGTACATATTCTAGAAACAAACGTGGATATTGAAATTGTTTGACGTATGGTTGTACAGCTCCTCGAGTTGTGTTGTATATATATAGTATAATGTAAACCAGTTTTATAAGTTTACAATATGTATATATATTGTAGAAGTATAACGTATATAATAAAGTTTGTAGAATATATAAACTGTCGCCATAGATATTTTTATCACATTTTTGCCTAAGGTTTTGTTAGCATATATTTTTATTTATTGTAATTGCATGTAACAATATTGTTGTCAAGTTTCAAAACATGATTTATTGTGGTTAAAACGAAAAATAAAGAAAAAAACCATATTTCTATTGGTTTCTGTGTGCCTTAGAGAGTGGGGGTGTATGTGACTGGTGGTTGAGGTGGGAGTGTACGTGACTGGTGGTTGAGGTGGGAGTGTACGTGACTGGTGGTTGAGGTGGGAGTGTACGTGACTGGTGGTTGAGGTGGGAGTGTACGTGACTGGTGGTTGAGGTGGGAGTGTACGTGACTGGTGGTCGAGGTGGGAGTGTACGTGACTGGGGGAGTGTACGTGACTGGTAATTGAGGTGGGAGTGTACGTGCCTGGCGGTCGAGGTGGGAGTGTACGTGACAGGTGGTAGAGGTGGGAGTGTACGTGACTGGTGGTCGAGGTGGGAGTGTACGTGACTGGTGGTCGAGGTGGGAGTGTACGTGACTGGTGGTCGAGGTGGGAGTGTACGTGACTGGTGGTCGAGGTGGGAGTGTACGTGACTGGTGGTCGAGGTGGGAGTGTACATGATTGGTGGTCGAGGTGGGAGTGTACATGATTGGTGGTCGAGGTGGGAGTTTACGTGCCTGGTGGTCGAGGTGGGAGTGTACGTGACTGGTGGTTGAGGTGGGAGTGTACATGACTGGTGGGAGTGTACGTGACTGGTGGTTGAGGGGGAGTGTACATGACTGGTGGGAGTGTACGTGACTGGTGGTCGAGGTGGGAGTGTACGTGACTGGTGGTCGAGGTGGGAGTGTACGTGACTGGTGGTCGAGGTGGGAGTGTACGTGACTGGTGGTCGAGGTGGGAGTGTACGTGACTGGTGGTCGAGGTGGGAGTGTACGTGACTGGTGGTCGAGGTGGGAGTGTACGTGACTGGTGGTCGAGGTGGGTGTGTACGTGACTGGTGGTCGAGGTGGGAGTGTACGTGACTGGTGGTCGAGGTGGGAGTGTACATGATTGGTGGTCGAGGTGGGAGTGTACATGATTGGTGGTCGAGTGGGAGTGTACGTGACTGGCGGGAGTGTGCGGGACTGGTGGTCGAGGTGGGAGTGTGCGCGACTGGTGGTCGAGGTGGAAGTGTGCGGGACTGGTGGGAGTGTACGCGCCTGGTGGTCGAGGTGGGAGTGTGCGCGACTGGTGGGAGTGTGCGCGACTGGTGGTCGAGGCGAGAGTGTGCGCGACTGGTGGTCGAGGTGGATTTGACTGGTCGCGATTGGGAGTGTTCAAACGCACATCAGTCAAGTGAAACCATACATTTTTCAGGAAAGTCTGATCCAATGAGCCTATTCACGGAGTGTTGTTCCCTCCTCCAAGATGTAGTATTTCCACCGGACAGCTTGAGCCTCGGAGCCTCACTACAATGGCAGCTACTCCTTCATTCTCATTGGGAAATCCGTACATCTGCGTGTGCTCTGCGACCGCTCACAAATTGTGAGGCCACAAACACGATGCCATCTTGTGATCCCTATACCCCACATGGAACATGAAGCCTCAGTTGATCACTATACCCCACATGGAACATGAAGCCTCAGTTGATCCCTATACCCCACATGGAGCCTCAGTTGATCCCTATACCCCACATGAAGCCTCAGTTGATCCCTATACCCCACATGAAGCCTCAGTTGATCCCTATACCCCACATGGAACATGAAGCCTCAGTTGATCCCTATACCCCACATGGAACATGAAGCCTCAGTTGATCACTATACCCCACATGAAGCCTCAGTTGATCACTATACCCCACATGGAGAACCCCAGTTGATCACTATACCCCATGGAACATGAAGCCTCAGTTGATCACTATACCAATGGAACATGAAGCCTCAGTTGATCACTATACCCCACATGGAACATGAAGCCTCAGTTGATCACTATACCCCACATGGGGTTTACATGAGCCTCAGTTGATCACTATACCCCACATGGAGCCTCAGTTGATCACTATACCCCACATAGAGCCTCAGTTGATCACTATACCCCACATGAAGCCTCAGTTGATCACTATACCCCACATGGAACATGAAGCCTCAGTTGATCACTATACCCCACATGGAGAAGCCTCAGTTGATCACTATACCCCACATGGAACGAAGCCTCAGTTGATCACTATACCCCACATGGAGTACCCCAGTTGATCACTATACCCCACATGGAGTAGCCTCAGTTGATCACTATACCCCACATTGAGTACCTCAGTTGATCACTATACCCCACATGGAGTACCTCAGTTGATCACTATACCCCACATGAATGAGCCTCAGTTGATCACTATACCCCACATTGAGTACCTCAGTTGATCACTATACCCCACATGGAACATGAAGCCTCAGTTGATCACTATACCCCACATTGAGTACCCCAGTTGATCACTATACCCCACATTGAGTACCCCAGTTGATCACTATACCCCACATGGAGTACCTCAGTTGATCACTATACCCCACATTGAGTACCCCAGTTGATCACTATACCCCACATTGAGTACCCCAGTTGATCACTATACCCCACATAGAACATGTAGCCTCAGTTGATCACTATACCCCACATGGAGTACCTCAGTTGATCACTATACCCCACATGGAGTACCTCAGTTGATCACTATACCCCACATAGAGTACCCCAGTTGATCACTATACCCCACATGGAGTACCTCAGTTGATCCTATACCCCACATAGATGAAGCCTCAGTTGATCACTATACCCCACATGGAGTACCCCAGTTGATCACTATACCCCACATGGAGTAGCCTCAGTTGATCACTATACCCCACATTGAGTACCTCAGTTGATCACTATACCCCACATTGAGTACCCAGTTGATCACTACCCACATGAGTACCTCAGTTGATCACTATACCCCACATGGAGTACCCCAGTTGATCACTATACCCCACATTGAGTACCTCAGTTGATCACTATACCCCACATAGAGTAGCCTCAGTTGATCACTATACCCCACATAGAGTACCCTCAGTTGATCACTATACCCCACATGGAACATGAAGCCTCAGTTGATCACTATACCCCACATAGAGTACCCCAGTTGATCACTATACCCCACATTGAGTACCCCAGTTGATCACTATACCCCACATAGAGTACCTCAGTTGATCACTATACCCCACATAGTACCCAGTTGATCACTATACCCCACATAGAGTACCCCAGTTGATCACTATACCCCACATAGAGTACCTCAGTTGATCACTCTACCCCACATTGAGTACCCCAGTTGATCACTATACCCCACATAGAGTACCTCAGTTGATCACTCTACCCCACATAGAGTACCCCAGTTGATCACTATACCCCACATAGAGTACCCCAGTTGATCACTATACCCCACATAGAGTACCCCAGTTGATCACTATACCCCACATAGAGTACCTCAGTTGATCACTCTACCCCACATGATGCAGGGTCAGACTGTGGTGCAGGGACAGACTGTGGTGCAGGTGCAGACTGTGGTGCAGGGACAGACTGTGGTGCAGGGACAGCATGTGGTGCAGGGACAGCATGAGGTGCAGCATGTGGTGCAGGGACAGACTGTGGTGCAGGGACAGCATGTGGTGCCGACTGTGGAGCAGGGACAGCATGTGGTGCAGGGTCAGACTGTGGTGCAGGGACAGCATGTGGTACAGGGACAGACTGTTGCAGGGACAGCATGTGGTGCAGGGACAGACTGGTACAGCATGTGTTGCAGGGACAGCATGTGGTGCAGGGTGGCATTTATTACATACCGTCTCCGTGGCCTAGTGGTTAAACGTCTGCATACGGAGCTGGAGTTCGAACCTGGGGTACGCTCCGATATGGCCAGTTGGTGAGTTGCCAGCTACTTAAATAATGGTTATCAGCCTGGCCTACAAGGATAGGATTCAGGAAGTACTAATAAACAAACACTTTACTTTACCTTTAGTACAAACAGATCAGACATGTATCAATGCACAGACTTGACTTTCAGAATTACTGTATTTGTCGTGTATAATGTGCACTTATTGTTAGCCATGTAAATCAGGGGTGGGGAATGAAGTTCTACTTAGTTTATACAAATTTATTTGAGCTCGATTGCGAAACAAGTTCTGCTTCTGGCCACAATGATATAGCACACATGAAAGTAAACATTGACGTGTTAAATGGCAAACAAAAACATGTGAATTTGACAAAATTAGAAGAATGCAGACACGAAAATTGCATTGGAAAATGCTTCACAAACACAAGATGAGTGATATTGGAAGTTTTCTTCAGCCATGGTTCTGTTTCTGGCTACATGCGAAGTATCATATCATTTTTGCCCTGGATAAGATGTCACAGATACAATTCTCAATTTTCGTTTCTTCGTTGATTGTCTAAATGGCACCACAGATGACAGGTCACGGTTTAAAATGGTTTGCTTGGGACCACACAGGACAGGTCAAGGTTTAAGATGGTTTGTTTGGAATAACACAGGTCAAGGTTTAAGATGGTTTGTTTGGAATCACACAGATCAAAATGGAGTATTTGCTTCATTGACTCCATGTTTCATTGACTTCATGCTTCACCGATTCCATGCTTCATGCTTCACCGACTTCATGTTTCATTGACTCCATGCTTCACCGACTCCATGCTTCACCAACTCCATGCTGCATGCTTCACTGACTTCATGCTTCACTGACTTCATGGTCCAAATGGGGGCACACAGTTGAACGTTTTAAGTATTATCATCATCAAGAAATGAGTGTGGATATATCTATATCGAATATTTTCACAGCGTGATCAGCACCACAACTAGCCAGTTGTAGCCACTTATTATTGTCCTTGTTGTTTCCATGGACACCACTCTGACCAAGGCATGGTCTAAAATGCAGACGTTTCACTGTCAGATGATGGGCCAAACTATAAGTTGTTAAGGAAAGAAATTGACATGGGATACAGTAATACCAACTCGATACCGACGCCATACAGTTGAAGGGTGGGCGTCAGAAACATTACAAAGTACAGTGGATCAAAAAAGTATTAATTTGATATATTTTACGATTGTGAAACAACTTATATTAATCACTCGCGTTGGCATGGATGACAGCGTATTTTGTGGTTATTCATGTGGGAGGAAACCGGAGTACCAGCAGAAAACAAACAAACAAACTGTCAGATCTGACGACCACCGTACCATCTCACATACTTACAATTTCGAGGATCGAACCGGGGTTGCATTGGTGAGATGCGAGTGTGCTAACCACAGCGCTAATCGGACAGCCTGGATTGTCTCTAACCGCTGTCCCCAATGTGTCGCAAACTGATTGCAAATTGTGGTTTATGTTGTCACGGGCTTATCTCATCTACTTTTACGTAATGGATCAACTTGTATGCTAATTACTACGCAAACACACTATGGATGACGCAGTGTTCCCTCTATCTGAATTTTTGTCTGTGCCACTTCTGTCGCCAATTGAAAAACAATGGAGCGAATTAGAAAAACTTGGAGCCAACTAACAGCCATATAATAGATCTAACAGCCATATAATAGATCTAACAGCCATATAATAGATCTAACAGCCATATAATAGATCTAACAGCCATATAATAGATAAATATTTCAGCCATGTATTTGACAAAACATGTTCCACCCAAACATTTTTTAAAAATAAAACAGTTGCGCCAAATAGTTTCGCCAATTCACAAAATTTAGCGCCAGCATTTGTGTTTTATCACAATTGGCGCCATTGGCGACCGACAGCGTGAACCCTGGATGACGAAAATACTCATGACTATATGCATAGGGGGCATAGCAAATTTGACCTCTAAAATGGATGGACCATCATCGACCAATCAGATGAATTTGATGCATTCCATTGCTGTTTGACATATATACACACACTTATATAACAAATAACCAAAGGGCAGTCATTCTAGTCGTGTCTGTAAATAATGGATCGAGTCATGGGTGGACACCCATGGATCGAGTCATGGGTGGACACCCATGAATCGAGTCATGGGTGGATCGAGTCGAGCATAGTCACTCTCAACAATGTTTAGAAATTGTGTATAGAAGCTCACTGCTTAAGGTGGTATGTATACAATATATACATCTCCAAATGACACGGATTATCCTGCCAATATAGATATAGCCACATAGAGTACCTCAGTTGATCACTATGCCACATCTGGACCAACACCAAGCCCTCAACTGCGCTATGACAGACTGTGGTGCAGGGACAGCATGTGGTGCAGGGACATACTGTGGTGCAGGGACAGACTGTGGTGCAGGGACAGACTGTGATGCAGGGTCAGACTGTGGTGCAGGGACAGACTGTGGTGCAGGGACAGACTGTGGTGCAGGTGCAGACTGTGGTGCAGGGACAGACTGTGGTGCAGGGACAGACTGTGGTGCAGGGACAGCATGTGGTGCAGGGACAGCATGAGGTGCAGACTGTGGTGCAGGGACAGCATGTGGTGCCGACTGTGGAGCAGGGACAGCATGTGGTGCAGGGTCAGACTGTGGTGCAGGGACAGCATGTGGTACAGGGACAGACTGTTGCAGGGACAGCATGTGGTGCAGGGACAGACTGGTACAGCATGTGTTGCAGGGACAGCATGTGGTGCAGGGTGGCATTTATTACATACCGTCTCCGTGGCCTAGTGGTTAAACGTCTGCATACGGAGCTGGAGTTCGAACCTGGGGTACGCTCCGATATGGCCAGTTGGTGAGTTGCCAGCTACTTAAATAATGGTTATCAGCCTGGCCTACAAGGATAGGATTCAGGAAGTACTAATAAACAAACACTTTACTTTACCTTTAGTACAAACAGATCAGACATGTATCAATGCACAGACTTGACTTTCAGAATTACTGTATTTGTCGTGTATAATGTGCACTTATTGTTAGCCATGTAAATCAGGGGTGGGGAATGAAGTTCTACTTAGTTTATACAAATTTATTTGAGCTCGATTGCGAAACAAGTTCTGCTTCTGGCCACAATGATATAGCACACATGAAAGTAAACATTGACGTGTTAAATGGCAAACAAAAACATGTGAATTTGACAAAATTAGAAGAATGCAGACACGAAAATTGCATTGGAAAATGCTTCACAAACACAAGATGAGTGATATTGGAAGTTTTCTTCAGCCATGGTTCTGTTTCTGGCTACATGCGAAGTATCATATCATTTTTGCCCTGGATAAGATGTCACAGATACAATTCTCAATTTTCGTTTCTTCGTTGATTGTCTAAATGGCACCACAGATGACAGGTCACGGTTTAAAATGGTTTGCTTGGGACCACACAGGACAGGTCAAGGTTTAAGATGGTTTGTTTGGAATAACACAGGTCAAGGTTTAAGATGGTTTGTTTGGAATCACACAGATCAAAATGGAGTATTTGCTTCATTGACTCCATGTTTCATTGACTTCATGCTTCATGCTTCACCGACTTCATGTTTCATTGACTCCATGCTTCACCGACTCCATGCTTCACCAACTCCATGCTGCATGCTTCACTGACTTCATGGTCCAAATGGGGGCACACAGTTGAACGTTTTAAGTATTATCATCATCAAGAAATGAGTGTGGATATATCTATATCGAATATTTTCACAGCGTGATCAGCACCACAACTAGCCAGTTGTAGCCACTTATTATTGTCCTTGTTGTTTCCATGGACACCACTCTGACCAAGGCATGGTCTAAAATGCAGACGTTTCACTGTCAGATGATGGGCCAAACTATAAGTTGTTAAGGAAAGAAATTGACATGGGATACAGTAATACCAACTCGATACCGACGCCATACAGTTGAAGGGTGGGCGTCAGAAACATTACAAAGTACAGTGGATCAAAAAAGTATTAATTTGATATATTTTACGATTGTGAAACAACTTATATTAATCACTCGCGTTGGCATGGATGACAGCGTATTTTGTGGTTATTCATGTGGGAGGAAACCGGAGTACCAGCAGAAAACAAACAAACAAACTGTCAGATCTGACGACCACCGTACCATCTCACATACTTACAATTTCGAGGATCGAACCGGGGTTGCATTGGTGAGATGCGAGTGTGCTAACCACAGCGCTAATCGGACAGCCTGGATTGTCTCTAACCGCTGTCCCCAATGTGTCGCAAACTGATTGCAAATTGTGGTTTATGTTGTCACGGGCTTATCTCATCCACTTTTACGTAATGGATCAACTTGTATGCTAATTACTACGCAAACACACACTATGGATGACGCAGTGTTCCCTCTATCTGAATTTTTGTCTGTGCCACTTCTGTCGCCAATTGAAAAACAATGGAGCGAATTAGAAAAACTTGGAGCCAACTAACAGCCATATAATAGATCTAACAGCCATATAATAGATCTAACAGCCATAGATAAATATTTCAGCCATGTATTTGACAAAACATGTTCCACCCAAACATTTTTTAAAAATAAAACAGTTGCGCCAAATAGTTTCGCCAATTCACAAAATTTAGCGCCAGCATTTGTGTTTTATCACAATTGGCGCCATTGGCGACCGACAGCGTGAACCCTGGATGACGAAAATACTCATGACTATATGCATAGGGGGCATAGCAAATTTGACCTCTAAAATGGATGGACCATCATCGACCAATCAGATGAATTTGATGCATTCCATTGCTGTTTGACATATATACACACACTTATATAACAAATAACCAAAGGGCAGTCATTCTAGTCGTGTCTGTAAATAATGGATCGAGTCATGGGTGGACACCCATGGATCGAGTCATGGGTGGACACCCATGAATCGAGTCATGGGTGGATCGAGTCGAGCATAGTCACTCTCAACAATGTTTAGAAATTGTGTATAGAAGCTCACTGCTTAAGGTGGTATGTATACAATATATACATCTCCAAATGACACGGATTATCCTGCCAATATAGATATAGCCACATAGAGTACCTCAGTTGATCACTATGCCACATCTGGACCAACACCAAGCCCTCAACTGCGCTATGACAGACTGTGGTGCAGGGACAGCATGTGGTGCAGGGACATACTGTGGTGCAGGGACAGACTGTGGTGCAGGGACAGACTGTGATGCAGGGTCAGACTGTGGTGCAGGGACAGACTGTGGTGCAGGGACAGACTGTGGTGCAGGTGCAGACTGTGGTGCAGGGACAGACTGTGGTGCAGGGACAGACTGTGGTGCAGGGACAGCATGTGGTGCAGGGACAGCATGAGGTGCAGCATGTGGTGCAGGGACAGACTGTGGTGCAGGGACAGCATGTGGTGCCGACTGTGGAGCAGGGACAGCATGTGGTGCAGGGTCAGACTGTGGTGCAGGGACAGCATGTGGTACAGGGACAGACTGTTGCAGGGACAGCATGTGGTGCAGGGACAGCATGTGTTGCAGGGACAGCATGTGGTGCAGGGTGGCATTTATTACATACCGTCTCCGTGGCCTAGTGGTTAAACGTCTGCATACGGAGCTGGAGTTCGAACCTGGGGTACGCTCCGATATGGCCAGTTGGTGAGTTGCCAGCTACTTAAATAATGGTTATCAGCCTGGCCTACAAGGATAGGATTCAGGAAGTACTAATAAACAAACACTTTACTTTACCTTTAGTACAAACAGATCAGACATGTATCAATGCACAGACTTGACTTTCAGAATTACTGTATTTGTCGTGTATAATGTGCACTTATTGTTAGCCATGTAAATCAGGGGTGGGGAATGAAGTTCTACTTAGTTTATACAAATTTATTTGAGCTCGATTGCGAAACAAGTTCTGCTTCTGGCCACAATGATATAGCACACATGAAAGTAAACATTGACGTGTTAAATGGCAAACAAAAACATGTGAATTTGACAAAATTAGAAGAATGCAGACACGAAAATTGCATTGGAAAATGCTTCACAAACACAAGATGAGTGATATTGGAAGTTTTCTTCAGCCATGGTTCTGTTTCTGGCTACATGCGAAGTATCATATCATTTTTGCCCTGGATAAGATGTCACAGATACAATTCTCAATTTTCGTTGATTGTCTAAATGGCACCACAGATGACAGGTCACGGTTTAAAATGGTTTGCTTGGGACCACACAGGACAGGTCAAGGTTTAAGATGGTTTGTTTGGAATAACACAGGTCAAGGTTTAAGATGGTTTGTTTGGAATCACACAGATCAAAATGGAGTATTTGCTTCATTGACTCCATGTTTCATTGACTTCATGCTTCACCGATTCCATGCTTCATGCTTCACCGACTTCATGTTTCATTGACTCCATGCTTCACCGACTCCATGCTTCACCAACTCCATGCTGCATGCTTCACTGACTTCATGGTCCAAATGGGGGCACACAGTTGAACGTTTTAAGTATTATCATCATCAAGAAATGAGTGTGGATATATCTATATCGAATATTTTCACAGCGTGATCAGCACCACAACTAGCCAGTTGTAGCCACTTATTATTGTCCTTGTTGTTTCCATGGACACCACTCTGACCAAGGCATGGTCTAAAATGCAGACGTTTCACTGTCAGATGATGGGCCTAACTATAAGTTGTTAAGGAAAGAAATTGACATGGGATACAGTAATACCAACTCGATACCGACGCCATACAGTTGAAGGGTGGGCGTCAGAAACATTACAAAGTACAGTGGATCAAAAAAGTATTAATTTGATATATTTTACGATTGTGAAACAACTTATATTAATCACTCGCGTTGGCATGGATGACAGCGTATTTTGTGGTTATTCATGTGGGAGGAAACCGGAGTACCAGCAGAAAACAAACAAACAAACTGTCAGATCTGACGACCACCGTACCATCTCACATACTTACAATTTCGAGGATCGAACCGGGGTTGCATTGGTGAGATGCGAGTGTGCTAACCACAGCGCTAATCGGACAGCCTGGATTGTCTCTAACCGCTGTCCCCAATGTGTCGCAAACTGATTGCAAATTGTGGTTTATGTTGTCACGGGCTTATCTCATCCACTTTTACGTAATGGATCAACTTGTATGCTAATTACTACGCAAACACACACTATGGATGACGCAGTGTTCCCTCTATCTGAATTTTTGTCTGTGCCACTTCTGTCGCCAATTGAAAAACAATGGAGCGAATTAGAAAAACTTGGAGCCAACTAACAGCCATATAATAGATCTAACAGCCATATAATAGATCTAACAGCCATATAATAGATCTAACAGCCATATAATAGATAAATATTTCAGCCATGTATTTGACAAAACATGTTCCACCCAAACATTTTTTAAAAATAAAACAGTTGCGCCAAATAGTTTCGCCAATTCACAAAATTTAGCGCCAGCATTTGTGTTTTATCACAATTGGCGCCATTGGCGACCGACAGCGTGAACCCTGGATGACGAAAATACTCATGACTATATGCATAGGGGGCATAGCAAATTTGACCTCTAAAATGGATGGACCATCATCGACCAATCAGATGAATTTGATGCATTCCATTGCTGTTTGACATATATACACACACTTATATAACAAATAACCAAAGGGCAGTCATTCTAGTCGTGTCTGTAAATAATGGATCGAGTCATGGGTGGACACCCATGAATCGAGTCATGGGTGGATCGAGTCGAGCATAGTCACTCTCAACAATGTTTAGAAATTGTGTATAGAAGCTCACTGCTTAAGGTGGTATGTATACAATATATACATCTCCAAATGACACGGATTATCCTGCCAATATAGATATAGCCACATAGAGTACCTCAGTTGATCACTATGCCACATCTGGACCAACACCAAGCCCTCAACTGCGCTATGACAGACTGTGGTGCAGGGACAGCATGTGGTGCAGGGACATACTGTGGTGCAGGGACAGACTGTGGTGCAGGGACAGACTGTGATGCAGGGTCAGACTGTGGTGCAGGGACAGACTGTGGTGCAGGGACAGACTGTGGTGCAGGTGCAGACTGTGGTGCAGGGACAGACTGTGGTGCAGGGACAGACTGTGGTGCAGGGACAGCATGTGGTGCAGGGACAGCATGAGGTGCAGCATGTGGTGCAGGGACAGACTGTGGTGCAGGGACAGCATGTGGTGCCGACTGTGGAGCAGGGACAGCATGTGGTGCAGGGTCAGACTGTGGTGCAGGGACAGCATGTGGTACAGGGACAGACTGTTGCAGGGACAGCATGTGGTGCAGGGACAGACTGGTACAGCATGTGTTGCAGGGACAGCATGTGGTGCAGGGTGGCATTTATTACATACCGTCTCCGTGGCCTAGTGGTTAAACGTCTGCATACGGAGCTGGAGTTCGAACCTGGGGTACGCTCCGATATGGCCAGTTGGTGAGTTGCCAGCTACTTAAATAATGGTTATCAGCCTGGCCTACAAGGATAGGATTCAGGAAGTACTAATAAACAAACACTTTACTTTACCTTTAGTACAAACAGATCAGACATGTATCAATGCACAGACTTGACTTTCAGAATTACTGTATTTGTCGTGTATAATGTGCACTTATTGTTAGCCATGTAAATCAGGGGTGGGGAATGAAGTTCTACTTAGTTTATACAAATTTATTTGAGCTCGATTGCGAAACAAGTTCTGCTTCTGGCCACAATGATATAGCACACATGAAAGTAAACATTGACGTGTTAAATGGCAAACAAAAACATGTGAATTTGACAAAATTAGAAGAATGCAGACACGAAAATTGCATTGGAAAATGCTTCACAAACACAAGATGAGTGATATTGGAAGTTTTCTTCAGCCATGGTTCTGTTTCTGGCTACATGCGAAGTATCATATCATTTTTGCCCTGGATAAGATGTCACAGATACAATTCTCAATTTTCGTTTCTTCGTTGATTGTCTAAATGGCACCACAGATGACAGGTCACGGTTTAAAATGGTTTGCTTGGGACCACACAGGACAGGTCAAGGTTTAAGATGGTTTGTTTGGAATAACACAGGTCAAGGTTTAAGATGGTTTGTTTGGAATCACACAGATCAAAATGGAGTATTTGCTTCATTGACTCCATGTTTCATTGACTTCATGCTTCACCGATTCCATGCTTCATGCTTCACCGACTTCATGTTTCATTGACTCCATGCTTCACCGACTCCATGCTTCACCAACTCCATGCTGCATGCTTCACTGACTTCATGCTTCACTGACTTCATGGTCCAAATGGGGGCACACAGTTGAACGTTTTAAGTATTATCATCATCAAGAAATGAGTGTGGATATATCTATATCGAATATTTTCACAGCGTGATCAGCACCACAACTAGCCAGTTGTAGCCACTTATTATTGTCCTTGTTGTTTCCATGGACACCACTCTGACCAAGGCATGGTCTAAAATGCAGACGTTTCACTGTCAGATGATGGGCCAAACTATAAGTTGTTAAGGAAAGAAATTGACATGGGATACAGTAATACCAACTCGATACCGACGCCATACAGTTGAAGGGTGGGCGTCAGAAACATTACAAAGTACAGTGGATCAAAAAAGTATTAATTTGATATATTTTACGATTGTGAAACAACTTATATTAATCACTCGCGTTGGCATGGATGACAGCGTATTTTGTGGTTATTCATGTGGGAGGAAACCGGAGTACCAGCAGAAAACAAACAAACAAACTGTCAGATCTGACGACCACCGTACCATCTCACATACTTACAATTTCGAGGATCGAACCGGGGTTGCATTGGTGAGATGCGAGTGTGCTAACCACAGCGCTAATCGGACAGCCTGGATTGTCTCTAACCGCTGTCCCCAATGTGTCGCAAACTGATTGCAAATTGTGGTTTATGTTGTCACGGGCTTATCTCATCCACTTTTACGTAATGGATCAACTTGTATGCTAATTACTACGCAAACACACACTATGGATGACGCAGTGTTCCCTCTATCTGAATTTTTGTCTGTGCCACTTCTGTCGCCAATTGAAAAACAATGGAGCGAATTAGAAAAACTTGGAGCCAACTAACAGCCATATAATAGATCTAACAGCCATATAATAGATCTAACAGCCATATAATAGATCTAACAGCCATATAATAGATCTAACAGCCATATAATAGATAAATATTTCAGCCATGTATTTGACAAAACATGTTCCACCCAAACATTTTTTAAAAATAAAACAGTTGCGCCAAATAGTTTCGCCAATTCACAAAATTTAGCGCCAGCATTTGTGTTTTATCACAATTGGCGCCATTGGCGACCGACAGCGTGAACCCTGGATGACGAAAATACTCATGACTATATGCATAGGGGGCATAGCAAATTTGACCTCTAAAATGGATGGACCATCATCGACCAATCAGATGAATTTGATGCATTCCATTGCTGTTTGACATATATACACACACTTATATAACAAATAACCAAAGGGCAGTCATTCTAGTCGTGTCTGTAAATAATGGATCGAGTCATGGGTGGACACCCATGGATCGAGTCATGGGTGGACACCCATGAATCGAGTCATGGGTGGATCGAGTCGAGCATAGTCACTCTCAACAATGTTTAGAAATTGTGTATAGAAGCTCACTGCTTAAGGTGGTATGTATACAATATATACATCTCCAAATGACACGGATTATCCTGCCAAACCATGAGCCATTTTCTTGACCACATTTTTGGTAAAGTAATCCATGCCAGAGGGCGTGAACCGGCGGACAGACGTACAGATATCTGAACAAATATGTATTCCATACAAATGACAAGTTTTAATGATTCACGAAGGTGGTATCTGAAAAGGGAATCGACTACAAATGTTTGTTTTGGGTAATAGAGTTACACAAACAGCTGTCAGGTAGCAACATTCCACCTTTGTGGTGGAGCAAAACCCACCGAGCAGCTCTTTAAATTTTGGCCAGGCACCACCTGGTTAGAATCGCCAATCTTCTACAAGCCTTACCTCAATTCACACCTATTTATCTAAATACAGCGTACATTACGACGTAAAGGATACTTGTTATCCAGAGTGAGTAACTGTTTCCATGGTGATTGCTGATTTGGAGAAAAGGTATATACCAGTATTTTTCCATTCTCCAGACCAACAGATAGCATGTATCTGAAAACAAACAGTTCAAAATATAAATATATAATATTCTAACACGACCCAGCTAATAACATACATACGTGTAGAGTAAAATCAATCTCGGGTTATTCTGCAATATACCTACCTTGAACTATGCTGCACGCGCACCGTGTTTTGGCTACGTCATTTATACAATGCGTGTAAAGTTTTATGAATGAAAGTCACGTGAT
The DNA here is from genome assembly GCA_014843695.1 of Archivesica marissinica. Classification (NCBI taxonomy): domain Eukaryota; kingdom Metazoa; phylum Mollusca; class Bivalvia; order Venerida; family Vesicomyidae; genus Archivesica; species Archivesica marissinica. The sequence goes on from CM026394.1 coordinate 30,186,965, forward strand.
GTTTGTAAAAAATACCGTTGGAATTCACGGAAGTGAGCTATTTTTAGAATCAGATAATCTCTTGTCCATCTTGTTTTTCTGTTAAGTAACGTTTCAGTTACTATTCTGTACAGTTTTATTTGACAAAATAAATAAAATTATTGATCAGTTACAACTTTTATGCACTAGATTGATATTTTCCATAAAAATTAACGTCATCACCCCTTACCCGGGAGGAAATTTCGAAAGCCAAATGCAGCGGCGTTTGAAGAAAATACTCCTTTAAAAGTATTAGAAGTAAGTCGTGTTAGAATCGAAATAATAAGTATCAACCGTGGTATATCGCAGAATAACCCGAGTTTGAAGTTCTTATGCGTAGAAATATATCACGAAGGCCTGAGTGATATATTTCTACGCATAAGAATGACAAACAAAGATTAATTAAATAAATGGGTAGATCAAGACAGCTGTATATGCCGAGTGTAGGACATAATTCCCCAATGTTTGTTGACAATAGAGGACACATTCCCCCCATATAACAACCCAGGTATAACATTATCCCCTCATTCAGATTCACATTCGGACACTAACTCTAGACGGGGGGGGGGGGGGGGATTTTGCCGTGTTAAAAAACAGGGGAGGATTATGTCCAGGGGGGGGGGCTTATGTCCAGGGGGGATATGTCCAGGGGGGATTATGTCCAGGGGAGGATTATGTCCAGGGGAGGATTATGTCCAGGGGAGGATTATGTCCAGGGGGGATTATGTCCAGGGGAGGATTATGTCCAGGGAGGATTATGTCCAAGGGAGGATTATGTCCAGGGAGGATTATGTCCAGGGAGGATTATGTCCAGGGGAGGATTATGTCCAGGGAGGATTATGTCCAGGGGAGGATTATGTCCAGGGGGATTATGTCCAGGGAGGATTATGTCCAGGGAGGATTATGTCCAGGGAGGATTATGTCCAGGGGAGGATTATGTCCAGGGGGATTATGTCCAGGGAGGATTATGTCCAGGGGGGATTATGTCCAGGGAGGATTATGTCCAGGGAGGATTATGTCCAGGGAGGATTATGTCCAGGGGAGGATTATGTCCAGGGAGGATTATGTCCAGGGGAGGATTATGTCCAGGTGAGGATTATGTCCATGGGAGGATTATGTCAATGGGAGGATTATGTACTTGGGAGGATTATGTCCAGGGGAGGATTATGTCCAGGGGAGGATTATGTCCAGGGGAGGATTATGTCCAGGGGAGGATTATGTCCAGGGAGGATTATGTCCAGGGGAGGATTATGTCCAGGGAGGATTATGTCCAGGGGAGGATTATGTCCAGGGGGGATTATGTCCAGGGGGGGATTATGTCCAGGGGGGATTATGTCCGTATCCCGTGTTTGCACATTCAATGATTTAGAACATAGTATGCTCATGGCCCTTTGTGAAGTAATCTCATAATGGGTCGATCGGCTTCAAAGATACAAAATATTGTACCCATTTCTGACAGGTGACCGGTTAAATGTGACATCGACCTAGTAGTTACTGATCAGGGACTTCTAACCGTTGACGCCTAAATATGGCCTTGACATTGGAGGTCTTGTGTGTGACATGTCCACTCAATATATGGTGACCATTGTGTAAAGCTATTGTAAAACATGCCCATCTTGCACATTTTGACTCGCTATGGTGTAGCTTTCTTTGAAGTTAGTTGAAAAATGACTCGGGCGGTTTTAAAAATATAGAGCAGACATTGTAACAAAACAAACCAACCAACATCTGCAAACACCTCACTTTCCTGAAAAAGGGGGGTATAAAATATCTCTGATGGGGAGAAAGAAAACATAATATACATGTATGTATATAAAAGTTTAAATTTTTATTTATTTTACACGATTGCGAAGCTTTAACAACTTATATTAATCACTCTCGTTTGTGCTGATGGAAACGTGTATGTGGTATATGTGGTCATTCGTGTGGGAGGAAACCAGAGTACCCGGAGAACACCCACCCTGTCTGATCTGGCGACCACAGGATCGAACACAGATTGCATTGGTGAGAAGCGCGCGCTAACCACTGTGCTAATCAGACAGCCTTATGTATATAAAAGTAAAGTAGTAAAGTGTTTGTTTATCATAGTGTCACCCCTATTTAAAGGGCCAGCCATTTCGGACTTATGAGACACCTCTTTTTATGAACATCAGTACTTCCTGAATCCTATGCTTGTATGCCAGGCTCCAGGCTGTTCGGCAATCGGTAACCATTATATTTCACCAGCTGGCGGCTCACCAACCGGCTATATCAGAACGAACCCCCGACGAGGTTCGAACCTTTAACCGTAAACTTTTTATTTACATCAATATTTTGTCAACCGGTTTAAGTTCATCAGAGCATATACAAAATGGTGACAAAATTTGTGTGAAATTATGTAGTAGCATCAATTTTGTGTACACAACTTCAATATTGTGAAGTCATGAAATAATATTTAATTTTGGAGAAAACTAATCAATGAAATAACGTTCTATGTTTAACCTAGCAGAAACATCATCATTATGTAATTTATAAAAAGGGAAAATAAAAAATTGACCCTCAAAGAGATACAGGGGCTGCATGAAGCTATTGGATAAGATAATAGTTACTCACCTTGTATTGGATAGAGGAACAGGGGCAGCATCTAGCGCCGTAGCAGAGTCTGCCACATCCAGCTTGCTCACAAGTTGGGCTTCTGTTTCATTGCCTGTCGGACATAGCCATACTATTACCTAAAATGTGAACACAAGCTCTAATAATACACAATCAATCAAGGATCTACGATGTATTAGCATACATATGCATATATACTTAGCAAGGTCCATCCTGCATCATGCACAGTATTCTAGCATGCATATAGACTTAGCAAGGTCCGTCCTGCATCATGCACAGTATTCTATCATACATATGCATATATACTTAGCATGGTCCGTCCTGCATCATGCACAGTATTCTAGCATACATAGGCATATATACTTAGCAAGGTCCGTCCTACATCATGTACAGTATTCTAGCATGCATATAGACTTAGCAAGGTCCGTCCTGCATCGTGCACAGTATTCTAGCATACATATGCATATATACTTAGCAAGGTCCGTCCTACATCATGTACAGTATTCTAGCATGCATATAGACTTAGCAAGGTCTGTCCTACATCATACACAGTATTCTAGCATACATATGCATATATACTTAGCAAGGTCCGTCCTGCATCGTGCACAGTATTCTAGCATACATATGCATATATACTTAGCAAGGTCCGTCCTGCATCATGCACAGTATTCTAGCATGCATATAGACTTAGCAAGGTCCGTCCTGTATCGTGCACAGTATTCTAGCATACATATGCATATATACTTAGCAAGGTCCGTCCTGCATCATGCACAGTATTCTAGCATACATATGCATATATACTTAGCAAGGTCCGTCCTACATCATGTACAGTATTCTAGCATGCATATAGACTTAGCAAGGTCCGTCCTGCATCGTGCACAGTATTCTAGCATACATATGCATATATACTTAGCAAGGTCCGTCCTACATCATGTACAGTATTCTAGCATGCATATAGACTTAGCAAGGTCTGTCCTACATCATACACAGTATTCTAGCATACATATGCATATATACTTAGCAAGGTCCGTCCTGCATCGTGCACAGTATTCTAGCATACATATGCATATATACTTAGCAAGGTCCGTCCTGCATCATGCACAGTATTCTATCATACATACGCATATATACTTAGCAAGGTCCGTCCTACATCATGCACAGTATTCTAGCATACATATGCATATATACTTAGCAAGGTCCGTCCTGCATCATGCACAGTATTCTAGCATACATATATACTTAGCAAGGTCCGTCCTGCATCATGCACAGTATTCTATCATACATATGCATATATACTTAGCAAGGTCCATCCTACATCATACACAGTATTCTAGCATACATATGCATATATACTTAGCAAGGTCCGTCCTGCATCATGCACAGTATTCTAGCATACATATGCATATAGACTTAGCAAGGTCCATCCTGCATCATGCACAGTATTCTAGCATACATATACATATATACTTAGCAAGGTCCGTCCTGCATCATGCACAGTATTCTAGCATACATATACATATATACTTAGCAAGGTCCGCCCTGCATCATGCACAGTATTCTAGCATACATATGCACATATACTTAGCAAGGTCCGTCCTGCATCATGCACAGTATTCTAGCATACATATATACTTAGCAAGGTCCGTCCTACATCATGCACAGTATTCTATCATACATATGCATATATACTTAGCAAGGTCCGTCCTACATCATGCACAGTATTCTAGCATACATATGCATATATACTTAGCAAGGTCCGTCCTGCATCATGCACAGTATTCTAGCATACATATGCATATATACTTAGCAAGGTCCGTCCTGCATCATGCACAGTATTCTAGCATACATATGCATGTATACTTAGCAAGGTCCGTCCTGCATCATGCACAGTATTCTAGCATACATATATACTTAGCAAGGTCCGTCCTGCATCATGCACAGTATTCTATCATACATATGCATATATACTTAGCAAGGTCCGTCCTGCATCATGCACAGTATTCTAGCATACATATGCATATATACTTAGCAAGGTCCGTCCTACATCATGCACAGTATTCTAGTAATGACTTAGTTGCTAACAACAGTATTGAACTAAAACTGTGCCCCATAACCCTTAATTATCGACCGGATGGACTAACTGAAAGGACAAACTAAATATTTCTGTCACAAGAAAGGAAGATATAAATACAGCAATGAACGCAAAACATATCAAAGCTAAAAGTAGGTTCTGTAAAGCAACATCTGAGCCAAAATATCTCGCAAACGATTTAAAAATGTAATTTTAATGTCTACAACAAATACTTTTTTATCTCGTGAAGCTGTGATGAAATATTTGTCGTCATGTGACCAGCAGCATGTCCAGATGATTCGGGAGTGCACGCATGTCTTCTTATCCACATTGGCAATACGTGTAAATGTTGGATCTGGAAAATGAACAATCTAATACACTATGTTCCTACAATGTACCATATAATACACCATGTCCCTACAATGTACCATGCAATACACATGTCCCTACAATGTAATATGCAATACACATGTCCCTACAATGTACCATGCAATACACTATGTCCCTACAATGTACCATGCAATACACATGTCCCTACAATGTACCATGCAATACACTATGTCCCTACAATGTAATATGCAATACACATGTCCCTACAATGTACCATGCAATACACTATGTCCCTACAATGTAATATGCAATACACATGTCCCTACAATGTACCATGCAATACACTATGTCCCTACAATGTACCATATAATACACTATGTCCCTACAATGTACCATGCAATACACCATGTCCCTACAATGTACCATATAATACACTATGTCCCTACAATGTACCATATAAATGATGTAATACACCATGTCCCTACAATGTACCATGTAAATGATGTAATACACCATGTCCCTACAATGTACCATGTAAATGATGTAATACACTATGTCCCTACAATGTACCATGCAATACACTATGTCCCTACAATGTACCATGCAATACACTATGTCCCTACAATGTACCATGCAATACACTATGTCCCTACAATGTACCATGCAATACACTATGTCCCTACAATGTACCATATAATACACTATGTCCCTACAATGTACCATGCAATACACTATGTCCCTACAATGTACCATGCAATACACTATGTCCCTACAATGTACATGCAATACACTATGTCCCTACAATGTACCATGCAATACACTATGTCCCTACAATGTACCATGCAATACACATATCCCTACAATGTACCATGCAATACACTATGTCCCTACAATGTACCATGCAATACACTATGTCCCTACAATGTACCATGCAATACACTATGTCCCTACAATGTACCATGCAATACACTATGTCCCTACAATGTACCATGCAATACACTATGTCCCTACAATGTACCATGCAATACACTATGTCCCTACAATGTACCATGCAATACACTATGTCCCTACAATGTACCATGCAATACACTATGTCCCTACAATGTACCATGCAATACACTATGTCCCTACAATGTACCATGCAATACACTATGTCCCTACAATGTACCATGCAATACACTATGTCCCTACAATGTACCATGCAATACACTATCCCTACAATGTACCATAATACACTATGTCCCTACAATGTACCATATAATACACTATGTCCCTACAATGTACCATGCAATACACATATCCCTACAATGTACCATGCAATACACTATGTCCCTACAATGTACCATGCAATACACTATGTCCCTACATGTACCATATAATACACTATGTCCCTACAATGTACCATGCAATACACTATGTCCCTACAATGTACCATGCAATACACATATCCCTACAATGTACCATATAATACACTATGTCCCTACAATGTACCATGCAATACACTATGTCCCTACAATGTACCATGCAATACACTATGTCCCTACAATGTACCATATAATACACTATGTCCCTACAATGTACCATGCAATACACTATGTCCCTACAATGTACCATGCAATACACTATGTCCCTACAATGTACCATATAATACACTATGTCCCTACAATGTACCATGCAATACACATGTCCCTACAATGTACCATGCAATACACTATGTCCCTACAATGTACCATATAATACACTATGTCCCTACAATGTACCATGCAATACACATGTCCCTACAATGTACCATGCAATACACTATGTCCCTACAATGTACCATGCAATACACTATGTCCCTACAATGTACCATGCAATACACTATGTCCCTACAATGTACCATGCAATACACTATGTCCCTACAATGTACCATGCAATACACTATGTCCCTACAATGTACCATGCAATACACATATCCCTACAATGTACCATGCAATACACTATGTCCCTACAATGTACCATATAATACACTATGTCCCTACAATGTACCATGCAATACACTATGTCCCTACAATGTACCATGCAATACACATGTCCCTACAATGTACCATATAATACACTATGTCCCTACAATGTACCATGCAATACACATATCCCTACAATGTACCATGCAATACACATATCCCTACAATGTACCATGCAATACACATGTCCCTACAATGTACCATGCAATACACCATGTCCCTACAATGTACCATGCAATACACTATGTCCCTACAATGTACCATGCAATACACTATGTCCCTACAATGTACCATGCAATACACATATCCCTACAATGTACCATGCAATACACATATCCCTACAATGTACCATGCAATACACTATGTCCCTACAATGTACCATGCAATACACATATCCCTACAATGTACCATGCAATACACATATCCCTACAATGTACCATGCAATACACATATCCCTACAAT
>CM026394.1:30195440-30223020 GCA_014843695.1 Archivesica marissinica
TAGAATTACTGCCTCTATCCGTAACCGTATGGCACGGTCGCTGACTTGTATACCACTGTAACCTATCATCACTGGTTCGAGCCCCGCTCAGGCCGTGTCTCATTTATGTGAAAAAGTTGGCAGTTTCTTACAGAGGTTGTTGCACCAAGTACTGGATTTCACGGGTTTGAGCCCAGTTACTGGAATGGAAGATTTTCAGAGAAAATTAGTATCTCCCGCCTAGCGTACTAAACCTAGGACCTGGAGTCCTATGTATGCATGCTTTACATGATAAATATTTTATTATATTTTATGATAAATACCAAGGATGCTGGCTGCATTTCCCTGTTCTTATGTATCTTGCATAACATCGTTATTTATGGCATTGATATAAAAACTTGTTTCGCTTGAGTATTGCCTTAAGTTCAATTGCAAAACAGTAATTATTAACTGTAAAATAAAATATATGTTTCACCATACATATTGTTCTATTTAAAGGAAGATCTGGGTACGTATGATGAATGTGTTGGAGCAGTGAATGAGGGCGGATCACACTGGACCCTGATGGTAAGTAAGCAAAATATCATATCTGAATGTGGCAAGGTTCGTCGAGTGGTTAAGGTTGCTGACTTGTATACCACTGTAACCTATCATCACTGGTTCGAGCCACGCTCAAGCCCGAAGAAACAACGAAACTTCATGCAGCAAAATACACGACAAAGAGGTAATTGATAACAATATACAGTCAAACCTGTTTTAAGCAGTCAGCCAAGGGAATCACAGAAAGTTGCTGATTAGCACAGATGGTTGCTTAATAGAGGTGAGCCCTAACACTATAGAGGATAAAGGCACTCAATAACAATATTGAGGGTAAAGGCAGGCACTCGTATAAAACATAAAGTAACCATGTATTACCTTTTCTTAACTCATTCTTTATTTCTCTATAGATTATAAAGTCAAAGGAGAAAAAACTGATATACAATGTATATGAATCCACTCGGTGAAAGACCAAGACGTGCACAAGAGTTACTGCATCAATGGCTGTGAGTACTGTTGTTTTCTAATATCCTTATATTACCGGTACTGTATTTCTTTATATTACTTAATGCCAAGTATCAGATTTGGTTTAATTTCTTTGAAGGTTGTCCATAAATAGCATAGACAAAACGATTTCCTTCAACGTAAGAAATACATAAATATTTCTAATTGTTTTAAACAGTTACCGTTTACCGTTGAATAAAATCACTGATCGTTGAATAAAATCACTGATCGCTGATTTATTTGCAGTTATGACCAAACTAAGTGTATGTGAAATTTAGCATGTGTAGCTATTATGAACAGATTGTGCACATGAATACCAAATGAACTCAAATCTTTTAATGTCAATAGCATCATCCCACGACAATATAAACTAAATAATACTTTCAATTCCTACATAATTGGTATCTCGAGACCATAATAGCAAATGCACACAGCCTTGATTTATTATACACCTGGAGTATATAGGTAGAGCATATATATCCCTCACACTCCTGATATTATACACCTGGAGTATATAGGTAGAGCATATATATCCCTCACACTCCTGATATTATACACCTGGAGTATATAGGTAGAGCATATATATCTTTGTTTTTGGGTTTGGTGGTTTTTTTGTTTTTGGGTTTGGTGGTTTTTTTGATATTATACACCTGGAGTATATAGGTAGAGCATATATATCCCTCACACTCCTGATATTATCACCTGGAGTATATAGGTAGAGCATATATATCCCTCACACTCCTGATATTATACACCTGGAGTATATAGGTAGAGCATATATATCCCTCACACTCCTGATATTATACACCTGGAGTATATAGGTAGAGCATCTATATCACTCACACTCATGATATTATACACCTGGAGTATATAGGTAGAGCATATATATCACTCACACTCATGATATTATACACCTGGAGTATATAGGTAGAGCATATATATCACTCATGATATTATACACCTGGAGTATATAGGTAGCTATATATCACTCACACTCTGATATTATACACCTGGAGTATATAGGTAGAGCATTATATCACTCACACTCATGATATTATACACCTGGAGTATATAGGTAGAGCATTATATCACTCACACTCATGATATTATACACCTGGAGTATATAGGTAGAGCATTATATCACTCACACTCATGATATTATACACCTGGAGTATATAGGTAGAGCATATATATCACTCACACTCATGATATTATACACCTGGAGTATATAGGTAGAGCATATATATCACTCACACTCATGATATTATACACCTGGAGTATATAGGTAGAGCATCTATATCACTCATGATATTATACACCTGGAGTATATAGGTAGAGCATCTATGTCACTCACACTCATGATATTATACACCTGGAGTATATAGGTAGAGCATCTATATCACTCACACTCAGATATTATACACCTGGAGTATATAGGTAGAGCATCTATATCCTCACACTCATGATATTATACACCTGGAGTATATAGGTAGAGCATATATATCCTCACACTCATGATATTATACACCTGGAGTATATAGGTAGAGCATATATATCACTCACACTCATGATATTATACACCTGGAGTATATAGGTAGAGCATATATATCACTCACACTCATGATATTATACACCTGGAGTATATAGGTAGAGCATCTATGTCACTCACACTCATGATATTATACACCTGGAGTATATAGGTAGAGCATATATATCACTCACACTCATGATATTATACACCTGGAGTATATAGGTAGAGCATATATATCACTCACACTCATGATATTATACACCTGGAGTATATAGGTAGAGCATATATATCACTCACACTCATGATATTATACACCTGGAGTATATAGGTAGAGCATCTATATCACTCACACTCATGATATTATACACCTGGAGTATATAGGTAGAGCATATATATCACTCACACTCATGATATTATACACCTGGAGTATATAGGTAGAGCATATATATCACTCACACTCATGATATTATACACCTGGAGTATATAGGTAGAGCATATATATCACTCATGATATTATACACCTGGAGTATATAGGTAGAGCATCTATGTCACTCACACTCATGATATTATACACCTGGAGTATATAGGTAGAGCATCTATGTCACTCACACTCATGATATTATACACCTGGAGTATATAGGTAGAGCATATATATCACTCACACTCATGATATTATACACCTGGAGTATATAGGTAGAGCATATATATCACTCACACTCATGATATTATACACCTGGAGTATATAGGTAGAGCATATATATCACTCACACTCATGATATTATACACCTGGAGTATATAGGTAGAGCATCTATATCACTCACACTCATGATATTATACACCTGGAGTATATAGGTAGAGCATCTATATCACTCACACTCATGATATTATACACCTGGAGTATATAGGTAGAGCATATATATCACTCACACTCATGATATTATACACCTGGAGTATATAGGTAGAGCATCTATATCACTCACACTCATGATATTATACACCTGGAGTATATAGGTAGAGCATATATATCACTCACACTCATGATATTATGTCTAAAGACAAGCAGTATTTTCTTGCAGCAATTTCCTTAAACTGCGCCATCAAGCTGGAGTGGATAGTGAAGCTCCACAAAACTGGCACATAGAATCTGCAGAGAGACAGCGTGTCATGTGGAGTATATGTTTTGAAGGTAAATGTAAAGCAAGTCATTAGTAACTCTCATTATACCCCTTGGTAACACCCGCAAATGAAGAATTAGTCCATCCGTCTCTCCATTCAGTTTGGCATTACTCTTCTTCTTTTTTTTATCTTCTATTACAAGAATATACATTAATATATTGATGAGTATGATGAGTATCAACAATTATTTACAGTAGATTTAAATCATGTATTACAAAGATAGTGTTTCATAAATGATGGTTCCTAGTCAAAAAGGTAAAATCCAACAGTAAGATTGTTTCCATTTGCAAATAATTTTAAAATTGAGTATGGTTACTAAGGAATCGACCGCCGGGGCTTATAGAACTGTTTTGTATATTTGGCCATGTATATACATGTATTATCCGATATGAAGATTTTCATTTAGATTGATATCGACACTCTTTTCTCAACTATACTATAACAATCTCATTATCTGTCATGAATGTTGCCGGATAGGAGCTCTACTTTTCTCAACTATACTATAACAATCTCATTATCTGTCATGAATGTTGCCGGATAGGAGCTCTACTTTCTGATATTTATCGTTACAGCTTGCTGAAAAATATTTACAGTCACAAACTGTACTATTTTCCTGGACCAAACAGGATGTGGTCAGTGCCAGAGAAAGCATTGCCCGGCGACTAATTGCAGAAGGTATCCCAACTCAACCCACCTCTGCAAGTCCCTCAAACACCGATACAAGTAATGAGCATCAGGAGGACATAGCAGTTACAGCCAACAGTAATAAGGTGGTGTTTGTCAATTATTTTTATTTATGTTCATTAACGCAGTAGGTCATTATATTGAGAGACCACTTACTAAAGGTTGTGGGTTCGAATCACAATACCAACAATAACTGTGGGTGGTACTTGTTGAGAATGTACCAAGATGCAATTATGGAGAGCACCCTTTGCTTCAATTATAAACTTAAGCAAATGGATAGAATACAGTATGGATCTTTATACAGTCAAACCTGTGTTAGTGGTCACCTCTATTAAGCAGCAAGCCTGTATTAAGCAGCCAGATTCCCAAATTGCTATTTTATTATATGTCTGACCTCTATTAAGCATCCACCTGTGCTAAGCAGCCAGTTTCTGTGATTTCCCTGGCTGGCTGCTTAACACAGGTTTATTATATGTCTGACCTCTATTAAGCATCCACCTGTGCTAAGCAGCCACTTTCTGTGATTCCCCTGGCTGGCTGCTTAACACAGGTTTATTATATGTCTGACCTCTATTAAGCATCCACCTGTGCTAAGCAGCCACTTTCTGTGATTCCCCTGGCTGGCTGCTTAACACAGGTTTATTATATGTCTGACCTCTATTAAGCATCCACCTGTGCTAAGCAGCCACTTTCTGTGATTCCCCTGGCTGGCTGCTTAACACAGGTTTATTATATGTCTGACCTCTATTAAGCATCCACCTGTGCTAAGCAGCCACTGTCTGTGATTCCCCTGGCTGGCTGCTTAACACAGGTTTATTATATGTCTGACCTCTATTAAGCATCCACCTGTGCTAAGCAGCCACTTTCTGTGATTCCCCTGGCTGGCTGCTTGACACACGTTTGACTACGTATCTATACAATATTAAAAACTGATTGTAAATTTCGATTTCTCGCGTGTCATTGTATTTGCCAATATGGCACATGAACATCATCCAACATTACAATACATGAATAAATATGTGATAAACCTTGTAAGGTAATGTTATTATATACTGTTGAACTTAATTGCCTCGAACTCAGTTAACTAGAATACCCTGTTGAATGTCTATAATGCATATTGTTCTACCTTCGATAATTCGAACACAGATAACTGAAACTCCGTCGTATAAACACGAGAGAAGGATATAGGTGTATTGTATAATAATATCTGTTAGCAAGTGCCTACTTGTATATCCGCTATCCAGTTGATTCATCACCAACTATCTATAGTTACCAGTATATTCCGTCGGACCGGGAACTATGAGAGATGGTACGGTGGTCGCCAGATATGACAGATGGGTTTTCATCCAGGTACTCCAGTTTCCTCCCACACTAATGATCACATGATTTCATCCGCGCCAACGAGAGTGATTAATATAAGTTGTTAAACCTTGTTTCGCAATTGTTGTAAAATAATAAATTTTAAACTAGGATAAGAAAAAGGAAGGATCATGTAATCCCAGGAACTTATATAGGCCGAACTTTATCCCATGTGCAGGTGCACGAATATTGTAAACACTTTGCAATGCTTCATTCAGCTATATGATGTGTTGTGGTGTGTATGTATAGATGTATTACATTCAGCTATATGATGTGTTGTGGTGTGTATGTATAGATGTATTACATTCAGCTATATGATGTGTTGTGGTGTGTATGGATAGACGTATTAGTTTGTGTTGGTCTTAACAATGCATGCACAGATTGTCATAGTATCTCAGAAATGTTTGAATCATGTTGGAGAATTGAATCTTCGGATGTACTGAGCCCATTCATTTGGAAACGTTTGTTGTTAATGGAATTTATATAAGAAACTTTAATCAATTATTTGCATATTAGTCAACTTTTGTACTCATTCACATTTTCTACAAACACTTCTTATAAATTGTAATGTGCATGTTCATCGGGTTGACCATCACGAGTGTAAAATTAGTAAAACATGGCTATGAAGATGATAAATGATATTGAGCTGATATTTTACAATATACGAAAGTCATACTATTGTAAAGGCTATTATTGAAAAGAAGCCGCAAGTATTGATTAGGAAATGTCACGTTTTGTGTTGCAGGTCGACATTCCAGAAATGGAATGTCCTTCTATGGGTGAAGTTGAAGACCATATCAGACAACTTGTGGCATTTGAGAGGGCTGACTCCGAAGACCATACTTTGGCTGGAGAGCTGGAAGACCAAAGTGGAGCTATCCCAGTCTTCTATTTAAACCCGGCCATTCAATATTTCTGTGACATCCAAAGACCGAAGGGGAAAACGTTTGCCGTTAAGCACACTGGATGGGGTCCTTTTATTGTTCTTTCACATGATGAATTTGATGATTTTATATCATTTAAAGCAAAATTGGATATCGAGCAACTTTTGTTAGATATTCCTCTTCAGTATTTCCTGAAAATGCATGACAAACCTGTTAACATAAAATATCATACAGAAAATGTTGTGCAAGTCAATTCTCATGTGAAAGAACAGTACAATGAATGGTTGCAAGAAAATAAAGATAGACTAGAATAATTATAGAAGATGTTTATTTAGGAAATAATATTTGTCTTGCCGTGGTATATCGGCGAATAAACTATGTCCCTTTTTACAGTTAGAACAAAATGTGGTTAACGTGTTTTAGCAAGTTGGATTTTCTCCAGAACCACTCCTTGAACCACTATGTCATGTAATTGAACAGAATTATGTCCATTTTTACAGTTAGAACAAAATGTGGTTAAAGTGTTTTAGCAAGTTGGATTTTCTCCAGAACCACTCATTGAAGCACTATGTCATGTAATTGAACAGAATTATGTCCCTTTTTACAGTTAGAACAAAATGTGGTTAAAGTGTTTTAGCAAGTTGGATTTTCTCCAGAACCACTCATTGAACCACCATGTCATGTAATTGAAAAGAATTATGTCCCTTTTTACAGTTAGAACAAAATGTGGTTAACGTGTTTTAGCAAGTTGGCTTTTCTCCTCAACCAATCATTCCATGTTAATGAAATTTCACATAAATGTTCCATATCAAAATATATCCTCTATATAAATCCATACACTACACTGTGGCCCACACAGCCATCTGGTCTGCCCACATATTTGGTTTGACTTACACATCCTGTAAAGTTTTGCGTGGAAGTTATTATCGTGGAAATATCTGATAGGTTTTCTGTTGAAACCTTGGCATATGAATCACTAACAGAGAATCATATTCACAATCAATCCACCTACACTGTATGATATGGTTAGCATGTTGTGACACTAACACAGACTCATATTCACAATCAATCCGCCTACACTGTATGCTATGGTTAGCATGTTGTGACACTAACAGAGACTCATATTCACAATCAATCCACATACACTGTATGATATGGTTAGCATGTTGTGACACTAACAGAGACTCATATTCACAATCAATCCACCTACACTGTATGATATGGTTAGCATGTTGTGACACTAACAGAGACTCATATTCACAATCAATCCACCTACACTGTATGATATGGTTAGCATGTTGTGACACTAACATCACTGTATGTATGGTTAGCATGTTGTGACACTAACAAGATCATATTCACAATCAATCCACTACACTGTATGTATGGTTAGCATGTTGTGACACTAACAGAGACTCATATTCACAATCAATCCACATACACTGTATGCTATGTTACATTTGTGACATTAACAAGATAACATTGTTTCAAACAACGCTCGTCTCGCCAACATACAATATAACTTGCTTGACAACATTAATGCAAATTTCCCAATTGTTCAACGTGATGTTCTTCCGATAGCTCTTTTTCAGTTTGCGTTCTTTCTATCAGGACATACATATTTAGATATTTGCGTGTTGTTATATTTTGATCTAGATTTGGTTGTAGATATTGTCATATATAGAGATTATATTAATTAGGATGTAGATATAATGATATATGTCTATTTGTGTATATAATCTATTGGATACCCACCTGTGTTGTGACGATTCGTCTTTTTGGTATTATTATGCCATGCACCAAGGTATACCACAAATCCTCATAACCCATGTAATGTTGTCCACGTACAATCCTCATGACCCATGTAATGTTGTCCAGTACAATCCTCATGACCCATGTAATGTTGCACCAAGGTATACCACAAATCCTCATAACCCATGTAATGTTGTCCACGTACAATCCTCATGACCCATGTAATGTTGTCCAGGTACAATCCTCATGACCCATGTAATGTTGTCCACGTACAATCCTCATGACCCATGTAATGTTGTCCACGTACAATCCTCATGACCCATGTAATGTTGTCCAAGTACAATCCTCATGACCCATGTAATGTTGTCCACGTACAATCCTCATGACCCATGTAATGTTGTCCAAGTACAATCCTCATGACCCATGTAATGTTGTCCAGGTACAATCCTCATGACCCATGTAATGTTGTCCAGGTATACAATCCTCATGACCCATGTAATGTTGTCCACGTACAATCCTCATGACCCATGTAATGTTGTCCAGGTTACAATCCTCATGACCCATGTAATGTTGTCCAGGTACAATCCTCATGACCCATGTAATGTTGTCCACGTACAATCCTCATGACCCATGTAATGTTGTCCAGTACAATCCTCATGACCCATGTAATGTTGTCCACGTACAATCCTCATGACCCATGTAATGTTGTCCAAGGTATACAATCCTCATAACCCATGTAATGTTGTCCACGTACAATCCTCATGACCCATGTAATGTTGCCCAAGGTATACAATCCTCATGACCCATGTAATGTTGTCCAGGTACAATCCTCATGACCCATGTAATGTTGTCCAGGTACAATCCTCATGACCCATGTAATGTTGTCCAGGTACAATCCTCATGACCCATGTAATGTTGTCCACGTACAATCCTCATGACCCATGTAATGTTGTCCACGTACAATCCTCATGACCCATGTAATGTTGTCCAGGTACAATCCTCATGACCCATGTAATGTTGTCCAAGTACAATCCTCATGACCCATGTAATGTTGTCCACGTACAATCCTCATGACCCATGTAATGTTGTCCAAGTACAATCCTCATGACCCATGTAATGTTGTCCACGTACAATCCTCATGACCCATGTAATGTTGCCCAAGTACAATCCTCATGACCCATGTAATGTTGTCCAGGTACAATCCTCATGACCCATGTAATGTTGTCCAAGTACAATCCTCATGACCCATGTAATGTTGTCCAGGTACAATCCTCATGACCCATGTAATGTTGTCCACGTACAATCCTCATGACCCATGTAATGTTGTCCACGTACAATCCTCATGACCCATGTAATGTTGTCCAGGTACAATCCTCATGACCCATGTAATGTTGTCCACGTACAATCCTCATGACCCATGTAATGTTGTCCACGTACAATCCTCATGACCCATGTAATGTTGTCCAGGTACAATCCTCATGACCCATGTAATGTTGTCCAAGTACAATCCTCATGACCCATGTAATGTTGTCCACGTACAATCCTCATGACCCATGTAATGTTGTCCACGTACAATCCTCATGACCCATGTAATGTTGTCCAGGTACAATCCTCATGACCCATGTAATGTTGTCCAGGTACAATCCTCATGACCCATGTAATGTTGTCCAGGTACAATCCTCATGACCCATGTAATGTTGTCCAAGTACAATCCTCATGACCCATGTAATGTTGTCCACGTACAATCCTCATGACCCATGTAATGTTGTCCAGGTACAATCCTCATGACCCATGTAATGTTGTCCACGTACAATCCTCATGACCCATGTAATGTTGTCCACGTACAATCCTCATGACCCATGTAATGTTGTCCAGGTACAATCCTCATGACCCATGTAATGTTGTCCAAGTACAATCCTCATGACCCATGTAATGTTGTCCAGGTACAATCCTCATGACCCATGTAATGTTGTCCAAGTACAATCCT
Source organism: Archivesica marissinica (assembly GCA_014843695.1). Lineage (NCBI taxonomy): Eukaryota > Metazoa > Mollusca > Bivalvia > Venerida > Vesicomyidae > Archivesica > Archivesica marissinica. Next base: position 30,205,834 of record CM026394.1, read on the forward strand.
CATGACCCATGTAATGTTGTCCACGTACAATCCTCATGACCCATGTAATGTTGTCCACGTACAATCCTCATGACCCATGTAATGTTGTCCAGGTACAATCCTCATGACCCATGTAATGTTGTCCAAGTACAATCCTCATGACCCATGTAATGTTGTCCACGTACAATCCTCATGACCCATGTAATGTTGTCCAAGTACAATCCTCATGACCCATGTAATGTTGTCCAAGTACAATCCTCATGACCCATGTAATGTTGTCCACGTACAATCCTCATGACCCATGTAATGTTGTCCACGTACAATCCTCATGACCCATGTAATGTTGTCCAAGTACAATCCTCATGACCCATGTAATGTTGTCCAAGTACAATCCTCATGACCCATGTAATGTTGTCCAAGTACAATCCTCATGACCCATGTAATGTTGTCCACGTACAATCCTCATGACCCATGTAATGTTGTCCAAGTACAATCCTCATGACCCATGTAATGTTGTCCACGTACAATCCTCATGACCCATGTAATGTTGTCCACGTACAATCCTCATGACCCATGTAATGTTGTCCAAGTACAATCCTCATGACCCATGTAATGTTGTCCAGGTACAATCCTCATGACCCATGTAATGTTGTCCACGTACAATCCTCATGACCCATGTAATGTTGTCCACGTACAATCCTCATGACCCATGTAATGTTGTCCAGGTACAATCCTCATGACCCATGTAATGTTGTCCAGGTACAATCCTCATGACCCATGTAATGTTGTCCACGTACAATCCTCATGACCCATGTAATGTTGTCCAAGTACAATCCTCATGACCCATGTAATGTTGTCCAAGTACAATCCTCATGACCCATGTAATGTTGTCCACGTACAATCCTCATGACCCATGTAATGTTGTCCAGGTACAATCCTCATGACCCATGTAATGTTGTCCACGTACAATCCTCATGACCCATGTAATGTTGTCCAGGTACAATCCTCATGACCCATGTAATGTTGTCCAGGTACAATCCTCATGACCCATGTAATGTTGTCCACGTACAATCCTCATGACCCATGTAATGTTGTCCACGTACAATCCTCATGACCCATGTAATGTTGTCCAAGTACAATCCTCATGACCCATGTAATGTTGTCCAAGTACAATCCTCATGACCCATGTAATGTTGTCCAGGTACAATCCTCATGACCCATGTAATGTTGTCCAAGTACAATCCTCATGACCCATGTAATGTTGTCCACGTACAATCCTCATGACCCATGTAATGTTGTCCAAGTACAATCCTCATGACCCATGTAATGTTGTCCACGTACAATCCTCATGACCCATGTAATGTTGTCCACGTACAATCCTCATGACCCATGTAATGTTGTCCAAGTACAATCCTCATGACCCATGTAATGTTGTCCAAGTACAATCCTCATGACCCATGTAATGTTGTCCACGTACAATCCTCATGACCCATGTAATGTTGTCCAGGTACAATCCTCATGACCCATGTAATGTTGTCCAAGTACAATCCTCATGACCCATGTAATGTTGTCCAGGTACAATCCTCATGACCCATGTAATGTTGTCCAGGTACAATCCTCATGACCCATGTAATGTTGTCCAAGTACAATCCTCATGACCCATGTAATGTTGTCCAGGTACAATCCTCATGACCCATGTAATGTTGTCCAAGTACAATCCTCATGACCCATGTAATGTTGTCCAAGTACAATCCTCATGACCCATGTAATGTTGTCCAAGTACAATCCTCATGACCCATGTAATGTTGTCCAAGTACAATCCTCATGACCCATGTAATGTTGTCCAAGTACAATCCTCATGACCCATGTAATGTTGTCCAAGTACAATCCTCATGACCCATGTAATGTTGTCCAGGTACAATCCTCATGACCCATGTAATGTTGTCCAGGTACAATCCTCATGACCCATGTAATGTTGTCCAAGTACAATCCTCATGACCCATGTAATGTTGTCCAAGTACAATCCTCATGACCCATGTAATGTTGTCCAAGTACAATCCTCATGACCCATGTAATGTTGTCCAGGTACAATCCTCATGACCCATGTAATGTTGTCCAAGTACAATCCTCATGACCCATGTAATGTTGTCCACGTACAATCCTCATGACCCATGTAATGTTGTCCAAGTACAATCCTCATGACCCATGTAATGTTGTCCACGTACAATCCTCATGACCCATGTAATGTTGTCCAGGTACAATCCTCATGACCCATGTAATGTTGTCCACGTACAATCCTCATGACCCATGTAATGTTGTCCACGTACAATCCTCATGTAATGTTGTCCAAGTACAATCCTCATGACCCATGTAATGTTGTCCACGTACAATCCTCATGACCCATGTAATGTTGTCCAGGTACAATCCTCATGACCCATGTAATGTTGTCCACGTACAATCCTCATGGCCCATGTAATGTTGTCCAGGTACAATCCTCATGACCCATGTAATGTTGTCCAGGTACAATCCTCATGACCCATGTAATGTTGTCCACGTACAATCCTCATGACCCATGTAATGTTGCCCAAGTACAATCCTCTTGACCCATGTAATGTTGCCCAAGTGCAATCCTCATGACCCATGTAATGTTGCCCAAGTACAATCCTCATGACCCATGTAATGTTGTCTAAGTACAATCCTCATGACCCATGTAATGTTGTCCAAGTACAATCCTCATGGCCCATGTAATGTTGTCCAGGTACAATCCTCATAACCCATGTAATGTTGTCCAGGTACAATCCTCATGACCCATGTAATGTTGTCCACGTACAATCCTCATGACCCATGTAATGTTGTCCACGTGCAATCCTTATGACCCATGTAATGTTGCCCAAGTACAATCCTCATAACCCATGTAATGTTGTCCAAGTGCAATCCTCATGACCCATGTAATGTTGCCCAAGTACAATCCTCATGACCCATGTAATGTTGTCTAAGTACAATCCTCATGACCCATGTAATGTTGTCCACGTACAATCCTCATGACCCATGTAATGTTGTCCACGTACAATCCTCATGACCCATGTAATGTTGTCCAAGTACAATCCTCATGACCCATGTAATGTTGTCCAGGTACAATCCTCATGACCCATGTAATGTTGTCCAAGTACAATCCTCATGACCCATGTAATGTTGTCCAGGTACAATCCTCATGACCCATGTAATGTTGTCCACGTACAATCCTCATGACCCATGTAATGTTGTCCACGTACAATCCTCATGACCCATGTAATGTTGTCCACGTACAATCCTCATGACCCATGTAATGTTGTCCACGTACAATCCTCATGACCCATGTAATGTTGTCCAAGTACAATCCTCATGACCCATGTAATGTTGTCCAGGTACAATCCTCATGGTCCATGTAATGTTGTCCACGTACAATCCTCATGACCCATGTAATGTTGTCCACGTACAATCCTCATGACCCATGTAATGTTGTCCACGTACAATCCTCATGACCCATGTAATGTTGTCCAGGTACAATCCTCATGACCCATGTAATGTTGTCCACGTACAATCCTCATGACCCATGTAATGTTGTCCAAGTACAATCCTCATGACCCATGTAATGTTGTCCACGTACAATCCTCATGACCCATGTAATGTTGCCCAAGTACAATCCTCATGACCCATGTAATGTTGTCCAAGTACAATCCTCATGACCCATGTAATGTTGTCCACGTACAATCCTCATGACCCATGTAATGTTGTCCAAGTACAATCCTCATGACCCATGTAATGTTGTCCACGTACAATCCTCATGACCCATGTAATGTTGTCCACGTACAATCCTCATGACCCATGTAATGTTGCCCACGTACAATCCTCATGACCCATGTAATGTTGTCCAAGTACAATCCTCATGACCCATGTAATGTTGCCCACGTACAATCCTCATGACCCATGTAATGTTGTCCACGTACAATCCTCATGACCCATGTAATGTTGTCCACGTACAATCCTCATGACCCATGTAATGTTGTCCACGTACAATCCTCATGACCCATGTAATGTTGTCCACGTACAATCCTCATGACCCATGTAATGTTGTCCACGTACAATCCTCATGACCCATGTAATGTTGTCCACGTACAATCCTCATGACCCATGTAATGTTGTCCACGTACAATCCTCATGACCCATGTAATGTTGTCCAAGTACAATCCTCATGACCCATGTAATGTTGTCCAAGTACAATCCTCATGACCCATGTAATGTTGTCCACGTACAATCCTCATGACCCATGTAATGTTGTCCAAGTACAATCCTCATGACCCATGTAATGTTGTCCACGTACAATCCTCATGACCCATGTAATGTTGTCCAGGTACAATCCTCATGACCCATGTAATGTTGTCCACGTACAATCCTCATGGCCCATGTAATGTTGTCCAGGTACAATCCTCATGACCCATGTAATGTTGTCCACGTACAATCCTCATGACCCATGTAATGTTGTCCAGGTACAATCCTCATGACCCATGTAATGTTGTCCAGGTACAATCCTCATGACCCATGTAATGTTGTCCAGGTACAATCCTCATGACCCATGTAATGTTGTCCACGTACAATCCTCATGACCCATGTAATGTTGTCCAAGTACAATCCTCATGACCCATGTAATGTTGTCCAGGTACAATCCTCATGACCCATGTAATGTTGTCCAGTACAATCCTCATGACCCATGTAATGTTGTCCAAGTACAATCCTCATGACCCATGTAATGTTGTCCAAGTACAATCCTCATGACCCATGTAATGTTGTCCAGGTACAATCCTCATGACCCATGTAATGTTGTCCACGTACAATCCTCATGACCCATGTAATGTTGTCCACGTACAATCCTCATGACCCATGTAATGTTGTCCAAGTACAATCCTCATGACCCATGTAATGTTGTCCAGGTACAATCCTCATGACCCATGTAATGTTGTCCACGTACAATCCTCATGACCCATGTAATGTTGTCCAAGTACAATCCTCATGACCCATGTAATGTTGTCCACGTACAATCCTCATGACCCATGTAATGTTGTCCACGTACAATCCTCATGACCCATGTAATGTTGTCCAGGTACAATCCTCATGACCCATGTAATGTTGTCCAAGTACAATCCTCATGACCCATGTAATGTTGTCCAGGTACAATCCTCATGACCCATGTAATGTTGTCCACGTACAATCCTCATGATCCATGTAATGTTGTCCAAGTACAATCCTCATGACCCATGTAATGTTGTCCACGTACAATCCTCATGACCCATGTAATGTTGTCCAAGTACAATCCTCATGACCCATGTAATGTTGTCCACGTACAATCCTCATGACCCATGTAATGTTGCACCAAGGTATACCACAAATCCTCATAACCCATGTAATGTTGTCCACGTACAATCCTCATGACCCATGTAATGTTGTCCAGGTATACAATCCTCATGACCCATGTAATGTTGTCCACGTACAATCCTCATGACCCATGTAATGTTGTCCACGTACAATCCTCATGACCCATGTAATGTTGTCCACGTACAATCCTCATGACCCATGTAATGTTGTCCAAGGTATACAATCCTCATGACCCATGTAATGTTGTCCAGGTACAATCCTCATGACCCATGTAATGTTGTCCACGTACAATCCTCATGACCCATGTAATGTTGTCCACGTACAATCCTCATGACCCATGTAATGTTGTCCAAGTACAATCCTCATGACCCATGTAATGTTGTCCAAGTACAATCCTCATGACCCATGTAATGTTGTCCAAGTACAATCCTCATGACCCATGTAATGTTGTCCACGTACAATCCTCATGACCCATGTAATGTTGTCCACGTACAATCCTCATGACCCATGTAATGTTGTCCAGGTACAATCCTCATGACCCATGTAATGTTGTCCAGGTACAATCCTCATGACCCATGTAATGTTGTCCACGTACAATCCTCATGACCCATGTAATGTTGTCCACGTACAATCCTCATGACCCATGTAATGTTGTCCAAGTACAATCCTCATGACCCATGTAATGTTGTCCAAGTACAATCCTCATGACCCATGTAATGTTGTCCAAGTACAATCCTCATGACCCATGTAATGTTGTCCAAGTACAATCCTCATGACCCATGTAATGTTGTCCAGGTACAATCCTCATGACCCATGTAATGTTGTCCAGGTACAATCCTCATGACCCATGTAATGTTGTCCAAGTACAATCCTCATGACCCATGTAATGTTGTCCAGGTACAATCCTCATGACCCATGTAATGTTGTCCAAGTACAATCCTCATGACCCATGTAATGTTGTCCACGTACAATCCTCATGACCCATGTAATGTTGTCCAAGTACAATCCTCATGACCCATGTAATGTTGTCCACGTACAATCCTCATGACCCATGTAATGTTGTCCAGTACAATCCTCATGACCCATGTAATGTTGTCCAAGTACAATCCTCATGACCCATGTAATGTTGTCCAGGTACAATCCTCATGACCCATGTAATGTTGTCCAGGTACAATCCTCATGACCCATGTAATGTTGTCCAAGTACAATCCTCATGACCCATGTAATGTTGTCCACGTACAATCCTCATGACCCATGTAATGTTGTCCAGTACAATCCTCATGACCCATGTAATGTTGTCCAGGTACAATCCTCATGACCCATGTAATGTTGTCCAAGTACAATCCTCATGACCCATGTAATGTTGTCCACGTACAATCCTCATGACCCATGTAATGTTGTCCAAGTACAATCCTCATGACCCATGTAATGTTGTCCACGTACAATCCTCATGACCCATGTAATGTTGTCCAAGTACAATCCTCATGACCCATGTAATGTTGCCCAAGATGTAATGTTGTCGAAGTACAATCCTCATGACCCATGTAATGTTGTCCACGTACAATCCTCATGACCCATGTAATGTTGTCTAAGTACAATCCTCGTGGTCCATGTAATGTTGTCCACGTACAATCCTCATGACCCATGTAATGTTGCCCAAGTGCAATCCTCATGACCCATGTAATGTTGTCCAGGTACAATCCTCATAACCCATGTAATGTTGTCCAAGTACAATCCTCATGACCCATGTAATGTTGTCCAAGTACAATCCTCATGACCCATGTAATGTTGTCCACGTACAATCCTCATGACCCATGTAATGTTACCCACGTACAATCCTCATGACCCATGTAATGTTGCCCAAGTGCATTACTGAGGCTGATCTCTCATACACATGTGTGTATACATTACCTAGCTATGCTAGACGACAGTTACCCACAACAGCCAGTTCTAGGAAGAAGGTATGGTCGATATGCACATATCATACATGCACTCTCACTACTTTTAAGAATTTCGCCGTACACTCTCTCTACTCCAAAGTATGGTAGTTTCCTGCACGAACCCGTGCTTTTGTGAGGCTGATCTCTCACACACGTGTGTGTATACATTACCTAGCTATGCTAGACGACAGTTACCCACAACAGCCATGCACTCTCACTACTTTTAAGAATTTCACCGTACACTCTCTCTACTCCAAAGTATTACTCGATATGCGCATATCATACATGCACTCTCATTACTTCGATTACATTCTCTCTACTCCTAAGGTTGGCATTGTCTTTGTATGGACCCGTGGTTTCCTGTGGTTGTTCTCTCCTACAAGTATATGTACTAGGAAGAATATGAGCATGTTATCATCGCACTCTCTCTGCGAAGCATGTAACTAAATAGTATGGTAGCGGCTTTTAATTTTGGCATGGAGGCGTGGCTAAACAAATCACCGTACACTCTCAAGAACGAATTCACCACGCAATCTCTCTACTTAATTACTACCGCGAGGTGAAATTCCGAGGTGAGTGATATTTCCTTCATTAATTATTGTCGTTTATTTATTCATTCATTTATAGCTATGAATAAGTTACTGTTATTTTGCAAGTATGTGACAATAATCAGTCTTGAAAATGAGTATATTTAAATTAGTATCGATACGTGTGTACACTGTAGTTGAATCAGGTTGAGGACGAATGTGGAATGAAAAAACATCTTGCAATGTGATTTGTATGTATGTATGTTCCATTAATGTCAAACCCCTTGCGGTGACGTAGGCATGATTTCCTGGGCAAGCTTAGCCGACCTAAGTGGTTAACCAGTACTAAGCAATGTGTGTGAGGTGCCTTGCTCAATGACACTGCATACGTGGCCTGACCGAGTATCGAACCCGGGACCGATCGATTCCAAATCCGACGCTCTACCACTGGACCACGGATGATATTGTACAATAAATGCATCTGATTACTTTGTGTGTATCGTTTTCAACATAACCAAGGTATACTAATCATGACTGATTGTTCGGCAGTAATAAGTTGAAGTAATAATCTGATAACGCAGCGGCGTAGCTGTATTACCTGCTACTTCACTACTTGGGAATACCGAAAACGGTTTTATCGGAAAGAACCGAAACAAATTATCATTATCAAAAACAAACTGTAATATCAAAAGTATCGATATTTAAGGATTTTTTATTGTAAATTATGTTATTAGTCTAATGGCAATTTGTATGCGAAATTTTTTAACAATTTAGCCATTTTTCGGGTTCCCTTTATATATCTTATTAAAAACGGGGTCTATCTAAAACGCGGACGCATTAAAAGCGGTGAGATAATAACTATTATATGAAAGGTACTTACAATCGCTGTGTCATGTTACTGTGTCAGTTGCTTTTTCGCTCATTCAGCGTGTTCCTTTCTTCAACAGTTCAAATTGTTGATGTAATTATAATTGTTATTTCTTTTCAAAATTATGCAGAACATATAAATGACAGCACAGATGATATTGCATAGATATATGTAATGATCACGAATGTGTAGACACGACAAACCTTTCATTCAATAGGACAGAAATAATTAGGCCGACACTATTTTATGTGTTAAACGAGTCTTCCACAGCATGACTGAATGTCTGCAAGCACAGCTTCACGACTGTTTGGGCCACATAAATCGGAAACGAAATAATGGCGTTCCATGATTTAACTAACATGCACTGTGTGCAGATGTATTTCAACATCATGCCTGAGCTCCCTACCAGCACACATACATCCTCTCATCATTCAGTAATGGCATCATAACTTGCGTAACAGCATTACAAATGTTATGTATATCTGCAGGTAAATAATAACAGCATCAACACAATGGCATGAACATATATTTTGTATCTATATAGACCTTTACATGGCTTGGACAGCAATATGCATACATATGTCTCGATACTAATAGTAGTTTTGCAATTCAGTACATTATCCCCATCCCATTGATAAAATTGTCACTTGAAAATACTTTCAATGTCCTTACTTTTTAATATACTAATAATAATACGTTAAGTTAGTAATCAAAATATTTTTGGACCTCCGATTTCTTTGGATCGATAATTAAAGGTAACAGTACTACTATGCGGCAACATTTAACACCAAATGTGCTAATCACGTGCATGTGCCAATCGTGGACACGTGTTTGATAATGACAATTATAACCCTTTTACAGGATTAACAAACTGCATTTAATCATTATTAATTAATACAGGTTTTTTCCCCATCTTTTACATTATTTCAATAATAAGTGTTGTCAATAATTTTAACTGTTTGTTACATGTTTCATAGTTTGTATTTTTCATTGTTTTACATGTATATTTAAGCACCCCAAAATATCTTCTCAGTACCCACCGCTGCAGGTTCGAATCCCACTGGGGTCGGATTTTCACGTGAGGAAGCTAGCCAGCTTGCTTCCGGAAGGTCAGTGGTTCTACCAAAGTGCCCACCCGTGTCTTAAATACTGCACGCAGGGGCACTTGGGGTCTTCCTCCACCATAAAAGCTGGAGCTCGCCCAGATGGTTTGCCGGTGGCGAGGGTAAATAACCTTAATAAATAAATCCTCAGTACCAATCTCTTTGGTCCACCACGGAGGCCAAGTTATGTCTGTTCTTAGATTGCCATGAAGGCATACAGTGTTCAAATTGCAATTATATATAATTGGGTTCATAGTAAATGTATCCAATGCACATTTTTTCCTGGATTTGTTATTGGTTTTTGCTGTTTCATTTGCCAGGAGGAATATTTTCTAAACCCCCCACACCAATTTAAGGCCAGCTACGCCATTGCACATGTATATCTTGATGCTAATAAATCTGTTTTATTAGACTTGTGTTCTTTGACATGTTTTTTTTGTTTGTATTTAGTTGCTTCCAATTTTCCCCTCCCAGTCCCATAAATGTGAGAAGAAAACACTATGTGCAATTTCAAAGTCAGTGAAATCATTAAAGACATTAGATTTGACTTTCTTTCCAGATATTGAAAGGAGCCAGAGTGTGGTGTAAAGCTGTGGTCTACGAACAGGGTACTTTTCCCGTCTTCCACGTTCAAGTACAAAAGTAATAAAATGTTTTGTGCAGTTTACCCTTGAACGCGAACCCAGGACTGATTTAATCTTCACTGCTTGTCAGAGCACACAATCTCACGACCGCTGATGGGGACATCCTAACCTATTTTAATGCTTTTCAACTACACAGATCATATCTAAGGTTCTCTTCGAGGATGAGGCCAAGATAAAGTATTCTACTATGACGAAAGATGCACACTAGAACAAACAATAATCTTCTTGATAAAAGCTTGGATAAGTCTATATAGATCTGCCATTAGCTTATCCGTGCCAATTATATCAGGTAGCCATGGTTAAGTCTAGTTATGAGCTGCTACACATCCCAATCTTGGTCTTGTCTTATGATGTTTTACTTTGCAGTATTCAGTATATCTACAATGAAATCGTCCCTTCAGTTTTTCAGTCAATTAAATTGAAACGCAGGAAGATTGAGAAGACAATTGCATCACCTTCAGTAAGTGTTGTATTTGTTACAGATATCTAAAAAACTTATTTGTTTCAGCCTCAGGCCTTTAAAAAGTTCTGGGAAATATTTTGAGAATCTCTTAATGGAAAATAAGCTGAGACTACTACCGATATTAATACAAAGTTGATGCAATATTGAATGATGCCAATAGTTGTAATTTAGAATTTTTAGCTCCAAGAACATGTTAAACTAGACTGGTCTGTATTCAGGGGAACTTGTTCTGTCTAGTCAGTCATGTCAGTCATATTATTTGTAATATGTAATATTTTGTGCTCTGCATAATCAACGTTGAGCCAGGTTAAAGATTTTTATAATCTCACTGTTTGAATCTGAAGATTATAGCGTTATAAACAACTATATATTTCTATAAACTATTGAAAAGCGTAAAAAACGATATAATAATATGGCCAAATACTTGAATTTTGCAGAAAGACAAGAGAAAGTTTGGTTGGGCGAAACTAGGACGTGTACGTATACTGTGGCCAGTCGAAATAGTTGATGATGGTGTGGTTTATGTTAAATCTGACGATGCCACGTAAGTAACGGGCTTGGGCTACAGTAGTATTATACATCAACTACTTATAATTATGAAATAGGAAAAATTTAACTATGTCAGGACTATCGAGTTTTCCTTGAACAAGAAACTCCACATTGCTTACATGTAGTACTTTAGGTCCCAGAAGCAGACTTGAACGTGATTAATTTAAGATATAGAACTTATACAGTACTGCAAATAAGTTTAAAATAAAATTTGTATTGACTATTACATATGGCAGTGGGTGGTTCTGGTTTCATATTAATATTGTCTTACATTTTTATAAATCTCAATGTAAATAAGATGTGGAGTCAGAATCACTGTTCCTGCCAGGTGCTATATGACCTATATATGTGTCGCAGTGCCGTAAAAACTAGGTCAGATGGGGATTTATTAAAGGAATAAAATCAACCTGTGTTGCGTTTATTGGGGTATACAATACATTTGGGCTGTTTAAAGTGTGTGGGGGCCGAACAATACATTTGGGCTGTTTAACGTGTGTGGGGGCCGAACAATACATTTGGGCTGTTTAAAGTGTGTGGGGGCCGAACAATACATTTGGGCTGTTTAAAGTGTGTGGGGGCCGAACAATACATTTGGGCTGTTTAAAGTGTGTGGGGGCCGAACAATACATTTGGGCTGTTTAAAGTGTGTGGGGGCCGAACAATACATTTGGGCTGTTTAAAGTGTGTGGGGGCCGAACAATACATTTGGGCTGTTTAAAGTGTGTGGGGGCCGAACAATACATTTGGGCTGTTTAAAGTGTGTGGGGGCCGAAGGCTTTTAGCTGTATTCAAGACTAAATGCTCGGAAATGAAACCCACAATGTCTATGGACAAATCATTAACAGGAAATGACATCAGTTCAAACAGGAAATGACATCATTGCTAGCATGTGATTTACTCTGCTAGGAATTTAGGATTTAAAGTGTTGATCATTATTTTCTATGGCATTTAAGATGAGCTGTCAGTAGTTCAGTGGTAACATGTAAATTCAGTATGTATCAGATTGCCATCTTGTCTGCAAGCAGACATTTAAAGCATGTGCTTGCTTTTATTTTAGAACATGATATGAAGTTTAAATTATTGACTGTATTGCTAAATGGCAAAATGACATTTGTTATTGAAACTACTTCTTTATTTGATGCACTGTCGGTGAGTGTGTATTGTGCTGAAAGCGGCATTGAATTCAATTAACATTAGATATTGTCAATACTCAATGGCGCAATGCTAAGAGCTAGGTTTTAATTTGCAGTCTGAACTCAAAGGACATAATTCCTTTCCGAGGAGATACTCAAATTAAGGAAGAGGGCTTAGGTAGTAGCATTAGTTAATTTTGTCTCGATTCTTCAGTTTTTGGTTGTTTTTATTTGTTTCAGTTCTTTGATTTCTTTCAGTACTTAACTCTTTGCAAGCTAGCGGTGAATAATTATTTTAGCTATTTATAGCGTTTATTTTACCCAGCATACAAATAGTTAAATAGGCCATGTATTCGGAGAAGAATTTGGAGGATATTTGCTACATGTACTTATGGGCTGCACGTCTACCTAAGCCCATAAGTATGGCTATCCAACCAATTATTTTTCTGTCCATGGGAAGATCGTATGCAAATATGAACCAATGAGCTTTTGGCGGCCATTACTAAAACATGGAGGTGACCGTGTTCATGTCACTAGTTATTATTTGTTTTTCTTTACTACTTTTGTTAGTTTTGTTGTTATTTCTTGCACTTGTTGGTGTGATAGTAGGCATACATCGTTTCATCAGAATTTGGAATAGGCTTTATGGTTATGAATCATTTTGAGGTATGTAATTGAATTGAAAACATTGAAAACACAATTCACAAGAAAGCAGAAATTTGTATTCATTGATCTTAGTGTTATTTTGCTTTGTGTTATAATTACCATTCTATATTACTAAAACTTAATATTTTACTGGTCACATGGCTAATATACTTTGTTTATGAATATGATTGATGTCACAACTACTGGGGTAATTGCACCCCAAGAACAGTAGACTTATCACCACACAAGTTATAGACACATCGCTGTGCAAGTTTAGACATAAAAGCAAAGAATCTTAAAAGACTTTTATATATCACTTGGCTAAAAACTTGTGGGTTGATTTTATGGCCAAACTTCTTTGGTATAATTGCACCACATACAATATGGACAGATCTCCCCACAAGTAATAAGCTCAAATTGGTCAATGCTTCTTAAAGACACATTTATTTATCACCAACTTGTGAGGTGCATTGATGCTCAAACTTCTGGAGTATCATTGCACCACATAAAATATGGACAGATCTCCCCACAAGTAATAAGCTCAAAAAGGTCAATGCTTCTTAAAGACACATTTATTTATCACCAACTTGTGAGGTACATTGATGCTCAAACTTCTGGAGTATCATTGCACCACATAAAATATGGACAGATCTCCCCACAAATAATGAACACATAGGAAACATGGTACATGGCCACTGAATTTGTCTCAATTGCATCTTTATCGTCTGTTTACAGCTTATCTGCAGTCAAAGATGCTAACCTCTACCTTGGAAGCATTCAAAGCCGACTTTCGTTGGGCCTTAAATCCACTACACGATGATCAACCATCAGATCCAGAACACGATCAACCATCAGATCCAGAACACGATCAACCACCAGAATCAGAACACGATCAACCACCAGAACCAGAACACGATCAACCATCAGAACACGATCAACCATCAGAACCAGAACACGATCAACCACCAGAACCAGAACATGATCAACCACCAGAATCAGAACACGATCAACCATCAGATCCAGAACACGATCAACCACCAGAATCAGAACACGATCAACCACCAGAACCAGAACACGATCAACCACCAGAATCAGAACACGATCAACCATCAGAACCAGAACACGATCAACCACCAGAACCAGAACACGATCAACCATCAGAACACGATCAACCATCAGAACACGATCAACCATCAGAACCAGAACACGATCAACCACCAGAACCAGAACACGATCAACCACCAGAACCAGAACACGATCAACCACCAGAACCAGAACACGATCAACCATCAGAACCAGAACACGATCAACCACCAGAACCAGAACACGATCAACCATCAGAACACGTTCAACCACCAGAACCAGAACATGATCAACCACCAGAACCAGAACACGATCAACCATCAGAACACGTTCAACCACCAGAACCAGAACACGATCAACCATCAGAACATGATCAACCATCAGAACCAGAACACGATCAACCACCAGAACCAGAACACGATCAACCACCAGAACCAGAACACGATCAACCACCAGAACCAGAACACGATCAACCATCAGAACCAGAACACGATCAACCACCAGAACCAGAACACGATCAACCATCAGAACACGTTCAACCACCAGAACCAGAACACGATCAACCATCAGAACCAGAACACGATCAACCACCAGAACCAGAACACGATCAACCACCAGAACCAGAACACGATCAACCATCAGAACCAGAACACGATCAACCACCAGAACCAGAACACGATCAACCACCAGAACAGAAGACGATCAACCATCAGAACCAGAACACGATCAACCACCAGAACCAGAACATGATCAACCACCAGAACCAGAACATGATCAACCACCAGAACCAGAACACGATCAACCACCAGAACACGATCAACCATCAGAACCAGAACATGATCAACCATCAGAACCAGAACACGATCAACCACCAGAACACGATCAACCATCAGAACCAGAACATGATCAACCACCAGAACCAGAACATGATCAACCACCAGAACCAGAACACGATCAACCACCAGAACCAGAACACGATCAACCACCAGAACCAGAACATGATCAACCACCAGAACCAGAACACGATCAACCATCAGAACACGTTCAACCACCAGAACCAGAACACGATCAACCACCAGAACACGATCAACCACCAGAACCAGAACACGATCAACCACCAGAACCAGAACACGATCAACCATCAGAACACGTTCAACCACCAGAACACGATCAACCACCAGAACCAGAACACGATCAACCACCAGAACCAGAACACGATCAACCATCAGAACCAGAACACGATCAACCACCAGAACCAGAACACGATCAACCACCAGAACCAGAACACGATCAACCATCAGAACACGTTCAACCACCAGAACCAGAACACGATCAACCACCAGAACACGATCAACCACCAGAACCAGAACACGATCAACTACCAGAACACGGTGATCAATCGTCAGAATATAGTGATAGTGCTGATGAAACATATCAGCCACATCTATCTGATGACGACAACAGTGACTCTAGTAACGGGTCACATATCAACGCTTGTAAAGGACAAACTGGCTTACCAGAAGGAGAAATGATTGCAGACAGTTGTTCGGAGAGTGAATGTAGTGACGTATTTCCTATGTTAACACAGAACAATATCACCAAAAAACATAAGGACATTATTCCACAAAGAGAACTTAATAAGTGTGATGACGATTCAGAATCAGATGAAAGCATTGATGAAGAAGAAATTCTTCGTGACTCTAGTAACCCAGGCATATATATAAAAAGAGTGTTACAGTCAAATATTTCAAAAGATGGATCGAGAAAGAAGCATAGTAGAGTGTATAATAGTTACCAATATTGTGGTGCTTGTCATGTGAAAGTATCAAACCTGTCTCAACACTTCAGTAGAAATACAAAAAGGCATCATGCACACGAGTCTTTCCCAGAAATTACGGCTTATAGGGAAGAGGACAACGACAAAGCGAAGAAAAACATGGGTACACTACTACGGGCAAAGTTTAATCACGAGTTCAATATGAAAACTCTTGGTAAAGGTAAAGGTGAAATACTGCTAGAAAGAAGGCCAGTTACTGAATTCACACTGAAACACTTTGGACCTTGTCCACAGTGTTTGTTTTGGTTTTCTAAAAGGCTACTTAGAAAGCATCAGAAGAAATGCCCTAAGCAAACTGGTGTATTGCGTAGTGTTGGTGAGCTGACTACTCAGTCAGAATGTTTATCAGGACAGCTGAAGCCAATTGCAAGTAAGAGACTTATTAAAGAGGTATTTGGAAAAATGCTATCTGATGAGGTGTCTAAAGCTGTCAAGGGCGACACATTAATAACACAGTTAGGAAACCAGTGGATGGAAAAAAATGTTGGCAACGTTCTAAAACGCGGTGTGTATACCTCACAAATTCTGAGACTTGTTGGACGGTTCCTACTTAACTTGAGAAAGATTATACCAATTAATACAGGTCAAGAAACTTCTGTTTGGGATTACCTGAAGCCAGAATATTTCGATGATCTTGTCAAGGCCTGTATCTTGTCGGCATCGCCACTTGACGATGATGATGATGATGAAAGCCTTAAATCACCAAGCAATGCAATCAAATTAGAGTTTGATCTTAAACGGCTCCTGAATGGCAAAATTGGACTCGTTATCATGGGAAATGATGCACAAAGTCGGGAAGACGCAGAAAATGTGTTGAAGCTAGAGTTATGATGGAAGAAAGACGGTACTACACTGAGAAGCATCTCCCACTTCCTGAGGATATTGCACATCTAAACCGATACTTGATCAACTCTTTATCAACATTGGACTACACCAGTAGTGAAAACCTGAATTTCAGACGTGTAGCTGGACTCATAGAAGCAAAGTTGGTTATGTATAATCGAAGG
>CM026394.1:30224020-30269122 GCA_014843695.1 Archivesica marissinica
ATACACCTGGAGTATATAGGTAGAGCATATATATCCCTCACACTCCTGATATTATACACCTGGAGTATATAGGTAGAGCATATATATCCCTCACACTCCTGATATTATACACCTGGAGTATATAGGTAGAGCATATATATCCCTCACACTCCTGATATTATACACCTGGAGTATATAGGTAGAGCATATATATCCCTCACACTCCTGATATTATACACCTGGAGTATATAGGTAGAGCATATATATCCCTCACACTCCTGATATTATACACCTGGAGTATATAGGTAGAGCATATATATCCCTCACACTCCTGATATTATACACCTGGAGTATATAGGTAGAGCATATATATCCCTCACACTCCTGATATTATACACCTGGAGTATATAGGTAGAGCATATATATCCCTCACACTCCTGATATTATACACCTGGAGTATATAGGTAGAGCATATATATCCCTCACACTCCTGATATTATACACCTGGAGTATATAGGTAGAGCATATATATCCCTCACACTCCTGATATTATACACCTGGAGTATATAGGTAGAGCATATATATCCCTCACACTCCTGATATTATACACCTGGAGTATATAGGTAGAGCATATATATCACTCACACTCATGATATTATACACCTGGAGTATATAGGTAGAGCATATATATCACTCACACTCATGATATTATACACCTGGAGTATATAGGTAGAGCATCTATATCACTCACACTCATGATATTATACACCTGGAGTATATAGGTAGAGCATCTATATCACTCATGATATTATACACCTGGAGTATATAGGTAGAGCATATATATCACTCACACTCATGATATTATACACCTGGATATATAGGTAGAGCATCTATATCCCTCACCACTCATATATTACACACTGGAGTATATAGGTAGAGCATATATATCACTCACGATATTATACACTGAGTATATAGGTAGAGCATCTATACACTCATGATATTATACACCTGGAGTATATAGGTAGAGCAATATATCACTCACACTCATGATATTATACACCTGGAGTATATAGGTAGAGCATATATATCACTCACACTCATGATATTATACACCTGGAGTATATAGGTAGAGCATATATATCACTCACACTCATGATATTATACACCTGGAGTAT
Source organism: Archivesica marissinica (assembly GCA_014843695.1). NCBI lineage: Eukaryota > Metazoa > Mollusca > Bivalvia > Venerida > Vesicomyidae > Archivesica > Archivesica marissinica. Next base: position 30,225,178 of record CM026394.1, read on the forward strand.
ATAGGTAGAGCATCTATATCACTCACACTCATGATATTATACACCTGGAGTATATAGGTAGAGCATCTATATCACTCATGATATTATACACCTGGAGTATATAGGTAGAGCATATATATCACTCACACTCATGATATTATACACCTGGAGTATATAGGTAGAGCATCTATATCACTCACACTCATGATATTATACACCTGGAGTATATAGGTAGAGCATATATATCACTCACACTCATGATATTATACACCTGGAGTATATAGGTATAGCATATATATCACTCACACTCATGATATTATACACCTGGAGTATATAGGTAGAGCATATATATCACTCACACTCATGATATTATACACCTGGAGTATATAGGTAGAGCATCTATGTCACTCACACTCATGATATTATACACCTGGAGTATATAGGTAGAGCATATATATCACTCACACTCATGATATTATACACCTGGAGTATATAGGTAGAGCATATATATCCCTCACACTCATGATATTATACACCTGGAGTATATAGGTAGAGCATATATATCACTCACACTCATGATATTATACACCTGGAGTATATAGGTAGAGCATCTATATCACTCACACTCATGATATTATACACCTGGAGTATATAGGTAGAGCATCTATATCACTCACACTCATGATATTATACACCTGGAGTATATAGGTAGAGCATATATATCACTCACACTCATGATATTATACACCTGGAGTATATAGGTAGAGCATATATATCACTCACACTCATGATATTATACACCTGGAGTATATAGGTAGAGCATCTATGTCACTCACACTCATGATATTATACACCTGGAGTATATAGGTAGAGCATATATATCACTCACACTCATGATATTATACACCTGGAGTATATAGGTAGAGCATATATATCACTCACACTCATGATATTATACACCTGGAGTATATAGGTAGAGCATATATATCCCTCACACTCATGATATTATACACCTGGAGTATATAGGTAGAGCATATATATCACTCACACTCATGATATTATACACCTGGAGTATATAGGTAGAGCATATATATCACTCACACTCATGATATTATACACCTGGAGTATATAGGTAGAGCATATATATCACTCACACTCATGATATTATACACCTGGAGTATATAGGTAGAGCATCTATATCACTCACACTCATGATATTATACACCTGGAGTATATAAGTAGAGCATATATATCACTCACACTCATGATATTATACACCTGGAGTATATAGGTAGAGCATATATATCACTCACACTCATGATATTATGTCTAAAGACAAGCAGTATTTTCTTGCAGCAATTTCCTTAAACTGCGCCATCAAGCTGGAGTGGATAGTGAAGCTCCACAAAACTGGCACATAGAATCTCCACCGCATGCCAAGCAGAGAGACAGCGTGTCATGTGGAGTATATGTTTTGAAGGTAAATGTAAAGCAAGTCATTAGTAACTCTCATTATACCCCTTGGTAACACCCGCAAATGAAGAATTAGTCCATCCGTCTCTCCATTCAGTTTGGCATTACTCTTCTTCTTTTTTTTATCTTCTATTACAAGAATATACATTAATATATTGATGAGTATGATGCGTATCAACAATTATTTACAGTAGATTTAAATCATGTATTACAAAGATAGTGTTTCATAAATGATGGTTCCTAGTCAAAAAGGTAAAATCCAACAGTAAGATTGTTTCCATTTGCAAATAATTTTAAAATTGAGTATGGTTACTAAGGAATCGACCACCGGGGGTTATAGAACTGTTTTGTATATTTGGCCATGTATATACATGTATTATCCGATATGAAGATTTTCATTTAGATTGATATCGACACTCTTTTCTCAACTATACTATAACAATCTCATTATCTGTCATGAATGTTGCCGGATAGGAGCTCTACTTTTCTCAACTATACTATAACAATCTCATTATCTGTCATGAATTTTGCCGGATAGGAGCTCTACTTTCTGATATTTATCGTTACAGCTTGCTGAAAAATATTTACAGTCACAAACTGTACTATTTTCCTGGACCAAACAGGATGTGGTCAGTGTCAGAGAAAGCATTGCCCGGCGACTAATTGCAGAAGGTATCCCAACTCAACCCACCTCTGCAAGTCCCTCAAACACCGATACAAGTAATGAGCATCAGGAGGACATAGCAGTTACAGCCAACAGTAATAAGGTGGTGTTATCAAGTTTGTCAATTATTTTTATTTATGTTCATTAACGCAGTAGGTCATTATATTGAGAGACCACTTACTAAAGGTTGTGGGTTCGAATCACAATACCAACAATAACTGTGGGTGGTACTTGAGAATGTACCAAGATGCAATCATGGAGAGCACCCTTTGCTTCAATTATAAACTTAAGCAAATGGATAGAATACAGTATGGATCTTTATACAGTCAAACCTGTGTTAGTGGTCACCTCTATTAAGCAGCAAGCCTGTATTAAGCAGCCAGATTCCCAAATTGCTATTTTATTATATGTCTGACCTCTATTAAGCATCCACCTGTGCTAAGCAGCCAGTTTCTGTGATTTCCCTGGCTGGCTGCTTAACACAGGTTTATTATATGTCTGACCTCTATTAAGCATCCACCTGTGCTAAGCAGCCACTTTCTGTGATTCCCCTGGCTGGCTGCTTAACACAGGTTTATTATATGTCTGACCTCTATTAAGCATCACCTGTGCTAAGCAGCCACTTTCTGTGATTCCCTGGCTGGCTGCTTAAACAGGTTTATTATATGTCTGACCTCTATTAAGCATCCACCTGTGCTAAGCAGCCAGTTTCTGTGATTTCCCTGGCTGGCTGCTTAACACAGGTTTATTATATGTCTGACCTCTATTAAGCATCCACCTGTGCTAAGCAGCCACTTTCTGTGATTCCCCTGGCTGGCTGCTTAACACAGGTTTATTATATGTCTGACCTCTATTAAGCATCCACCTGTGCTAAGCAGCCACTTTCTGTGATTCCCCGGGCTGGCTGCTTAACACAGGTTTATTATATGTCTGACCTCTATTAAGCATCCACCTGTGCTAAGCAGCCACTTTCTGTGATTCCCCTGGCTGGCTGCTTAACACAGGTTTATTATATGTCTGACCTCTATTAAGCATCCACCTGTGCTAAGCAGCCACTGTCTGTGATTCCCCTGGCTGGCTGCTTAACACAGGTTTATTATATGTCTGACCTCTATTAAGCATCCACCTGTGCTAAGCAGCCACTTTCTGTGATTCCCCTGGCTGGCTGCTTGACACACGTTTGACTACGTATCTATACAATATTAAAAACTGATTGTAAATTTCGATTTCTCGCGTGTCATTGTATTTGCCAATATGGCACATGAACATCATCCAACATTACAATACATGAATAAATATGTGATAAACCTTGTAAGGTAATGTTATTATATACTGTTGAACTTAATTGCCTCGAACTCAGTTAACTAGAATACCCTGTTGAATGTCTATAATGCATATTGTTCTACCTTCGATAATTCGAACACAGATAACTGAAACTCCGTCGTATAAACACGAGAGAAGGATATAGGTGTATTGTATAATAATATCTGTTAGCAAGTGCCTACTTGTATATCCGCTATCCAGTTGATTCATCACCAACTATCTATAGTTACCAGTATATTCCGTCGGACCGGGAACTACGAGAGATGGTACGGTGGTCGCCAGATATGACAGATGGGTTTTCATCCAGGTACTCCAGTTTCCTCCCACACTAATGATCACATGATTTCATCCGCGCCAACGAGAGTGATTAATATAAGTTGTTAAACCTTGTTTCGCAATTGTTGTAAAATAATAAATTTTAAACTTTAGAATATATCGCATTGTGTATTTATTAATCAACAATTTTAGGAAGACAAGCAAGATCCTAGGATAAGAAAAAGGAAGGATCAGGTAATCCCAGGAACTTATATAGGCCGAACTTTATCCCATGTGCAGGTGCACGAATATTGTAAACACTTTGCAATGCTTCATTCAGCTATATGATGTGTTGTGGTGTGTATGTATAGATGTATTACATTCAGCTATATGATGTGTTGTGGTGTGTATGTATAGATGTATTACATTCAGCTATATGATGTGTTGTGGTGTGTATGGATAGACGTATTAGTTTGTGTTGGTCTTAACAATGCATGCACAGATTGTCATAGTATCTCAGAAATGTTTGAATCATGTTGGAGAATTGAATCTTCGGATGTACTGAGCCCATTCATTTGGAAACGTTTGTTGTTAATGGAATTTATATAAGAAACTTTAATCAATTATTTGCATATTAGTCAACTTTTGTACTCATTCACATTTTCTACAAACACTTCTTATAAATTGTAATGTGCATGTTCCTCGGGTTGACCATCACGAGTGTAAAATTAGTAAAACATGGCTATGAAGATGAATGATATTGAGCTGATATTTTACAATATACGAAAGTCATACTATTGTAAAGGCTATTATTGAAAAGAAGCCGCAAGTATTGATTAGGAAATGTCACGTTTTGTGTTGCAGGTCGACATTTCAGAAATGGAATGTCCTTCTATGGGTGAAGTTGAAGACCATATCAGACAACTTGTGGCATTTGAGAGGGCTGACTCCGAAGACCATACTTTGGCTGGAGAGCTGGAAGACCAAAGTGGAGCTATCCCAGTCTTCTATTTAAACCCGGCCATTCAATATTTCTGTGACATCCAAAGACCGAAGGGGAAAACGTTTGCCGTTAAGCACACTGGATGGGGTCCTTTTATTGTTCTTTCACATGATGAATTTGATGATTTTATATCATTTAAAGCAAAATTGGATATCGAGCAACTTTTGTTGTTAGATATTCCTCTTCAGTATTTCCTGAAAATGCATGACAAACCTGTTAACATAAAATATCATACAGAAAATGTTGTGCAAGTCAATTCTCATGTGAAAGAACAGTACAATGAATGGTTGCAAGAAAATAAAGATAGACTAGAATAATTATAGAAGATGTTTATTTAGGAAATAATATTTGTCTTGCCGTGGTATATCGGCGAATAAACTATGTCCCTTTTTACAGTTAGAACAAAATGTGGTTAAAGTGTTTTAGCAAGTTGGATTTTCTCCAGAACCACTCCTTGAACCACTATGTCATGTAATTGAACAGAATTATGTCCCTTTTTACAGTTAGAACAAAATGTGGTTAAAGTGTTTTAGCAAGTTGGATTTTCTCCAGAACCACTCATTGAAGCACTATGTCATGTAATTGAACAGAATTATGTCCCTTTTTACAGTTAGAACAAAATGTGGTTAAAGTGTTTTAGCAAGTTGGATTTTCTCCAGAACCACTCATTGAACCACCATGTCATGTAATTGAACAGAATTATGTCCCTTTTTACAGTTAGAACAAAATGTGGTTAACGTGTTTTAGCAAGTTGGCTTTTCTCCTCAACCAATCATTCCATGTTAATGAAATTTCACATAAATGTTCCATATCAAAATATATCCTCTATATAAATCCATACACTACACTGTGGCCCACACAGCCATCTGGTCTGCCCACATATTTGGTTTGACTTACACATCCTGTAAAGTTTTGCGTGGAAGTTATTATCGTGGAAATATCTGATAGGTTTTCTGTTGAAACCTTGGCATATGAATCACTAACAGAGAATCATATTCACAATCAATCCACCTACACTGTATGATATGGTTAGCATGTTGTGACACTAACACAGACTCATATTCACAATCAATCCGCCTACACTGTATGATATGGTTAGCATGTTGTGACACTAACAGAGACTCATATTCACAATCAATCCACCTACACTGTATGATATGGTTAGCATGTTGTGACACTAACAGAGACTCATATTCACAATCAATCCACCTACACTGTATGATATGGTTAGCATGTTGTGACACTAACAGAGACTCATATTCACAATCAATCCACCTACACTGTATGCTATGGTTAGCATGTTGTGACACTAACAGAGACTCATATTCACAATCAATCCACATACACTGTATGCTATGTTACATTTGTGACACTAACACAGACTCATATTCACAATCAATCCACCTACACTGTATGATATGGTTAGCATGTTGTGACACTAACAGAGACTCATATTCACAATCAATCCACATACACTGTATGATATGGTTAGCATGTTGTGACACTAACAGAGACTCATATTCACAATCAATCCACATACACTGTATGCTATTGTTAACATTTTGTGACATTAACAAGATAACATTGTTTCAAACAACGCTCGTCTCGCCAACATACAATATAACTTGCTTGACAACATTAATGCAAATTTCCCAATTGTTCAACGTGATGTTCTTCCGATAGCTCTTTTTCAGTTTGCGTTCTTTCTATCAGGACATACATATTTAGATATTTGCGTGTTGTTATATTTTGATCTAGATTTGGTTGTAGATATTGTCATATATAGAGATTATATTAATTAGGATGTAGATATAATGATATATGTCTATTTGTGTATATAATCTATTGGATACCCACCTGTGTTGTGACGATTCGTCTTTTTGGTATTATTATGCCATGCACCAAGGTATACCACAAATCCTCATAACCCATGTAATGTTGTCCAGGTACAATCCTCATGACCCATGTAATGTTGTCCAAGTACAATCCTCATGACCCATGTAATGTTGTCCACGTACAATCCTCATGACCCATGTAATGTTGTCCACGTACAATCCTCATGACCCATGTAATGTTGTCCACGTACAATCCTCATGACCCATGTAATGTTGCACCAAGGTATACCACAAATCCTCATGACCCATGTAATGTTGTCCACGTACAATCCTCATGACCCATGTAATGTTGTCCACGTACAATCCTCATGACCCATGTAATGTTGTCCAAGGTTACACAATCCTCATGACCCATGTAATGTTGTCCACGTACAATCCTCATGACCCATGTAATGTTGTCCACGTACAATCCTCATGACCCATGTAATGTTGTCCACGTACAATCCTCATGACCCATGTAATGTTGTCCAAGTACACAATCCTCATGACCCATGTAATGTTGTCCACGTACAATCCTCATGACCCATGTAATGTTGTCCAGGTACAATCCTCATGACCCATGTAATGTTGTCCACGTACAATCCTCATGACCCATGTAATGTTGTCCACGTACAATCCTCATGACCCATGTAATGTTGTCCAAGTACAATCCTCATGACCCATGTAATGTTGTCCACGTACAATCCTCATGACCCATGTAATGTTGTCCAAGTACAATCCTCATGACCCATGTAATGTTGTCCAAGTACAATCCTCATGACCCATGTAATGTTGTCCAAGTACAATCCTCATGGTCCATGTAATGTTGTCCAAGTACAATCCTCATGACCCATGTAATGTTGTCCAAGTACAATCCTCATGGTCCATGTAATGTTGTCCAAGTACAATCCTCATGGTCCATGTAATGTTGTCCACGTACAATCCTCATGACCCATGTAATGTTGTCCACGTACAATCCTCATGACCCATGTAATGTTGTCCAAGTACAATCCTCATGACCCATGTAATGTTGTCCAAGTACAATCCTCATGACCCATGTAATGTTGTCCACGTACAATCCTCATGACCCATGTAATGTTGCTCCAAGTACAATCCTCATGACCCATGTAATGTTGTCCACGTACAATCCTCATGACCCATGTAATGTTGCCAAGTACAATCCTCATGACCCATGTAATGTTGTCCAGGTACAATCCTCATGACCCATGTAATGTTGTCCAAGTACAATCCTCATGACCCATGTAATGTTGTCCAGGTACAATCCTCATGACCCATGTAATGTTGTCCACGTACAATCCTCATGACCCATGTAATGTTGTCCACGTACAATCCTCATGACCCATGTAATGTTGTCCAAGTACAATCCTCATGACCCATGTAATGTTGTCCACGTACAATCCTCATGACCCATGTAATGTTGTCCACGTACAATCCTCATGACCCATGTAATGTTGTCCAGGTACAATCCTCATGACCCATGTAATGTTGTCCAAGTACAATCCTCATGACCCATGTAATGTTGTCCACGTACAATCCTCATGACCCATGTAATGTTGTCCACGTACAATCCTCATGACCCATGTAATGTTGTCCAGGTACAATCCTCATGACCCATGTAATGTTGTCCAGGTACAATCCTCATGACCCATGTAATGTTGTCCAGGTACAATCCTCATGACCCATGTAATGTTGTCCAAGTACAATCCTCATGACCCATGTAATGTTGTCCACGTACAATCCTCATGACCCATGTAATGTTGTCCAGGTACAATCCTCATGACCCATGTAATGTTGTCCAAGTACAATCCTCATGACCCATGTAATGTTGTCCACGTACAATCCTCATGACCCATGTAATGTTGTCCAGGTACAATCCTCATGACCCATGTAATGTTGTCCAAGTACAATCCTCATGACCCATGTAATGTTGTCCAAGTACAATCCTCATGACCCATGTAATGTTGTCCAAGTACAATCCTCATGACCCATGTAATGTTGTCCACGTACAATCCTCATGACCCATGTAATGTTGTCCAAGTACAATCCTCATGACCCATGTAATGTTGTCCAAGTACAATCCTCATGACCCATGTAATGTTGTCCACGTACAATCCTCATGACCCATGTAATGTTGTCCAAGTACAATCCTCATGGTACATGTAATGTTGTCCAAGTACAATCCTCATGGTCCATGTAATGTTGTCCACGTACAATCCTCATGACCCATGTAATGTTGTCCACGTACAATCCTCATGACCCATGTAATGTTGTCCAAGTACAATCCTCATGGTACATGTAATGTTGTCCACGTACAATCCTCATGACCCATGTAATGTTGTCCACGTACAATCCTCATGGCCCATGTAATGTTGTCCAAGTACAATCCTCATGGCCCATGTAATGTTGTCCAAGTACAATCCTCATGGTACATGTAATGTTGTCCACGTACAATCCTCATGACCCATGTAATGTTGTCCAAGTACAATCCTCATGGTACATGTAATGTTGTCCAAGTACAATCCTCATGGTCCATGTAATGTTGTCCACGTACAATCCTCATGACCCATGTAATGTTGTCCACGTACAATCCTCATGGTACATGTAATGTTGTCCAAGTACAATCCTCATGGTACATGTAATGTTGTCCACGTACAATCCTCATGACCCATGTAATGTTGTCCACGTACAATCCTCATGACCCATGTAATGTTGTCCACGTACAATCCTCATGACCCATGTAATGTTGTCCACGTACAATCCTCATGACCCATGTAATGTTGTCCACGTACAATCCTCATGACCCATGTAATGTTGTCCAAGTACAATCCTCATGACCCATGTAATGTTGTCCACGTACAATCCTCATGACCCATGTAATGTTGTCCACGTACAATCCTCATGACCCATGTAATGTTGCCCAAGTACAATCCTCATGACCCATGTAATGTTGTCCACGTACAATCCTCATGACCCATGTAATGTTGTCCACGTACAATCCTCATGACCCATGTAATGTTGTCCACGTACAATCCTCATGACCCATGTAATGTTGCCCAAGTACAATCCTCATGACCCATGTAATGTTGCCCAAGTGCATTACTGAGGCTGATCTCTCATACACGTGTGTGTATACATTACCTAGCTATGCTAGACGACAGTTAACCACAACAGCCAGTTCTAGGAAGAAGGTATGGTTGATATACACATATCATACATGCACTCTCACTACTTTGAAGAATTTCGCCGTACACTCTCTACTCCAAAATATGGTAGTTTCCTGCACGAACCCGTGCTTTTCTGAGGCTGATCTCTCATACACGTGTGTGTATACATTACCTAGCTATGCTAGACGACAGTTACCCACAACAGCCAGTTCTAGGAAGAAGGTATGGTCGATATACACATATCATACATGCACTCTCACTACTTTGAAGAATTTCACCGTACACTCTCTCTACTCCAAAGTATTACTCGATATGCGCATATCATACATGCACTCTCATTACTTCGATTACATTCTCTCTACTCCTAAGGTTGGCATTGTCTTTGTATGGACCCGTGGTTTCCTGTGCTTGTTCTCTCCTACAAGTATATGTACTAGGAAGAATATGAGCATGTTATCATCGCACTCTCTCTGTGAAGCATGTAACTAAATAGTATGGTAGCGGCTTTTAATTTTGGCATGGAGGCGTGGCTAAACAAATCACCGTACACTCTCAAGAACGAATTCACCACGCAATCTCTCTACTTAATTACTACCGCGAGGTGAAATTCCGAGGTGAGTGATATTTCCTTCACTAATTATTGTCGTTTATTTATTCATTCATTTATATCTATGAATAAGCTACTGTTATTTTGCAAGTATGTGACAATAATCAGTCTTGAAAATGAGTATATTTAAATTAGTATCGATACGTGTGTACACTGTAGTTGAATCAGGTTGAGGACGAATGTTATTACCTGCTACTTCACTACTTGGGAATACCGAAAACGGTTTTATCGGAAAGAACCGAAACAAATTATCATTATCAAAAACAAACTGTAATATCAAAAGTATCGATATTTAAGGATTTTTTATTGTAAATTATGTTATTAGTCTAATGGCAATTTGTATGCGAATTTTTTTAACAATTTAGCCATTTTTCGGGTTCCCTTTATATATCTTATTAAAAACGGGGTCTATCTAAAACGCGGACGCATTAAAAGCGGTGAGATAATAACTATTATATGAAAGGTACTTACAATCGCTGTGTCATGTTACTGTGTCAGTTGCTTTTTCGCTCATTCAGCGTGTTCCTTTCTTCAACAGTTCAAATTGTTGATGTAATTATAATTGTTATTTCTTTTCAAAATTATGCAGAACATATAAATGACAGCACTGAGATGATATTGCATAGATATATGTAATGATCACGAATGTGTATACACGACAAACCTTTCATTCAATAGGACAGAAATAATTAGGCCGACACTATTTTATGTGTTAAACGAGTCTTCCACAGCATGACTGAATGTCTGCAAGCACAGCTTCACGACTGTTTGGGCCACATAAATCGGAAACGAAATAATGGCGTTCCATGATTTAACTAACATGCACTGTGTGCAGATGTATTTCAACATCATGCCTGAGCACCCTACCAGCACACATACATCCTCTCTTCATTCAGTAATGGCATCATAACTTGCGTAACAGCATTACAAATGTTATGTATATCTGCAGGTAAATAATAACAGCATCAACACAATGGCATGAACATATATTTTGTATCTATATAGACCTTTACATGGCTTGGACAGCAATATGCATACATATGTCTCGATACTAATAGTAGTTTTGCAATTCAGTACATTATCCCCATCCCATTGATAAAATTGTCACTTGAAAATACTTTCAATGTCCTTACTTTTTAATATACTAATAATAATACGTTAAGTTAGTAATCAAAATATTGTTGGACCGCCGATTTCTTTGGATCGATAATTAAAGGTAACAGTACTACTATGCGGCAACATTTAACACCAAATGTGCTAATCACGTGCATGTACCAATCGTGGACACGTGTTTGATAATGACAATTATAACCCTTTTACAGGATTAACAAACTGCATTTAATCATTATTAATTAATACAGGTTTTTTCCCCATCTTCTACATTATTTCAATAATAATTGTTGTCAATAATTTTAACTGTTTGTTACATGTTTCATAGTTTGTATTTTTCATTGTTTTACATGTATATTTAAGCACCCCAAGATATCTTCTCAGTACCCACCGCTGCAGGTTCCAATCCCACTGGGGTCGGATTTTCACGTGAGGAAGCTAGCCAGCTTGCTTCCGGAAGGTCAGTGGTTCTACCAAAGTGCCCACCCGTGTCTTAAATACTGCACGCAGGGGCACTTGGGGTCGTCCTCCACCATAAAAGCTGGAGCTCGCCCAGATGGTTTGCCGGTGGCGAGGGTAAATAACCTTAATAAATAAATCCTCAGTACCAATCTCTTTGGTCCACCACGGAGGCCAAGTTATGTCTGTTCTTAGATTGCCATGAAGGCATACAGTGTTCAAATTGCAATTATATATAATTGGGTTCATAGTAAATGTATCCAATGCACATTTTTTCCTGGATTTGTTATTGGTTTTTGCTGTTTCATTTGCCAGGAGGAATATTTTCTAAACCCCCCACACCAATTTAAGGCCAGCTACGCCATTGCACATGTATATCTTGATGCTAATAAATCTGTTTATTAGACTTGTGTTCTTTGACATGTTTTTTTTTTTTGTATTTAGTTGCTTCCAATTTTCCCCTCCTCCCAGTCCCATAAATGTGAGAAGAAAACACTATGTGCAATTTCAAAGTCAGTGAAATCATTAAAGACATTAGATTTGACTTTCTTTCCAGATATTGAAAAATGAGCCAGAGGGTGTTAAAAAGATGTGGTCATACAAGAACAAGGGGACTTATTCCGTCTCCAGGTTCCAGTACAAAAGTATGAATAAATAGTTTTGCATTTTACCTTGAACTCGACCCAGTGACTTTATTTAATTCTTCATGCATTGATCATAGCACACAATCTCACTGACAGCTGATGGGGACACTAACATATTTTATGCTTTCAATACAAGATCATAATCTAAGTTCTTCGAGATGAGGCAAGGAGAAAAGTATTTACATAGGACGAAGAGGCACACTAGACAAGACAATATTATTTTTGATAAAAAGCTTTGGATAAGTCTAGATAGTCTGCATGTACTTATCCTGCAATTTTATACAGTTAGACCACTGTTAAGTCTAAAGTATGAGCTGCTAGCACATCCAATCATTGTCTTTTCTTATGATTATTTATTTGCAAGTATTCAGTATATTAACAATGAAATCGTCTTCAGTTTCAGTCAATTAAATTGAATAAGCGCAGGAAGATTGAGAAGACAATTGCATCACCTTCAGTAAGTGTTGTATTTGTTACAGATATCTAAAAAACTTATTTGTTTCAGCCTCAGGCCTTTAAAAAGTTCTGGGAAATATTTTGAGAATCTCTTAATGGAAAATAAGCTGAGACTACTACCGATATTAATACAAAGTTGATGCAATATTGAATGATGCCAATAGTTGTAATTTAGAATGTTTAGCTCCAAGAACATGTTAAACTAGACTGGTCTGCATTCAGGGGAACTTGTTCTGTCTAGTCAGTCATGTCAGTCATATTATTTGTAATATGTAATATTTTGTGCTCTGCATAATCAACGTTGAGCCAGGTTAAAGATTTTTATAATCTCACTGTTTGAATCTGAAGATTATAGCGTTATAAACAACTATATATTTCTATAAACTATTGAAAAGCGTAAAAAACGATATAATAATATGGCCAAATACTTGAATTTTGCAGAAAGACAAGAGAAAGTTTGGTTGGGCGAAACTAGGACGTGTACGTATACTGTGGCCAGTCGAAATAGTTGATGATGGTGTGGTTTATGTTAAATCTGACGATGCCACGTAAGTAACGGGCTTGGGCTACAGTAGTATTATACATCAACTACTTATATTATGAAATAGGAAAAATTTAACTATGTCAGGACTATCGAGTTTTCCTTGAACAAGAAACTCCACATTGCTTACATGTAGTACTTTAGGTCCCAGAAGCAGACTTGAACGTGATTAATTTAAGATATAGAACTTATACAGTACTGCAAATAAGTTTAAAATAAAATTTGTATTGACTATTACATATGGCAGTGGGTGGTTCTGGTTTCATATTAATATTGTCTTACATTTTTATAAATCTCAATGTAAATAAGATGTGGAGTCAGAATCACTGTTCCTGCCAGGTGCTATATGACCTATATATGTGTCGCAGTGCCGTAAAAACTAGGTCAGATGGGGATTTATTAAAGGAATAAAATCAACCTGTGTTGCGTTTATTGGGGATACAATACATTTGGGCTGTTTAACGTGTGTGGGGGGCGAACAATACATTTGGGCTGTTTAACGTGTGTGGGGGCCAAAGGCTTTTAGCTGTATTCAAGACTAAATGCTCGGAAATGAAACCCACAATGTCTATGGACAAATCATTAACAGGAAATGACATCAGTTCAAACAGGAAATGACATCATTGCTAGCATGTGATTTACTCTGCTAGGAATTTAGGATTTAAAGTGTTGATCATTATTTTCTATGGCATTTAAGATGAGCTGTCAGTAGTTCAGTGGTAACATGTAAATTCAGTATGTATCAGATTGCCATCTTGTCTGCAAGCAGACATTTAAAGCATGTGCTTGCTTTTATTTTAGAACATGATATGAAGTTTAAATTATTGACTGTATTGCTAAATGGCAAAATGACATTTGTTATTGAAACTACTTCTTTATTTGATGCACTGTCGGTGAGTGTGTATTGTGCTGAAAGCGGCATTGAATTCAATTAACATTAGATATTGTCAATACTCAATGGCGCAATGCTAAGAGCTAGGTTTTAATTTGCAGTCTGAACTCAAAGGACATAATTCCTTTCCGAGGAGATACTCAAATTAAGGAAGAGGGCTTAGGTAGTAGCATTAGTTAATTTTGTCTCGATTCTTCAGTTTTTGGTTGTTTTTATTTGTTTCAGTTCTTTGATTTCTTTCAGTACTTAACTCTTTGCAAGCTAGCGGTGAATAATTATTTTAGCTATTTATAGCTTTTATTTTACCCAGCATGCAAATAGTTAAATAGGCCATGTATTCGGAGAAGACTTTGGAGGATATTTGCTACATGTACTTATGGGCTGCACGTCTACCTAAGCCCATAAGTATGGCTATCCAACCAATTATTTTTCTGTCCATGGGAAGATCGTATGCAAATATGAACCAATGAGCTTTTGGCGGCCATTACTAAAACATGGAGGTGACAGTGTTCATGTCACTAGTTATTATTTGTTTTTCTTTACTACTTTTGTTAGTGTTGTTGTTATTTCTTGCACTTGTTGGTGTGATAGTAGGCATACATCGTTTCATCAGAATTTGGAATAGGCTTTATGGTTATGAATCATTTTGAGGTATGTAATTGAATTGAAAACATTGAAAACACAATTCACAAGAAAGCAGAAATTTGTATTCATTGATCTTAGTGTTATTTTGCTTTGTGTTATAATTACCATTCTATATTACTAAAACTTAATATTTTACTGGTCACATGGCTAATATACTTTGTTTATGAATATGATTGATGTCACAACTACTGGGGTAATTGCACCCCAGGAACAGTAGACTTATCACCACACAAGTTATAGACACATCGCTGTGCAAGTTTAGACATAAAAGCAAAGAATCTTAAAAGACTTTTATATATCACTTGGCTAAAAACTTGTGGGTTGATTTTATGGCCAAACTTCTTTGGTATAATTGCACCACATACAATATGGACAGATCTCCCCACAAGTAATAAGCTCAAATTGGTCAATGCTTCTTAAAGACACATTTATTTATCACCAACTTGTGAGGTGCATTGATGCTCAAACTTCTAAACACCACAAAAAAACAACCCCCACAAAAAACCAAAAACAACCAAAACACAAACACCAACACATTGATGCTCAAACTTCTGGAGTATCATTGCACCACATAAAATATGGACAGATCTCCCCACAAATAATGAACACATAGGAAACATGGTACATGGCCACTGAATTTGTCTCAATTGCATCTTTATCGTCTGTTTACAGCTTATCTGCAGTCAAAGATGCTAACCTCTACCTTGGAAGCATTCAAAGCCGACTTTCGTTGGGCCTTAAATCCACTACACGATGATCAACCATCAGATCCAGAACACGATCAACCATCAGATCCAGAACACGATCAACCACCAGAACCAGAACACGATCAACCACCAGAACCAGAACACGATCAACCATCAGAACACGATCAACCATCAGAACCAGAACACGATCAACCACCAGAACCAGAACACGATCAACCACCAGAATCAGAACACGATCAACCATCAGATCCAGAACACGATCAACCACCAGAATCAGAACACGATCAACCACCAGAACCAGAACACGATCAACCACCAGAATCAGAACACGATCAACCATCAGAACCAGAACACGATCAACCACCAGAACCAGAACACGATCAACCATCAGAACATCAGAACACGATCAACCATCAGAACCAGAACACGATCAACCACCAGAACCAGAACACGATCAACCACCAGAACCAGAACACGATCAACCACCAGAACCAGAACACGATCAACCATCAGAACCAGAACACGATCAACCACCAGAACCAGAACACGATCAACCATCAGAACACTCAACCACCAGAACCAGAACATGATCAACCACCAGAACCAGAACACGATCAACCATCAGAACCAAACACGATCAACCATCAGAACACGATCAACCATCAGAACCAGAACACGATCAACCACCAGAACCAGAACACGATCAACCACCAGAACCAGAACACGATCAACCACCAGAACCAGAACACGATCAACCATCAGAACCAGAACACGATCAACCACCAGAACCAGAACACGATCAACCATCAGAACACGATCAACCACCAGAACCAGAACACGATCAACCATCAGAACCAGAACACGATCAACCACCAGAACCAGAACACGATCAACCACCAGAACCAGAACACGATCAACCATCAGAACCAGAACACGATCAACCACCAGAACCAGAACACGATCAACCACCAGAACCAGAAGACGATCAACCATCAGAACCAGAACACGATCAACCACCAGAACCAGAACATGATCAACCACCAGAACCAGAACATGATCAACCACCAGAACCAGAACACGATCAACCACCAGAACACGATCAACCATCAGAACCAGAACATGATCAACCATCAGAACCAGAACACGATCAACCACCAGAACACGATCAACCATCAGAACCAGAACATGATCAACCACCAGAACCAGAACATGATCAACCACCAGAACCAGAACACGATCAACCATCAGAACCAGAACACGATCAACCACCAGAACCAGAACACGATCAACCACCAGAACCAGAACACGATCAACCATCAGAACACGTTCAACCACCAGAACCAGAACATGATCAACCATCAGAACCAGAACACGATCAACCATCAGAACACGTTCAACCACCAGAACCAGAACATGATCAACCATCAGAACCAGAACACGATCAACCATCAGAACACGTTCAACCACCAGAACCAGAACATGATCAACCATCAGAACCAGAACACGATCAACCATCAGAACACGTTCAACCACCAGAACCAGAACATGATCAACCATCAGAACCAGAACACGATCAACCATCAGAACACGTTCAACCACCAGAACCAGAACATGATCAACCATCAGAACCAGAACACGATCAACCATCAGAACACGTTCAACCACCAGAACCAGAACATGATCAACCATCAGAACCAGAACACGATCAACCATCAGAACACGTTCAACCACCAGAACCAGAACATGATCAACCATCAGAACCAGAACACGATCAACCATCAGAACACGTTCAACCACCAGAACCAGAACATGATCAACCATCAGAACCAGAACACGATCAACCATCAGAACCAGAACACGATCAACCATCAGAACACGTTCAACCACCAGAACCAGAACATGATCAACCATCAGAACCAGAACACGATCAACCATCAGAACCAGAACACGATCAACCACCAGAACCAGAACACGATCAACCACCAGAACCAGAACACGATCAACCATCAGAACCAGAACATGATCAACCACCAGAACCAGAACACGATCAACCACCAGAACCAGAACATGATCAACCATCAGAACCAGAACACGATCAACCACCAGAACCAGAACACGATCAACCACCAGAACACGATCAACCACCAGAACCAGAACACGATCAACTACCAGAACACGGTGATCAACCACCAGAACACGGTGATCAATCGTCAGAATATAGTGATAGTGCTGATGAAACATATCAGCCACATCTATCTGATGACGACAACAGTGACTAGTAACGGGTCACATATCAACGCTTGTAAAGGACAAACTGGCTTACCAGAAGGAGAAATGATTGCAGACAGTTGTTCGGAGAGTGAATGTAGTGACGTATTTCCTATGTTAACACAGAACAATATCACCAAAAAACATAAGGACATTATTCCACAAAGAGAACTTAATAAGTGTGATGACGATTCAGAATCAGATGAAAGCATTGATGAAGAAGAAATTCTTCGTGACTCTAGTAACCCAGGCATATATATAAAAAGTGTTACAGTCAAATATTTCAAAAGATGGATCGAGAAAGAAGCATAGTCGAGTGTATAATAGTTACCAATATTGTGGTGCTTGTCATGTGAAAGTATCAAACCTGTCTCAACACTTCAGTAGAAATACAAAAAGGCATCATGCACACGAGTCTTTCCCAGAAATTACGGCTTATAGGGAAGAGGACAACGACAAAGCGAAGAAAAACATGGGTACACTACTACGGGCAAAGTTTAATCACGAGTTCAATATGAAAACTCTTGGTAAAGGTAAAGGTGAAATACTGCTAGCAAGAAGGCCAGTTACTGAATTCACACTGAAACACTTTGGACCTTGTCCACAGTGTTTGTTTTGGTTTTCTAAAAGGCTACTTAGAAAGCATCAGAAGAAATGCCCTAAGCAAACTGATGTATTGCGTAGTGTTGGTGAGCTGACTACTCAGTCAGAATGTTTATCAGGACAGCTGAAGCCAATTGCAAGTAAGAGACTTATTAAAGAGGTATTTGGAAAAATGCTATCTGATGAGGTGTCTAAAGCTGTCAAGGGCGACACATTAATAACACAGTTAGGAAACCAGTGGATGGAAAAAAATGTTGGCAACGTTCTAAAACGCGGTGTGTATACCTCACAAATTCTGAGACTTGTTGGACGGTTCCTACTTAACTTGAGAAAGATTATACCAATTAATACAGTTCAAGAAACTTCTGTTTGGGATTACCTGAAGCCAGAATATTTCGATGATGTTGTCAAGGCCTGTATCTTGTCGGCATCGCCACTTGACGATGATGATGATGATGAAAGCCTTAAATCACCAAGCAATGCAATCAAATTAGAGTTTGATCTTAAACGGCTCCTGAATGGCAAAATTGGACTCGCCATCATGGGAAATGATGCACAAAGTCGGGAAGACGCAGAAAATGTGTTGAAGCTAGAGTTATGATGGAAGAAAGACGGTACTACACTGAGAAGCATCTCCCACTTCCTGAGGATATTGCACGTCTAAACCTGAATTTCAGACGTGTAGCTGGACTCATAGAAGCAAAGTTGGTTATGTATAATCGAAGGAGATCTGGAGAAGTGCAAGCTATGAGGTATGTTTCATATTAATTTTTAGTGCAACTATTCAAAATATTGCTCTTTATAAAACCGCTTGGCTGTGGACTACTACATTCTTAGACATATCAATATAATTTTACCAAGCCCTTTACGTACATAAAAACATGTTTTGTCAGTATCTGATCACATGAAACACCCAGCTAAGGAGTTACCATGTTGGAAATGCACTAATCACTACATAGGCTTGCTAACGTTTATACAAATATTTTGATTATACAGGTATGTTATTGGAATTGTTTAATATTCACCATTCATTTGTATGAATTTCAGAGTACAGGACTATGCACGGAGGACCAAAGGTCACTTGCATGAATATCTAGTTGGAGATCTCACAAAGTTTGAAAAGAAATTGCTGGAGACCCAGGAAGTAATGACGGTGAGGGGAAAGGTAAGTTATGTCTTGAGGTTGTTGGGCCGTAAATGAATACACTATAATTCAATATGAAATTGCACTATCTTCTTTCAAACACAGTCTTCGTGGAAATATATCTAAAAATCCTAAATACTTTTTATGTTGGCTCCAGGAAATGTCAAGTTTATCATGCCTGATTACGTACTGAGTGCTGTTCCTTAAACCAACATATGTATAGCAAAAACTTATCTTCAACATATCTTTGTCAATGCGGTCTTGTTGAAAGCAATCGTCACTTCTTCTTGGAATGCCCATTATATACCAACATCAGAGCTAAACTAATACAAAAAACGTCTATATACTATACTATAACTTTGTACTCTTTTACACGGAGATCAAAACCTCAACGGCAACATCAACAGTAGACTCTTTCTTGCTGTACATGACTATATAAGGGACAGTAAACGTTTTCCATGAACTTGACATCTCGACATTCCAAATATCAAATCTTAAGATCTTATTTCTTCTACTTATAATATAATGTATTTTTTCTTATTTCAACAATATCTTACAATACCTTTTTCTTTCTATCTAAAGCAAATTATGAATCTTATATTGTTAAATATTTCAAGCAATTTATTTTACCGACAAATTTACGGCAAATGATTTTGTAAGGAGAATACCTTTATAAGCTAATCCAGCTTTCGGCTCTAATCCTTTTTCAAAACATTGAATATTATATTGTAATGTAAATATATATGCTACATTGTTTGAAATAAAATATGTATAAACTAAATTGGCAACTTGAACAAAGTGATCACAGCTTAGTGCGGCAAATATAATGTCTAGAACTTGATGTACTACATGAAGTCTCTACCATTAGAAATCCATCATAAAAATACATTTTCCCACAGCACTCTGAATGGGCACAAACTTTAAAATCATGACGGTCAAATTGTGTCCTATAGAGTCCATATACCTCCCTAATTCAAGTTCTTTGTTCAGCTATAGGACAGGAAAAAGTCACGCTAAAATACATTACAATACCTGTTCATTTCGAAACTAACAAAAAGTTTGTATGTATTTTAAGGTTGCCAGACCAGTGCCCGTCATATTGCCAAGTGAGACGCGTGATGGATTGCGCTATTTGACAGACCTAAAAATCCGCGAGGCTGCAGGAATTGGTAGTTCAAATCATTTCATCTTTGCTTCACACGGTAATTACATATTATAAGTGTTTTTTGTGTGCAACTTCTAATTTAGTACGATTGTCAGACTTGAGAAATTGTCTGAAAAAAGACCGATTACTGTTAGACGTCTGTGTGTGGACCGATTACTGTCAGCCGTCTGTGTGTGGACCGATTACTGTCAGACGTCTGTGTGTGGACCGATTACTGTCAGACGTCTGTGTGTGGACCGATTACTGTCAGACGTCTGTGTGTGGACCGATTACTGTCAGACGTATGTGTCTGGACCAATTACTGTCAGACGTCTGTGTGTGGACTGATTACTGTCGGACGTCTGTGTCTGGACCGATTACTGTCAGACGTATGTGTGTAGACCGATTACTGTCAGACGTATGTGTGTGGACCGATTACTGTCAGATGTATGTGTGTGGACCGATTACTGTCAGACGTATGTGTCTGGACCGATTACTGTCAGACGTCTGTGTCTGGACTGATTACTGTCAGACATATGTGTGTGGACCGATTACTGTCAGACGTATGTGTGTGGACCGATTACTGTCAGACGTCTGTGTGTGGACCGATTACTGTCAGACGTATGTGTGTGGACCGATTACTGTCGGACGTATGTGTCTGGACGATTACTGTCAGACGTCTGTGTGTGGACCGATTACTGTCAGACGTATGTGTCTGGACCGATTACTGTCAGACGTATGTGTCTGGACCGATTACTGTCAAACGTCTGTGTCTGGACCGATTACTGTCAGACGTATGTGTGTGGCAGTTGGTCAGGAGGTTTCGCGGTGACTGTACATGCCATATAATAAATAGGGGTGGTTGCAAAAGGTTTAATGTGACTGTGTCGCCAGTTTCGGTTAAAACAAAATAAAATGATTGTCCTGGTCATTACAAAGTACGTGACTACAAACATCTATAAATAGAACAAGCAATGTTATGAGGCTAATTTGCACGAAACGACGTCCGGTAATTGTTAGCATACTGGACCGGCAATCCAGAGATCTGGGTTCGATCCCAGCTATGCCGACAGATTTTCCTGCAACATTATATATATACTGTGGTGATCTGGATCTATTCATGTGGTACATGATAAAATAGGGTTTTGTACTAGATTTGGCTCTGGTTATGTTTTGATCATGTGGGTAATTTGTAAAGTGGCTGTTCCGTGTCAATGGGATAATAGCATTTATTAATCATGTTGGTGTTATCAGGGTGAGTTGCATAATAAAGTGTAATCGTTACTGCTCTATACATATGTAAAACTAGTTATCATACTGTTTCAGGACAGAGTATTGTCTGGGCATATGATGCTTTGAAAAATGCTGCTTGTGCTGCACATCTAACCCAAGCACTGTTACCAGTACCAATCTTCGGAAGTATATGGCCACAGTTACTCAAGTCTTGGACTTGAAGGACAATCAGATGCATTGGGTCCTAAACCATCTTGGCCATACCATGGATGTGCACAAACTCCATTACAGGTAATTTGCAAGAACTTACATAATTCTCTTTAAGGCACCAGGAAAGAGTACACTAGTCTAGAATATGTCAAGTCACACACCTAGTCGTGTTGAGGGTACACAATAAACTTGTAACTACTTAAAAGTACACGATAATGACAATGCATTCAAATCTAAGGGTGTTTAGTAGAGTAAGTAACATTTTTTAGTTACTGTGGATAATTGACATTCAAATCAACATTAATTGATCACATGTAATATCGTAATGGTTGTGATGTGTATAATACATATTGTATTAGTAATCAAATTGAATAACTGACCAATCATTATTATACATATATAAATTTATATACTTAAAACCGTAACATCCAGTTTTCAACATACTTTGTACCTCAATCCTAGTCTGTCTACTCATCCGTCCTGTAGGGTTGGTGTAGGATCCTAGTCTGTCTACTCATCCGTCCTGTAGGGTTGGTGTAGGATCCTAGTCTGTCTACTCATCCGTCCTGTAGGGTTGGTGTAGGATCCTAGTCTGTCTACTCATCCGTCCTGTAGGGTTGGTGTAGGATCCTAGTCTGTCTACTCATCCGTCCTGTAGGGTTGGTGTAGGATCCTAGTCTGTCTACTCATCCGTCCTGTAGGGTTGGTGTAGGATCCTAGTCTGTCTACTCATCCGTCCTGTAGGGTTGGTGTAGGATCCTAGTCTGTCTACTCATCCGTCCTGTAGGGTTGGTGTAGGATCCTAGTCTGTCTACTCATCCGTCCTGTAGGGTTGGTGTAGGATCCTAGTCTGTCTACTCATCCGTCCTGTAGGGTTGGTGTAGGATCCTAGTCTGTCTACTCATCCGTCCTGTAGGGTTGGTGTAGGATCCTAGTCTGTCTACTCATCCGTCCTGTAGGGTTGGTGTAGGATCCTAGTCTGTCTACTCATCCGTCCTGTAGGGTTGGTGTAGGATCTTATCAATGAATACTTTTAATCGGACCAGTTCTTTATATAATTTAATTTATTGATGGATTAAAAAAAGTTACTTGTCCCATCAGATGTATTGACTTAACACTTTTGTCTTGTCACGTTTGTCACTCGTAAAAAATACCAGACAAGTGTATGTTTGTTAGGTCTGTTGTCTGATCAATCGAAAGGGCATTTATTTAAATTCTATCAAAAATTAACGTTTATCATTTGAAAGAATATCATATTTCTCAAAATATTTGTTTTCAGAGCTACTAGTGACATACTAGAAAGAACACAAATAGCGAAGATATTACTCCTGCAGGACCAGGGCCGTGTTGGTGAGTTCAAAAATAAATGTCTAGATGACATAGACTTGGAAGGTTAGTACAACAATATTCCTATCATATTAGTACCAGGACGCTTTTATTACTGGTTGTGAAGTCCACCTCCGTGGTCGAGTGGTTAAGGTCGCTGACTTGTATACCACTGTAACCTATCGTCACTGGTGGTCACGCATTCAAACCCCGCTCAGGCCGTGTCTATTTGTATGAACAAGTTGGCAGTTTCTTACGGAGGTTGGTGCACCAAGTACTGGTTAACTGCTGCGGCCTGCCCAGGAAAGGTGTTGTTAGGTAAACTGCCCCCTGCGATATAGCCCAAAATGTCGCTGATGAATGCGTAAAACCCCAAAACAAATGCACAAACAAAAATTACCACTAGGCCACTACACATATTTCACATTTTTACAGCACTCCTTAAATTGTTGCCATAAATGCAGGTTATGGAGGACAACATGATCCTGTCAAATGTGTCGTCTGCGTTATTAAATGGGGGTCCTTGTGTCACTCTTGACCTGTACATTTTGTACTTGGAAGAAAGTACGGTTTTGCATGCAACCCGATTATTGTAACATTATATACTGTTACTTGTTTGAATGTCTTTATTATACTCCTGTGGAACTTAATATATTGCATGTCATTAACCTTCTATGCTATTCTACCTTACAGAAATTGTTATTGGTGAAAAACATGGGCCAAACATACAGAGAGAAACTACTGGGCTTGATTTGACAGAAGAAATCCGGGGCACGGATGATATAACTTCCCCTGATATATTGAATGAGACCTTAATTGAAGCAGATAACTTTTTTGGTGATATTGGTCAATCGGATGACACTCTAACTGAACGGAGAAAGCCCAAGAAAGTACCGAAGAATGTGCAGAGATGCAAATGGTGTGATGAGGAGGAAGAAGAGATAAAGTTGTTGTTCAGAAAGTTTTTTGATTTGAAAGTTAGGCAAACAGCGGCTTAATCTGCAAAAGAAAGAGACATGTTGAAGAAAAAGGTCTTTCGAATGATAGACAATCTGAACTAATTACCAAATTTGTAAGTGACAACTAATTACCAAATTTGTAAGTGACAAGCCTACAGCAGCTACATGCGGCCTCTGCTAGGACAGGTTGGAGATAGTGATACCCACGTGGTGTCCATTGTAATGTAAATACAGTTATCCCAAGTTAAATATGATTTAAGTGTTAAATACGGCAACAAATGATTCTACATTTCTGTGTAATTTAGTGTTTGCTGAAGCTGAGTTTATCTGATATTGCTAGTATCCAACTTTATATTGCGTTTCTTAATTCAATGTGATTAAAAGTACTCATCTTGAAATATTTACATTGCTGTTGCATTTCATTTGATAAACGTATGTGCCCTGTTTGTGTCCATTTTCGTATGAATTTCCTCACTAATGATATGCAGTTGACATGCACACTAGAAGATATGGGCATGCTCATTCAGTATTTGCCAGCCTTCCATTGATATTAAAGGTGTGTTTTAAGAGTTTACCCTTATCCAATGATGATCTAATTACCAGCTCCATCACACGGTAAATCGTAAATATTACCTAAATACATTCTTTGTATCATTGAAAACAATAAATAATGTAAATGTAGGTAATGACTCCCTGTTTAATAGTTTCTATCGGGGTAAGGACTACAGTGGGCATCTTTAATGTTAGCGTGCCTCCACACGCTAACCGTAATGTAATGTTCCCCACAAGTATTGATATATTCACACAAGTATGGTCTATGTCACCTCACTTAACGGACAAAGTGAGCATAACCCAGTAGTCTGTTCTGTACAATATTGCAACTCACAATGCCATATCCCCGCAAGTACCCTCTCATGCGTACGTCCGTATGTCCGTCTGTCTGTCCGTCCGTCTGGCGGTCTGTCTGTCGGTGGAGCATCTTCTGCTTTGTACACTGTCCTCCAAAACAACGGCTTTGATGTTTTCATGATGTATATGTAATGGTCATTTAGCGTGCATATGTCACATTACGCGCGAAACAGAATTATAAGATGTACATGTATGTAAATGCTGTATGTAGGCCTACAGCGGTACTCAAATCAATCTAAAAACAGCAACAATTAGGGGGCGACGTTTCGCTATTTCTTTAGTATTTATACGGATATCCATAATTCGATTATTAGGGGTAGCGCCGCGTACGATCTATGCTGTTTATAATGGAGCTAAAAGACTTGGCCTACGAATCTGACGTCATCAATTTTTCGGATCGGCGTTAGAGCGTAGACATCTGTATAATTCGACGTAGCTCGGCGAGACCGATACGACGATATCTTTCCTTTATTTATACGGCGAGTAGTTTTCGAGATATCGCGGTTTAAAGAATTGATATATCATTAAAGTCCCGTAATGAAAATGAAAAAAATATTTAAACGTAACTATACGTTAGTTCTAATATACGCGTATCGACGTCACGAGTCCGACGCGACCCTTCATTTTGATATATCATTAGTCGATATATCTATAATACTGATTATCTCCCTTTAATCGTAAATAAGTTTGAAGAAAAATGAACTTTCGAGGAAACTGGCCGTGTTTGGTATCGTCGGAAAGATCTCGAAGAGTCAATGACGAATTCGCGACTCAATTAATGGTCCGACCTCATACCGGAAGTAGTGATCCGAAAAACCGGAAGTACCGATATAAATTCGTTATATAAGCTTTATTATAGGTCCTATCTATCCTGGGGTTTCGATAATCGTATTAAACGATTATACGTTCCGAGCCTACGATTTTCAAAATGGAGGATATAAATGGCGGGAAAACACTACCTCATAATTAATGGTCCATTCGACTCGGGGTGTGTTGATTCATTTTTGTCCGTATCTACCTTTAATTCTAATTACGTAGCTAATGTCCGTACACAATTACCTCCCTCTACACATTCTCATTATACCGATAAAATGATTATATTACTACAAGATATACACACTATCTCACCATATATACATTCATTACTACAAGATCTACACACTATAACACCATATCTACGTACATTATTACAAGATATATCAACTATCTCACCATATTTACATACATTACTACAAGACATACACAGTATCTCACCATATCTACATACATTAATACAAGATATACACACTATCACACCATATCAACGTATATTACTACAATAACTACACACTGTCTCACCATATCTACATACATTACTACAAGATATACACACTATCTCACCATATCTACATACATTACTACAAGATATACACACTATCTCACCATATCTACGTACATTACTATAAGATATACACACTATCTCACTATATATACGTACATTACTACAAGATATACACACTATCTCACTATATATACGTACATTACTACAAGATATACACACTATCTCACTATATATACGTACATTACTATAAGATATACACACTATCTCACTATATATACGTATATTACTACAAGATATACACACTGTCTCACCATATCTACATACATTACTACAATATATACACACTATATCACCATATCTACATATATTACAACAATATATATCCACTATCTCACCATATCTACATACATTTCTACAAGATATACACACTATCTCACCATATATACATACATTGCTACTAAATATACACACTATCTCACCAAATCTACATACATTACTACAAGATATATCCACTATCTCACCATATTTACGTACATTACTACAAGATATACACAGTATCTCACCATATCTACGTACATTACTACAAGATATACACACTATCACACAATATCAACGTATATTACTACAATAACTACACACTGTCTCACCATATTTACGTACATTACTACAAGATATACAAAGTATCTCACCATATCGACATACATTACTACAACAAATTATTCACTATCTTACCATATCTACATAAATTACTACAAGAAATTATTCACTATTTCACCATATCTACATTCATTACTACAAGATCTACATACTATTTCACCATATATACATTCATTACTACAAGATCTACACACTATCTCACCATATCTACATTCATTACTACAAGATCTACACACTATTTCACCATATCTACGTTCATTACTACAAGATATACACGCTGTCTCACCATATCTACGTTCATTACTACAAGATATACACGCTGTCTCACCAAATATACATACATTACTACAAGATCTACACACTATTTCACCATATCTACATACATTACTACAATATATACACACTATCTCACAATATCTACATATATTACAACAATATATATCCACTATCTCACCATATCTACATACATTACTACAAGATATACACGCTGTCTCACCATATCTACGTACATTACTACAATATATATACACTATCTCACCATATCTACATACATTTCTACAAGATATACACACTATCTCACCATATATACATACATTGCTACTAAACTTACACACTATCTCAAAATATTTACATTCATTACTACAAGATCTACACACTATATCACCATATTTACATTCATTACTACAAGATATATCCACTATCTCACCATATTTACATACATTACTACAATAACTACACACTGTCTCACCATATCTACATACATTTCTACAAGATATACACACTATCTCACCATATATACATACATTACTACAAGATATACACACTATCTCACCATATCTACGTACATTACTACAAGATATACACACTATATATACGCACATTACTACAAGATATACACGCTGTTTCAGCATATCTACATACATTACTACAATATATACACACTATATATACGCAATTACACAAATATACCTATTCACCATATCTACATACATTACTACAAGATATACACACTATCTCACCATATCTACATACATTACTACAAGATATACACACTATATATACGCACATTACTACAAGATATACACGCTGTCTCACCATATCTACATACATTACTACAATATATACACACTATATCACCATATCTACATACATTACAACAATATATATCCACTATCTCACCATATATACATACATTTCTACAAGATATACACACTATCTCACCATATCTACATACATTGCTACAAGATATACACACTATCTCACCATATCTACATACATTACTACAAGATATACACACTATGTCACCATATCTACAAACATTGCTACAAGATCTACACACTATATCACCATATCTACATACATTCCTACAAGATATATCCACTATCTCACATATTTACATTCATTACTACAAGATCTGCACACTGTATCACCATATCTGCGTACATTACTACAAGATATACACACTATCTCAACATATCTAAGTACATTACTACAAGATATACACACTATCTCATCATATCTACATATATTACACCAATATAAATCCACTATCTCACCATATCTACGTACATTACTAATAGATATATACACTATCTCACTATATCTACATTCATTACTACAAGATATACACACTATTTCACCATATATACATTCATTACTGCAAGATCTACACACTATATCACCATATCTACGTACATTCCTACAAGATATATCCACTATCTCACCATATTTACGTACATTACTACAAGATATACATTGTGGGCTTATATCTCTGCACACCATTGAAATCAAGTCGCTAAACTGTCATCTAGAGCACAAGTGTGGGCTTATATCTCTGCACACCATTGAAGTCATGTGGCTAAACTGTCAAATAGAGCACTATTGTGGGCTTATCTCTCTGCACATCATTGAAGTCAGGTGGCTAAACTGTCATCTAGAGCACTAGTGTGGGCTTATATCTCTGCACACCATTGAAGTCAGGTGGCTACATTTTCAAATAGAGCACTATTGTGGGCGTAACTCGCTGCACACCATAGAAGTCAGGTTGCTAATCTGTCATCTAGAGCACTATTGTGGGCTTAACTCTCTGCACACCATTGAAGTCAGGTGGCTAAACTGTCATCTAGAGCACTATTGTGGGCTTATATCTCTGCACACCATTGAAATCAGGTGGCTAAACTGTCCTCTAGAGCATTATTGTGGGCTTATATCTATGCACACCATTGGAATCAAGTCGCTAAACTGTCATCTAGAGCACAAGTGTGGGCTTATATCTCTGCACACCATTGAAGTCAGGTGGCTAAACTGTCAAATAGAGCATTATTGTGGGCTAATCTCTCTGCACACCACAGAAATCAGGTGGCTAAACTGTCATCTAGACCACTAGTGTGTGCTTATATCACTGCACACAATTGAAGTCAGGTGGCTTAACTGTCATCTAGAGCACAATTGTGGTCTTATATCTCTGCACACCATTGAAGTCAGGTGGCTTAACTGTCATCTAGAGCACTATTGTGGGCTTATCGCTCTGCACTACATTGAAGTCAAGTTGCCAAACCGTCATCTAGAGCACTATTGTGGGCTTATATCTCTGCACACCATTGAAGTCAGATGGCTAAACTGTCAAATAGAGCACTATTATGGACTTAACTCTGCACACAATTGAAGTCAGGTGGCTTAACTGTCATCTAGAGCACTATTGTGGGCGTATCTCTCTGCACACCATTGAAGTCAGGTGGCTTAACTGTCAACTAGAGCATTATTGTGGGCGTAACTCTCTGCACACCATTGAAATCAGGTGGCTAAACTGTCATCTAGAGCATTATTGTGGGCTTATATCTCTGCACACCATTGAGGTCAGGTGGTTAAACTGTCAAATAGAGCACTATTGTGGGCTAATCTCTCTGAATACCATATAAATCAGGTGGCTAAACTGTCATCTAGAGCACTAGTGTGTGCTTATATCACTGCACACCATTGAAGTCAGGTGGCTTAACTGTCATCTAGAGCACAATTGTGGGCTTATATCTCTGAACACCATTGAAGTCAGGCGTCTAAACTGTCATCTAGAGCACTATTGTGGGCGTAACGCTCTGCACACCATTGAAGTTAGGTGGCTAAACTGTCATCTAGAGCACTATTGTGGGCTTATCTCTCTGCACACCATTGAAGTCAGGTGGTTTAACTGTCCTCTAGAGCACTATTGTGGGCGTAACTCTCTGCACACCATTGAAGTCAGGTGGCTAAACTGTCATCTAGAGCATTATTGTGGGCTTATATCTCTGCACACCATTGAGGTCAGGTGGTTAAACTGTCAAATAGAGCACTATTGTGGGCTAATCTCTCTGAATACCATATAAATCAGGTGGCTAAACTGTCATCTAGAGCACTAGTGTGTGCTTATATCACTGCACACCATTGAAGTCAGGTGGCTTAACTGTAATCTAGAGCACAATTGTGGGCTTATATCTCTGAACACCATTGAAGTCAGGCGTCTAAACTGTCATCTAGAGCACTATTGTGGGCGTAACGCTCTGCACATCATTGAAGTTAGGTGGCTAAACTGTCATCTAGAGCACTATTGTGGGCTTATCTCTCTGCACACCAGTGAAGTCAGGGTTATAAAAACTGTTCTCTAGAGCCCCTATTGTGTGCCGTCACCTCTCTGCAACCATGAATGTCAGTTGTCTACTGTCATCTAGAGCACTATTGTGGGCTTATATCTCTGCACACCATTGAAGTCAGGTGGCTAAATTGTCAAATAGAGCACTATTGTGGGCGTAACTCTCTGCACACCATAGAAGTCAGGTTGCTAATCTGTCATCTAGAGCACTATCGTGGGCTTAACTCTCTGCACACGATTGAAGTCAGGTGGCTAAACTGTCATCTAGAGCACTGTTGTGGGCTTATATCTTTGAAGAACAAAACCATAGCGTTTTGTGATTTTATATTCTCAAATGACCTAGATATGATTGCTGTTACTGAAACATGGCTAGGCACTTCAATTGATAAAACGTGTTTAAGTGAACTGCTGCCAGAAGGGTACCATATTAAACATGTCCCTCGCCCTGGTAGTCGACGTGGCGGGGGTGTGGCTCTGATATATAAAACTGGAATAGATGTCAACATTGTGTCCTCTACACGTGACAATGAATTTTCAACCTTTGAGTATTTAGATTGTAATGTAAATATTAAGTCCTATTCATTACGCCTATCAGTAATGTACAGACCACCCCCAAATAAAGAAAATGGTTTGAAAACTAACGTATTTCTTGAAGACGAATGGCCACTGTTCTTGTCCAAATACAATTCATTGACAAAAATATCATAATCACTGGAGATTTAAACTTTCATTTGGATAACCACTCTGACCGTGATGCAATAAAATTTAACAGTATTCTACAATCCTGTGACATGACACAACATGTGAAAGAGCCTACCCACGTCCGTGGTCACATCCTGGATGTGGTCATTACTAGGGAAAATGACAAAACTGTGTCAGAAGTAGTGGTCACTGACCCAGGTTTTTCAGATAACTCGGGCAAAGTGACAAGAGACCACTTCGCAGTCATATTTCATGCAAGAGCGGCGAAACCGGCTCCTGTACGAAAAACAGTGTCGTATAGAAAATTCCGTTCAATAGATGTAGATATTTTCAAAAGTGACATCATGGCATCAGAAAAACTTCGCAATAGTTTGCAATGCACGGATGCTGACGATCTTGTCAGCATATACAACAGTGAACTTTCTGCATTGGTTTATAAACACGCCCCTTTACGTACAAAAACGATTACATTAAGGCCTTCATGTCCCTGGTTTACAGAGGAACTCCACGATGCCAAACATGTAAAGCGTAAATTTGAACGCAAGTGGAAAAAAATCAAGATTAACTGTCGACCATGAAATATACAGGAGTCAGTGTGCCAAGGTTAATAAAATGTTGAAACAAGCACGGCTTGACTACTTTTCTGATAAAGTAATATCTTGCGGTCGTGATCAAAAAAGCATGTTCAAAATCACTAAACACCTGCTTGAAGGCGATAGTGAAATAGCACTTCCATCAGGCAAAAATCCCAATGAACTAGCACAGGAATTCAGTGACTTCTTCATTTCTAAGGTGGAAGGCATTAGAAATGACATATCTTCAAACTCCCAGTCTGAACTGGGTCCATTGAACATTGAAACAGAGAAACTCCCTCACATAAGCTGCTTGAACAATTTCTGTCCATCATATGAGAAAGAAGTCGAACAGTTCATTAAAAAAGGGCCAAATAAATCCTGTGAAATTGATCCAATTCCGACATGGCTACTGAAATCTTGTCTTAGTGAAATCCTACCAATAGTGACACAAATTGTAAATATTTCATTGGAAATAGGCAATGTACCAAAGTCATTCAAAATCTCCCGGGTAAGACCGTTGCTGCTGAAAAAACCAAGCCTTGATCAAAACACTTTGAAGAACTACAGGCCCGTGTCAAACCTGCCTTATGTCTCGAAGATTCTGGAAAAAGTAGTAAATAGTCGAATTGATGAACATTTGACAAGTAATAACGTACACGAGGTACATCAGTCTGCGTACAGGAAGTTTCATTCCACAGAAACTGCCTTACTGAAAGTCCAAAACGATATACTCCAATCTCTGGACCAGAACAATGCTACAATCCTTGTGCTTTTGGATCTAATCTGCTGCATTTGATACCATCGACCATAGAACACTTTTACAGCGTCTCGAATTTCATTTTGGAATTACTGGAAAACCTCTCCAATGGATATCATCTTATCTTACCGACCGTTATCAAGCAGTATGTATCGATGGAAAATTATCCAACTCAGTGCTCATGAATTTCAGTGTTCCACAGGGGTCTGTTTTAGGCCCGAAATTTTACACTATGTATACCAAGCCTGTAGGAGCCTTTGTAAACACCATGGACTGAACCATCACATTTATGCTGACGATTCCCAGCTTTACCTTTCATTCAAACCAACCGTTCAAGCTTCACAAGCAGAGACACTACTTCGAGTGGAAAACTGTCTACAAGACATTGTTGCTTGGGTGCATGCCAATATGTTAAACTCAATACTGATAAAACTGAAATGATTATGTTTTCTAGTCAGCGAAATTTTCAACACATTGAAAACATAAATGTGAAAGTAGGAGACTCAAATACAGAACCATCAACATGTGTGAGAAATCTAGGAGCTTTCCTAGACTCAAGAATGGATATGGACAAACATGTAAATTCCGTGACAAAATCATGTTATGCGCAGATCCGGCGGATTGGACACATTCGGCAGTATTTAACAACAGACGCCACGAAAACTCTCATAAACTCACTCATTACATCCAGGGATCTTTTTTATAAATATCCATGAATTTAGCTTATAATAAATGATGGAAGTCGTGATAGCCTAGTGGTAGCGCGTTCGCTGCTTCAGGTGCTAAATGCCCGGCGTTCGAACCCCGCTGGAGCCATTACGATTGTGCCCTTAGGCAAGGTATTTAAAGTCCACGTTGTCCCTTCTTATTCCCTCGTGGCGATGGATTCCGTCAGGAGATGAGGCATCGACAATGATAAATATAAGTTGAAAGAACTTCTTTCACAATCGAGTTAAAATATTTATTAATGATGACTCGATAAAACAATTAGTTTCAGACCTTTGAACCACAGCGTAAAAAAGTGTGAACATGCTGGCGTGATTGCATAGAAACACAGTAAATGTTATGTTATGATTAAGAAATAATAGTTGTCTTTCAGCTGTTTATTGGCGAATAAAACATGGTTTGGAGTTCTGACGCGTAGGAATTAACCGTATGCCTAAGTTGTTATTTCTGACGCTCAGAACGACACATACTGTTTTATTCAACAATAAATAATGCAAATATAAATATTATTTCGATTCTAACATGACCAAATGATATAGAAAACGCAAAATTATTTTTACAGTGTGTAATGGCGTCACAAAACTACAAAAATGACGTCACGCGCTAAGCCATGCTTTATTGAAGATTTAACAACGGTAAATATCTTCGTTGCGTATAACGGACAAAATGCTGATTCATGTTAGAATTGGGATTAGCAAACGAAGACTTTTAATGGATTACTAACAATATAATGTACATGGAGTCATTAGTTGTAATTGTGTTAGGAGTTTAACCACCATTAAAACACTGTCATGACGTCATACTTTTGTACTTACAGTCCATTATTATTAATTATTAATATACAGACGGATCTGTAGTACAGTGGTAACACGCTTGACTGGTAATCCAGGGATAGCAGGTTCGATCCCCCGTCTGACCCTAATAAAATGAACAGTTTTTCAGATGGGACGTTAAACCGAGGTCTCGTGTCGGTGCTTTACACCGTGCACGTAAAAGATCCAGAGGAGATTCCGGAATGGGTCTCTGTCTGTATCATGCACTATCCTCCAAAATCTAAAATAACTAATCTCTTCAGGAGGCGTCGCTCATATGGGCAACCGGTAGCGACGATAAATAAACGTAAAACACACACATTATTAATATTGGACTGGTGTGAAAATGCCAGAGCATTATATCAAATTCCAGGCATACATGTATGAATTTAGCAATTTTAATTAGTAGGTTCTTGGTTTAAACATATATATTCCACTATATACATTCACCAATCACAAATCAATACATGTACACAAAACCAAAGAATAGGTAAGGATTAAAACGGAGTTTATATAGTTTTATCTCCTCCCTAGTATGTTCTTGATATATACGTGTGTGTTTTAAGAATCCAATATGTAAAATATTGGTAGTGTCTTCGGCGCTACGCGCCTCACACAGTCCAATATTATACATATTGGGTCGTATCTAACGGCTTATATCCTATACACAGCTGAGTTCATACGCCGATCATCAAGCTATAATTGGTACTGGAAGAACACGGCTGCCTACGAGCAGTATGTATCCGGGTAGAACCACCGACCTTCCACAAGCCAGATGGAGAGCTTCTTGAAATAATTCGACACCCAAGTGGAATTCGAACCTGCTGCAATGGTGGGCAAGTAATTGGAAGTGAACGACCATAACCACCCGACAATTGAAAGTTTAAGCTTTATTTATTTTACAACGATTGCGAAGCAAGTTTTAACAACTTATATTAACCACTCTCGTTGGCGCGGATGTAAGCGTATATGTGTTCATTCGTGTGGGAGGAAACCGGAGTACGCGGAGAAAACCCACCTGCCCGATCTGGCGACCAACGTACCATCTCACATACTTCCCTTTCCGAAGATCGAACCCGGGTTGCATCGGTGAGGAGCGAGCTCGCTAACCACTGCGCTAATCAGACAGACAAGTGAAGCCTCATTTGGAGTTATTAGACATATGGGATATGGGAACTGTTGTAGATAAGTGTTTGTTATATATACTTTATTTATTTTACAACAATACCTTCGTACCATCTCACATACTTCCCTTTCCGAGGCTCGAACCCGGGTTGTGTTTGTGAGAAGCGAGCGTGCTAATCACTGCACTAATCGGACATCACTAATCTGTGGTCGACATACTTCTATATACATCTTATAATGCAGTAAACAATAACAGCAATATTGAATATCGCCTTAGTAGCTCAATTTAATGTTAAAACGATGTGTAGAACTGTGCATTAACAATCCATTGCATACAATTCGTAATTTGAAACAATTACAATACCGTAACACCCGCAAAGAAGTCGCTGCTTGATACCATAGCTGTTTCAATGCCTGTGATTGAGGTGGACACTCTAATGCCACATCGTATCTATAATATATAATATATATAGGATGTTTGTGTTTATTAGTGTAAGATAGGATTTTATTTCATCAAGTGACCACCGTTATTTGTGTTTATTAGTGTAAGATAGGATTTTATTTCACCGAGTGATCACCGTTATTTGTGTTTATTAGTGTAAGATAGGATTTTATTTCACCGAACCGTTATTTGTGTTTATTAGTGTAAGATAGGATTTTATTTCACCGAGTGACCACCGTTATTTGTGTTTATTAGTGTAAGATAGGATTTTATTTCATCGAGTGACCACGTTATTTGTGTTTATTAGTGTAAGATAGGATTTTATTTCATCGAGTGACCACCGTTATTTGTGTTTATTAGTGTAAGATAGGATTTTATTTCACCGAGTGACCACCGTTATTTGTGTTTATTAGTGTAAGATAGGATTTTATTTCACCGAGTGATCACCGTTATTTGTGTTTATTAGTGTAAGATAGGATTTTATTTCACCGAGTGATCACCGTTATTTGTGTTTATTAGTGTAAGATAGGATTTTATTTCACCGAGTGACCACCGTTATTTGTGTTTATTAGTGTAAGATAGGATTTTATTTCACCGAGTGATCACCGTTATTTGTGTTTATTAGTGTAAGATAGGATTTTATTTCACCGAGTGACCACCGTTATTTGTGTTTATTAGTGTAAGATAGGATTTTATTTCACCGAGTGACCACCGTTATTTGTGTTTATTAGTGTAAGATAGGATTTTATTTCACCGAGTGACCACCGTTATTTGTGTTTATTAGTGTAAGATAGGATTTTATTTCACCGAGTGACCACCATTATTTTTGTTTATTAGTGTAAGATAGGATTTTATTTCACCGAGTGACAACCTTTATTTGTGTTTATTTGTGTAAGATAGGATTTTATTTCACCGAGTGATCACCGTTATTTGTGTTTATTAGTGTAAGATAGGATTTTATTTCACCGAGTGACCACCGTTATTTGTGTTTATTAGTGTAAGATAGGCCGAGTGACCACCGTTATTTGTGTTTATTAGTGTAAGATAGGATTTTATTTCATCGAGTGACCACCGTTAGTTGTGTTTATTAGTGTAAGATAGGATATTTTATGTCATCACGTGACCACCGTTATTTGTGTTTATTAGTGTAAGATAGGATATTATTTCACCGAGTGACCACCGTTATTTGTGTATATTAGTGTAAGATATGATTTTATTTCACCGAGTGACCACCGTTATTTGTGTTTATTAGTGTAAGATAGGATTTTATTTCATCGAGTGATCACCGTTAATTGTATTTATTAGTGTAAGATAGGATTTTATTTCACCGTGTGACCACCGTTATTTGTGTTTATTAGTGTAAGATAGGATGTTATGTCACCGAGTGACAACCTTTATTTGTGTTTATTTGTGTAAGATAGGATTTTATTTCACCGAGTGATCACCGTTATTTGTGTTTATTAGTGTAAGATAGGATTTTATTTCATCGAGTGACCACCGTTATTTGTGTTTATTAGTGTAAGATAGGATTTTATTTCACCGAGTGATCACCGTTATTTGTGTTTATTAGTGTAAGGTAGGATTTTATTTCACCGAGTGACCACCAATATGTTTGTTTATTAGTGTAAGATAGGATTTTATGTCATCGAGTGATCACCGTTATTTGTGTTTATTAGTGTAAGATAGGATTTTGTTTCACCGAGTGATCACCGTTGTTTGTGTTTATTAGTGTAAGATAGGATTTTATTTCACCGAGTGACCACCGTTATTTGTGTTTATTAGTGTAAGATAGGATTTTATTTCACCGAGTGACCACCGTTATTTGTGTTTATTAGTGTAAGATAGGATTTTATTTCATCGAGTGATCACCGTTATTTGTGTTTATTAGTGTAAGATAGGATTTTATTTCACCGAGTGACAACCGTTAGTTGTGTTTATTAGTGTAAGATAGGATTTTATTTCATCGAGTGACCACCGTTAGTTGTGTTTATTAGTGTAAGATAGGATTTTATTTCACCGAGTGACAACCGTTATTTGTGTTTATTAGTGTAAGATAGGATTTTATTTCATCGAGTGACCACCGTTAGTTGTGTTTATTAGTGTAAGATAGGATATTTTATGTCATCACGTGACCACCGTTATTTGTGTTTATTAGTGTAAGATAGGATATTATTTCACCGAGTGACCACCGTTATTTGTGGTTTTTAGTGTAAGATAGGATTTAATTTCATAGAGTGATCACCGTTATTTGTGTTTATTAGTGTAAGAGAGGATTTTATTTCACCGAGTGATCACCGTTATTTGTGTTTATTAGTGTAAGATAGGATTTTACTTCACCGAGTGACCAGCGTTATTTGTGTTTATTAGTGTAAGATAGGATTTTATGTCACCGAGTGACCACCGTTATTTGTGTTTATTAGTGCAATATAGGATTTTATGTCACCGAGTGACAACCGTTATTTGTGTTTATTAGTGTAAGATAGGATTTTATTTCATCGAGTGACCACCGTTAGTTGTGTTTATTAGTGTAAGATAGGATTTTATTTCATCGCGTGATCACTGTTATTTGTGTTTATTAGTGTAAGATAGGATTTTATTTCACCGATTGAACACCGTTATTTGTATTTATTAGTGTAAGATAGGATTTTATGTCACCGAGTGACCACTGTTATTTGTGTTTATTAGTGTAAGATAGGATTTTATTTCATCGCGTGATCACTGTTATTTGTGTTTATTAGTGTAAGATAGGATTTAATTTCATAGAGTGACCACCGTTATTTGTGTTTATTAGTGTATGATAGGATTTTATGTCACCGAGTGACAACTTTATTTGTGTTTATTTGTGTAAGATAGGATTTTATTTCACCGAGTGATCACCGTTATTTGTGTTTATTAGTGTAAGATAGGATTTTATTTCACCGACTGACCACCGTTATTTGTGTTTATTAGTGTAAGATAGGATTTTATGTCACCGAGTGACCACCGTTATTTGTGTTTATTAGTGTAAGATAGGATTTTATTTCACCGAGTGACCACCAATATGTTTGTTTATTAGTGTAAGATAGGATTTTATGTCATCGAGTGATCACCGTTATTTGTGTTTATTAGTGTAAGATAGGATTTTGTTTCACCGAATGATCACCGTTGTTTGTGTTTATTAGTGTAAGATAGGATTTTATTTCACCGAGTTACCACCATTATTTGTGTTTATTAGTGTAAGATAGGATTTTGTTTCACATAGTGATCACCGTTGTTTGTGTTTATTAGTGTAAGATAGGATTTTATTTCATCGAGTGACCACCGTTATTTCTGTTTATTAGTGTAAGATAGTATTTTATTTCATCACGTGACCATCGTTATTTCTGTTTATTAGTGTAAGATAGGATTTTATATCACCGAGTGACCACCGTTATTTGTGTTTATTAGAGTAAGATAGGATTTTATTTCACCGAGTGATCACCGTTATTTGTGGTTTTTAGTGTAAGATAGGATTTTATTTCACCGAGTGACCACCGTTATTTGTGTTTATTAGTGTAAGATAGGATTTTATTTCATCGAGTGACCACCGTTATTTCTGTTTATTAGTGTAAGATAGGATTTTATTTCATCACGTGACCATCGTTATTTGTGTTTATTAGTGTAAAATAGGATTTTATTTCACCGAGTGACCACCGTTATTTGTGTTTATTAGTGTAAGATATGATTTTATTTCACCGAGTGACCACCGTTATTTGTGTTTATTAGTGTAAGATAGGATTTTATTTCATCACGTGACCACCGTTATTTCTGTTTATTAGTGTAAGATAGGATTTTATTTCATCGAGTGACCACCGTTAGTTGTGTTTATTAGTGTAAGATAGGATTTTATTTCACCGAGTGACCACCGTTATTTGTGTTTATTAGTGTAAGA
This sequence comes from Archivesica marissinica, assembly GCA_014843695.1. Taxonomy (NCBI): domain Eukaryota; kingdom Metazoa; phylum Mollusca; class Bivalvia; order Venerida; family Vesicomyidae; genus Archivesica; species Archivesica marissinica. The sequence continues at coordinate 30,265,440 of CM026394.1, forward strand.
TATGATTTTATTTCATCGAGTGACCACCGTTAGTTGTGTTTATTAGTGTAAGATAGGATTTAATTTCATAGAGTGATCACGGTTATTTGTGGTTTTTAGTGTAAGATAGGATTTTATTTCACCGAGTGACCACCGTTATTTGTGTTTATTAGTGTAAGATAGGATTTTATTTCACTGTGTGACCACCGTTATTTGTGTTTATTAGTGTAAGATAGGATTTTATTTTACCGAGTGATCACCGTTATTTGTGTTTATTAGTGTAAGATAGGATTTTATTTCACCGAGTGACCACCAATATGTTTGTTTATTAGTGTAAGAGAGGATTTTATTTCACCGAGTTACCACCATTATTTGTGTTTATTAGTGTAAGATAGGATATTATTTCACCGAGTGACCACCGTTATTTGTGTTTATTAGTGTAAGATAGGATTTTATTTCATCGAGTGACCACCGTTAGTTGTGTTTATTAGTGTAAGATAGGATATTATTTCATCGAGTGACCACCGTTATTTGTGTTTATTAGTGTAAGATAGGATATTTTATGTCATCACGTGACCACCGTTATTTGTGTTTATTAGTGTAAGATAGGATTTTATTTCACCGAGTGACCACCGTTATTTGTGTTTATTAGTGTAAGATAGGATTTTATTTCACCGAGTGATCACCGTTATTTGTGTTTATTAGTGTAAGATAGGATTTTATTTCACCGAGTGACCACCGTTATTTGTGTTTATTAGTGTAAGATAGGATTTTATTTCACCGAGTGATCACCGTTATTTGTGTTTATTAGTGTAAGATAGGATTTTATTTCACCGAGTGACCACCGTTATTTGTGTTTATTAGTGTAAGATAGGATTTTATTTCACCGAGTGATCACCGTTATTTGTGTTTATTAGTGTAAGATAGGATTTTATTTCACCGAGTGACCACCGTTATTTGTGTTTATTAGTGTAAGATAGGATTTTATTTCACCGAGTGATCACCGTTATTTGTGTTTATTAGTGTAAGATAGGATTTTATTTCACCGAGTGACCACCGTTATTTGTGTTTATTAGTGTAAGATAGGATTTTATTTCACCGAGTGATCACCGTTATTTGTGTTTATTAGTGTAAGATAGGATTTTATTTCACCGAGTGACCACCGTTATTTGTGTTTATTAGTGTAAGATATGATTTTATTTCGCCGAGTGACCACCGTTATTTGTGTTTATTAGTGTAAGATAGGATATTTTATGTCATCACGTGACCACCGTTATTTGTGTTTATTAGTGTAAGATAGGATATTATTTCACCGAGTGACCACCGTTATTTGTGTTTATTAGTGTAAGATAGGATTTTATTTCATCGCGTGATCACTGTTATTTGTGTTTATTAGTGTAAGATAGGATTTTATTTCATCGCGTGATCACTGTTATTTGTGTTTATTAGTGTAAGATAGGATTTTATTTCATCGCGTGATCACCGTTATTTGTGTTTATTAGTGTAAGATAGGATTTTAGTTCACCGAGTGATCACCGTTATTTGTGTTTATTAGTGTAAGATAGGATTTTATTTCACCGAGTGACCACCGTTATTTGTGTTTATTAGTGTAAGATATGATTTTATTTCATCGAGTGACCACCGTTATTTGTTAGTGTAAGATAGGATTTTATTTCATCACGTGACCACCGTTATTTGTGTTTATTAGTGTAAGATAGGATATTATTTCACCGAGTGACCACCGTATTTGTGTTTATTAGTGTAAGATAGGATTTTATGTCATCGCGTGATCACTGTTATTTGTGTTTATTAGTGTAAGATAGGATTTTATTTCACCGAGTGACCACCGTTATTTGTGTTTATTTGTGTAAGATAGGATTTTATTTCACCGAGTGATCACCGTTATTTGTGTTTATTAGTGTAAGATAGGATTTTATTTCACCTAGTGACCACCGTTATTTGTGTTTATTAGTGTAAGATAGGATTTTATTTCACCGTGTGACCACCGTTATTTGTGTTTATTAGTGTAAGATAGGATTTTATTTCACCGAGTGATCACCGTTATTTGTGTTTATTAGTGTAAGATAGGATTTTATTTCACCGAGTGACCACCGTTATTTGTGTTTATTAGTGTAAGATAGGATTTTATTTCACCGCGTGACCACCGTTATTTGTGTTTATTAGTGTAAGATAGGATTTTATTTCACCGAGTGACCACCGTTATTTGTGTTTATTAGTGTAAGATAGGATTTTATTTCATCGAGTGATCACCGTTATTTGTGTTTATTAGTGTAAGATAGGATTTTATTTCATCGCGTGACCACCGTTATTTGTGTTTATTAGTGTAAGATAGGATTTTATTTCACCGAGTGACCACCGTTATTTGTGTTTATTAGTGTAAGATAGGATTTTATTTCACCGAGTGACCACCGTTATTTGTGTTTATTAGTGTAAGATAGGATTTTATTTCACCGAGTGACCACCGTTATTTGTGTTTATTAGTGTAAGATAGGATTTTATTTCACCGAGTGACCACCGTTATTTGTGTTTATTAGTGTAAGATAGGATTTTATTTCACCGAGTGACCACCGTTATTTGTGTTTATTAGTGTAAGATAGGATTTTATTTCACCGAGTGACCACCGTTATTTGTGTTTATTAGTGTAAGATAGGATTTTATTTCACCGAGTGACCACCGTTATTTGTGTTTATTAGTGTAAGATAGGATTTTATTTCACCGAGTGACCACCGTTATTTGTGTTTATTAGTGTAAGATAGGATTTTATTTCACCGAGTGACCACCGTTATTTGTGTTTATTAGTGTAAGATAGGATTTTATTTCACCGAGTGACCACCGTTATTTGTGTTTATTAGTGTAAGATAGGATTTTATTTCACCGAGTGACCACCGTTATTTGTGTTTATTAGTGTAAGATAGGATTTTATTTCATCGAGTGACCACCGTTATTTGTGTTTATTAGTGTAAGATAGGATTTTATTTCACCGAGTGACCACCGTTATTTGTGTTTATTAGTGTAAGATAGGATTTTATTTCACCGAGTGACCACCAATATGTTTGTTTATTAGTGTAAGATAGGATTTTATTTCACCGAGTTACCACCATTATTTGTGTTTATTAGTGTAAGATAGGATTTTATTACGAGTGACACCTATTTGTTTATTATGTAAGAAGGATTTTTTCACCGAGTGACCACCGTTATTTGTGTTTATTAGTGTAAGATAGGATTTTATTTCATCGAGTGACCACCGTTATTTGTGTTTATTAGTGTAAGATAGGATTTTATTTCATCGAGTGACCACCGTTATTTGTGTTTATTAGTGTAAGATAGGATTTTATTTCACCGAGTGACCACCGTTATTTGTGTTTATTAGTGTAAGATAGGATATTTTATGTCATCACGTGACCACCGTTATTTGTGCTTATTAGTGTAAGATAGGATTTTATTTCATCGAGTGACCACCGTTATTTGTGTTTATTAGTGTAAGATAGGATATTTTATGTCATCACGTGACCACCGTTATTTGTGTTTATTAGTGTAAGATAGGATTTTATTTCACCGAGTGACCACCGTTATTTGTGTTTATTAGTGTAAGATAGGATTTTATTTCACCGAGTGATCACCGTTATTTGTGTTTATTAGTGTAAGATAGGATTTTATTTCATCGAGTGACCATCGTTATTTGT
>CM026394.1:30270122-30282615 GCA_014843695.1 Archivesica marissinica
TGGTTATTAGTGTGAGATAAAATTTTATTTCAATCCTATCTTACACTAATACACATAAATCTTCTTTTCTGTTATGATTTCCAATGATTTTGGCTAATATAATATTTGTTTTCAAATTGTATTCATTATAGCTACCCTGTCTGGAGCCTCATTGTACTACGTGACACAACCGCACACTCACTTATGTTCGTGTGAACGTCCGTAATAAAAAATAGTTATAATAATATATTACTGACTAATTAACTGTTTATGATAGTCAGAAAAGAGTTCAAATGTACATCTATCCGTGCAGGTATACTAAACGCAACTGGCGACAGAAAAATGCCATATTTCACTGTTTCAACACGGTGTAAGATGGAGTTTTCTATCATTGAGAAAAATCAATTATTATTTGGAAAGCATAAAAGATAAATAGGAGATTAAAGGAATTGTTATTGGCTACTGAATGTATGTAACTCCTCTTCTAAAAGCGATCAAATCGAGCCTCTGGCGGTAACTTGGTAATGCCATTGTTGTTTATGACTGGATATGCAAATTGAAGTTTGCTATTGCGATTACACCGATAGCTTTCGTGAGATAAATTTCGTACCACTCTCTAGCTGCTAGTGTGGGAGGAAGGCCACGGACGTCTGACCTTCAGAACAGTATTTCATGTACCAGTTGGTAGCACAGGTTGAAGCACTGACATTCCGCACTCAAGTTGGGTAGTTTCGTCACATTAAATAATTCGATACACCCAGTGGGATTTGAGCCTACATCGATTATGAGCTTGAGATTTAACGACCTTAGCAGCATGTCCACGGACGGATAGAAATCGGGAAAACTGTACATGCCCACAAGTCACTGTTCAAATGTCACGTGGCTAACACATAGACAAACAATAGCAATACTCAATTTTATAATAAAAGATATATTTTAAGCATCAACAAATTAATTTTGCAAGTTTGGTTTATCATAATCTTACATTATACATACATTGTATGTAATCTATGCCGTTATGTATGTATTTCAATAAATGTCTCTTTATTAAAGAGAGGCGCTTTGAGTTTAGCTATATTCCAATGAACGTTTTACTGATTCAGACCGGAAGCCAAAGGTAGTCCATAGTATCGAACATATTGACAGATCGAGGGTGAATAGTAAATAATAATGTGCGTTTGTTTGCATTGAGTAGTCACGTGAGGTATAATAAATAATAATAAATAATATTAAATACTAATAATTACCAAGAAACCAAGTTTATAACCTTTGTCAGTCAGTTCTGTCTCATTGATAGACACAAACTGGTTGATCATCTCAGGGGGTTTAGTCAGCGTGGACTCCACAAACCTTAACCATTACAAACAATTGTTAAATACTGTTTAAAAGACAAAATCTATTCCATATATAGAACAATAAGAGGGTCCATCGTTCTATTACACCGAGTGGCAAGAATAGTTCGTCAGAAACGAGGCTCTGTCGAGTTTCCGACGACATATTCTGACTAGGATATTTGAATTCGAGGAGGAATATTCAGCCTTCGTCCTGCTCGGCCAATCTGTATTTCATTAATTTCACATATGGGTGTAAGCAAACTTGACACCTGAAAGATACACTCTGAGGTAGTCTACATGTGTAATTACGAATTTTCTGGACAACTTTTATACGCCCATGTTACTATGAAACAACTTCTCACCAATACAACCCGGGTTCGATCCTCGGACCGGGAAGTATGTTAGATGGTACTGTAGTCGTCAGATCGGTCAGGTGCGTTTTATGTGTGTACTCTGGTTTCCTCCACACACATAGCCACATGCACGCTTTCATCCGCGCCAACGAGTGATTAATATAACTTGATAAAACTTGCTTAGCAATCGTTGTAAAATAAATAAAGTTTAAACTATGAACAAGTCAATCAGACACAGACAATTTGAGCCGCATCATGACAATACCAACACTGTTTAGATAAAAACACATACATCAATAACTAACTTACGAAGAGTGGAAGTCGTGATAGCGCAGTGGATGCGCGTTCGCTTCAGGTGCGAAAGGTCCGGAGTTCGAGCCCCACTGGAGCCGTTACGATTGTGTCCTTAGGCATGGCATTTAAATTCCACGTTGCCTCTTCTCTCTCCCTCGTGGCGATGGATTCCATCAGGAATGAGGTCTCGAGAGTGATTTATATAAGTTGAAATAATTTGTTTCGTAATCGAGCTAAAATAAATTTTATAAACTAACTTACGAAGATAAACAATGTACCAAAATGTAGCTTTTATTATGAAATATCACTAAGTTTCAAATCACAGAACCGTTCGAACTAGTTAATTTGCATAAATTGCACGTGCAACCTCGTAGTTACGTAGTTATAACCATATTGTTATTATTGTGAGCATTCATAGTTTACCTAATTAGCATAAGTGTGCAAGTAGGTCAACTATAAATGCTCGAAACTCAGTGACACTATTTTCAACAGAAGGGTCGGTAGTCCAGTTAGCGAATCCAGGGATCACAGGTTCGATCCCACATCTTACCCTATTAATATTAACAGTCTGTCAAATGGGGACTTTAAACGAAGTCTTGTGTCAGTGCTCTATCTAGACAGTGCATGTATCATTGCACTATCTTCCAAAATCTAAAATGACTGATCTCTTCAGGGGGCGTCGCTCATATGGGCAACCGGTTACGACGATAACTAAATGTAACACACACTCTATTTTCGATTTTGTAACGGTTGCTATTTTTAGAAAGGTGATTCTTTCATTCATATTTCAGAATATTAGCAACATTTTGGTACAAAGCGATGTTTTATCAAATATGCTATATTATGTAACAAACATTAACATTAATTGTACTAATCCACAGGCCAAGCTATAACATAATGTATGTTCGGTGACCTCTATAGACAAAACAAGTATCTATGACCTCTATAAAGTATCTGCTTCACCAAACAAGTATGGAAATGTGTGGGTAATCGTATAATACGCATACTTATATTTCTTTTACGCTTTCCAATGATGGAGTTTTCTCAGTGAAAGAAAACTCCATCTTCCACTGCTTTGAAACAGTGAAAGATGGCGTTTTCTCTGTCACTGCTTGTGTTTCGTATTCCTCCGCGGTTGGGTGTACAACAACGATTAGTTAATTATAAAGTAGTTCTTATGAATTTGTTAGATCGGAAGTGTTTATTTATTACGGACGTTCACACTAATATAAGGATCGCTTGTATAAATGTACAGCTATATATATCTAGTGTAGCTAGTAATAGTGTTTCAAACAAAGAATTAAATGACAACATACCAATACGTGGCATATAAGATGTCCATGCATGATCTGTCCACAGCTGGTGATTCTATGCAGTCAAATCTCAAGTAAGGAATTTCGAAATCGTTTACCGTATATAGTGCCAGTGTTGGAGCAACTCTAAGAGAATTGATTTGGACAACCGGAGCACTGTCAAAGTCTGTAACATTTTAATGTGAATAGTCAGTACAAAAGTAAACGGAATATAAATGAATAATGATATATGTATAATCAAATAAAGATATAACTTCAATGATTTCGAATTGCAATTATAATAATCATGTGCTCCTGTCAAGTTACAAGAAATGCATTGATGCAAAGCAGCACATGGCCCCTCAAAATAGGAACAGAACAGCACATAGACATTTTAGAATTTAGCAGTACTTAGATCTACTATTAATAAAACTAATAATAAAAGACTTTACTTTTACGAGAGAACTCGTCTAACAAAAGTTAATCTACCATGAGGCCCTCAACATATATGCACATCAGATGCAATCAAAAGGACTATGAGTGAAATATGCACATTGAAATTGTATATTATACTAGAGGACATAGAAAACACACACTTCGGATAAGTGTGTTTGTACATGAAACACAATAACTATATAAATACATAGTTTTAAACATTTTGGAATATTTTTAGTTGGTCAGTTTGTGTTTTGTAATAAAGATGTGATATATCTTTGATGGAATCCTTCGTATTTCGTTTTCATTTAATAATAATCATATAATGTAGGTGTGCGTTTTCTATGTCCTCTAGTATATAATGTAGGTGTGCGTTTTCTATGTCCTCTAGTATATAATGTAGGTGTGCGTTTCCTATGTCCTATATTATATAATGTAGGTGTGCGTTTCATATGTCCTCTAGTATATAATGTAGGTGTGCGTTTCCTGTGTCCTCTAGTATATAACAACTGATAGTATATGGAATTTACTTTTTACTATTTTTAATACATTTTGAATTAAAATACTTTCAATATCTAATAAAATACAACAGAAATTCAGATGCATGCCTATACTGAAACAATTGTAAGCCGTACGTTATCATAGTGTTGCGTTGAACTCTCGATATGCAGTAGACTTCACTGCATTGATGTTTCATGTATGCGTGTGTTAGAACTCCTTAGTAGAGACTTGACTTCAGTACACACATATTATGTAATGCCAATTTGATGACAGCAGTTGGGAATACTGGTAGAGAGAAAAGGACGGCTATCCAGAGACTGAACCAAGCAGCTGAACGGGCTTCAAGCTGGCTGTGGCTGAGACGAGAGGAGAAGAGCTGGAAGCAATCAACCAACGCACAGTGACTGATCACCACTGTGGGTCCACCGCCACCAGAGTGTCCATGGAATTTGAGGGCCGAAACACTCAAGGACGGCGGCATCCATGCTGATGATGTTGGTTGAGAAGCAGTCTACATTCCATATCAGATTATAGACTGTATTATATCATGGTCATACATATTATATAATCTGATTTTGTCAATGTATCATGCACATTCTCTGAAATGTTTGTCAAAATCAATTTAGATTACATAATGCGGTATTGCTTTTTATTGACTTTAATTGCTGATCTATAAAATACCCGTGCAAAACTGTTGTCCATAAGTATATATTAGATTGTACAGACTGCTCAACTTCGCAGACGGATCTGTAGTCCAGTGGTAACACGCTGGACTTGTAAACCAGGGATCGCAGGTTCGATCCCCCGTCTGACCCTAATAAAATTAACAATAACAGTCTTTCAGATGGGATGTTAAACCGAGGTATCGTGTCGGTGCTTTACACCGTGCACGTAAAAGAACCAGAGGATATTCTGGGATGGGTCTCTGTCTGTATCATGAACTATCCTCCAAAATCTAAAATAACTAATCTCTTCAGGAGGCGTCGCTCATATGGGCAACAGGTAGCGACGATAAATAAACGTAAAACACACGCTCAACTAAAACACGCTCGGTTAAAACATCTGTAAACCGCAATTATTAAGCGTTTAATTATCGTCGTCCTCGCAACTTCGGGGCGACGCTTCCAGAAGTATGTTATAGTCATTTTATTGTTTGGACGATAGGGCAAGATACGGAATACGCCCCAATTCCAGAGACAACATATTTCTTACACGTAATACTAGGTAGATAGGTGCAAAACGCCAATACATGGGACCTCTGTTGGGTTTTTTGTCCGATCTGAAATACTGTTAATAATATTAGTATGGGACGGGGATTGAACCCACGGCACCTTGATTCGCAGTCATGCATGTTAATCATTGTCCACCCATGTGTGTGTGTTTTACGTTTATTTATCGTCGCTACCAGTTGCCCATATGAGCGAAGCCTCCTGAAGATATTAGTCATTTTAGATTTTGGAGGATAGTGCAATGATACAGACAGAGACCCATTCCACCCATAATAATATTATCGACTATTCTAACACGACCCAGCTAATAACATACATACGTCTAGAGTAAAACCAATCTCGGGTTATTCTGCAATATACCTACCTTGAACTATGCTGCACGCGCACCGTGTTTTGGCTACGTCATTTATACAATGCGTGTAAAGTTTTATGAATGAAAGTCACGCGATGTTTGTAAAAAATACCGTTGGAATTCACGGAAGTGAGCTATTTTTAGAATCAGATAATCTCTTGTCCGTCTTGTGTATCGGTTAAGTAACGTTTCCGTTACTATTCTGTACAGTTTTATTTGACAAAATAAATAAAATTATTGATCAGTTACAACTTTTGTTCATTTATGCACTAGATTGATATTTTCTATAAAAAATAACGTCATCACCCCTTTACGCGGGAGGAAATTTCGAAAGCCAAATGCAGCGGCGTTTGAAACAAATACTCCTTTAAAATTATTAGAAGTAAGTCGTGTTAGAATCGAAATAATAAGTATCAACCGTGGTATATCGCAGAATAACCCTCGTTTGTCGTTCTTATGCGTAGAAATATATCACGAAGGCCGAAGGCCGGCGTAGAAATATATCACGAAGGCCGAAGGCCGGCCTTCGTGATATATTTCTACGCATAAGAACGACAAACGAGGGTTATTCTGCGATATACCACGGTTGATACTTATTATTTTGTTTATACAAATTTATTTTAGCTCGATTGCGAAACAAGTTCTTTCAACTTATATAAATCACTCTCGAGACCTCATTCCTGATGGAATCCATCGCCATGATAAGAACTTCAAACTCGGGTTATTCTGCGATATACCATGGTTGATACTTACTATTTCTTAATTATATGTATGTGTAATCAAAGGGGAACAACTACATGTTAGCCTACCGCTGATAAAGGGAAGTTACTCTACACATAACTTTGGGGGACGGCTACACATGTATTTGAGTCGGAAATTCTTATTGTATCTATTGTTTCAAAACTGATATAATGTGTAATACTTTAAGTTCGAGTTGTCTTTAATTTCACAAGAAATTAACATCCCTAATTGGTTATACTGTACCTGTTACATTTTGTATGTCCGGCGGGTCTGAAAATAAATACAACAAGTGTTATGATAGTGTTTTAAAAGCTTATTTAATTGTGTCATAAACACCCTAATTATGGTACAAAGTCAAACATGTAGAATCAACCAGAATGTTTGTGTAGGATTTATTTGTATGTTATTATTATCATCCGGTTAATTGCTAAGGATATATCGATCACAGCTAGATATATAGTTTATACCATAATACATTATTATGTTATTACATCTACATTCATCCAACCAATTACAGACATAGTATGCCCATAAATCACTAGAAACCAATTACCAGTATAAACGTGCATGCATATAAGCCAATTGTACCGACAGAGTATGTCAATAGCTGACTAGAAACCAATTACCAGTATAAACGTACATGCATATAAGCCAATTGTACCGACAGAGTATATCAATAGCTGACTAGAAACCAATTACCAGTATAAACGTGCATGCATATAAGCCAATTGTACCGACAGAGTATGTCAATAGCTGACTAGAAACCAATTACCAGTATAAACGTACATGCATATAAGCCAATTGTACCGACAGAGTATGTCAATAGCTGATTAGAAACCAATTACCAGTATAAACGTACATGCATATAAGCCAATTGTACCGACAGAGTATGTCAATAGCTGACTAGAAACCAATTACCAGTATAAACGTGCATGCATATAAGCCAATTGTACCGACAGAGTATGTCAATAGCTGACTAGAAACCAATTACCAGTATAAACGTACATGCATATAAGCCAATTGTACCGACAGAGTATGTCAATAGCTGACTATAAACCAATTACCAGTATAAACGTACATGCATATAAGCCAATTTTACCAACAGAGTATGCCGACTGCTGACCAGTTCGTGGAAGATAATAATGAATGTCGTCACCACACTTTCGAACTTCAATATTCCAACTGATAATGCAGTCATCAATCAGGTTTACTTCACATGGTGACAGGCACTGTGACAGGCATAGCATTCAATTCATCGACATCAGGATGAGTACCAAGTATGTTAAATGTTCATGCTGTGAGGACACTGAACGTAACACAAGTTGATAACAGGCAGTAATAACGTTTTTAATCACATAACTTTGCTTGTGTTCAATGATATAACACCATCACATAATTTCATCTATGTACAGGCGTGTAATAACACCTGGAAGGGTTCTGATTGGTTGTGAGAATAATCCTTATAATATGTAAAATTAAACGTTAATGTAAGCACATTGCTATTTGAATTGGTACATGGCGTTAATGGTAAGACGATCTATGATTTTTAAGAAGTATCGACGCAATTATAACACTGTTTAAAACATAAATATAAATATGCCTTGTGTAGTGACGTCATGCAAATTTAGTGACGTCATGACAATTTGAGCTGATACTCGGTGCCAAAATGAAAGTAGCAAAGTTATTTATTAAAACGAGCGCACACTATGATAATGTGATAAAAAGGATATTTCGCTTGTGATGATTTCATACCATAGTTTATGAAACGAGTTTCATAAACTATGGTATGAAGTCACCAGCCATGTAAAATCCTATATATAATAATAATAATAACAATAATATGTCATCAAATTTGCATTGTACATGTGACATTATGGATATTACAATAAGTAAGTAATCTTTATTCACATCTCATCAGTGTACAAACAGAATCTACATAACATATATATAATTCAGTATAAAAGTACAATGTCACTCCAACATAGAGATATAACAGATATATCACAATCATTCATCACAGAACAAATGATAAACCAGCAACATCTGATATTAGAAACTGCTCTAAAACAAAGATAAAACACTGACAGACAAAAACAATATTAATGCACACTGATTAAGAATTGGTCATATGAAATCTAAACTGGCTTTGATCAGATAGAGATAAACATTAATTCAGTAGTTAGAAATAATATTACATAATAGTGCTATTATAATAATTTTATTGGCATGATCTGCAATATTAAATAGCTATTTACATTTATTTATGTAAACCGTCATTCTCTGTAGAATACTAAAACAGGTTTTGGCAAAATTTCGAAACATGTCTGGGTTTTAAACACGAAATAATAGTTATCACTATCGGACAGTGAGTAATATAAATACATGTACTACACGCAAACGCTTGTGTGAACAAATAGTGTGTAGTTGTTATTATTATATCATTGTAAACTGGGCAATTCAGTAATACATTTAACACATTTTCTAATGTGTCATTATTCACAATGGACAAATCCTAGATTCCTCTGATGAACCTTCATACCGGCCCGCACTATCCTAATAGCTATCTTTATATCTATATATCGATATATTTATCCGACATGTAGTCGACATTTACAAAGTGCAGCACGATGGCTGGGTTGTAATACAAGATTGCATTATTTCTCTTGTAACATATTCAGATTTATACAATTTATACACTCTCAATGTATTTGCTCGCGACCAGATGGACATGTGGACTTATTTATCTTGGTTGACCAACTATTCATACTCTTATCGCATGTTTTAACCTCGAACTCATGTGCACAAGAACTAGATTTTTGATTGGCAAAACTAGTGTACATATGAAAATCATTAAGCTTATAATATCTCTTAACACCACATTATCAATGTCTACATCAACTAGTAGCTTTACTATTTGGTTCACGGTGGTCCTTGTATTGGGCATAGATTACAGTATTGACCAACATAACAAGATGACTTTCCATTATCGGACGAGTGGTGGTTTCCAATTTTGTTTTTGTGTTGTGTGGGGTGTTGTTTTGTGGTTTGGTTTTGGGGTGTTTGTGGGGTTTTTTTTTGTGGGTTGTTTGTTTGTGGGGTTGGTTGGGTTTTGGTGTTTTTTGTTTGTTTGTGTTTTTTTTTTTGGGGTGTTTGTTTTGTTTTTGGTTTTTTTTTTGTTTGTTTTATAACCAACGTACACAGTTACGCCATGCAATATACATGTATAATGTTGTACAATGTAACTTAAACAAATCAGGTAATGTTATCGAAATACAAAACGACATAAGCATACTGAATGACAATCATTATCTATCTAGTGTCTACCGATTTTAAAGTTGTTGTATCTATAATTTACATTTTGTCTTGACCATATTTAAAGATCTGGACGTCTTAGTTGCCAATGGTAGACAATTACATACCTTTGGACCAGAGTATTCTAAAGATTTCTTGTACATTTGATATCTATGTTTTGCAATATAGAGATCAATATTTGAAGTATTTCTCAATGTCATATCTGAAGTTACTGTATTGCGATATCTTAATTGAAAATGTTCATTCAAATAATTCGGAACAAGATTGCAGGTATACCTGTCGAAAATATTTAATTGGATTCATTCCACACATTGTGTTTTCTGACTTGGGAGTGTCTCAGTAATTGCTGTGTATCCACTTCTAAAACTAGAAATGAAAGATATAAGATTATTATGATGATACCTTCTATGTAAATCGGTTGTCTTGTCCCGCACCACTTAAATGTTGGTTTTGTTCTACTGTCAGGCATTCTGTAGTCTTCCACGTTAAACCAGTCAGGCCCAGTGTATTCATCGTCTACCCACGGATCGCTGCGCAGTTCCCCATCGGCTTGATAGTTTCGTGCCCGTCTTTCTTTATCTGGCAATACCTTCGTATCATTACAATCTGTGGCTGTTATATTCGGAATAAACCGTGCAGTGTTATTGCGTCGTAATCATATCCAGCAATGTGTTATATCTTTAAGAAATCGGCATTAAGGGGAACAAACACTTTTTTTTCAAAGCATATCTTTAATGTTTACTAAATTAAAGACGCTTGGTAATATATGTAGCTAATGTTTTATCAGTACGATGTCACCTGTCATGGAAATAAAGACTCCATTTGACTGTTACACCAATACTAATGTTCTAAAATGTTTCGTTTAGTATACACTCCATAGTGTTTCTTGAACATGTGTGTTTTTAACTTGGTTTTGAATGCTATGAGTGTATCACAGTGTCTTATAACATCGGTACATGTGCAAATTGCATTGGGATTATTGGTAAACGTGTGTTATATTACCGAAAATATTGACTTGTCATATATATGTGTTGTGTGTTGTGTACATTACAATGTATTGAGGTTTAGGACTTTCTGTACATTGTGACACTGTTACTGAAAAGTACGACAGACCGGTGCTGACCTATTTCACGAAGAATTGAAATCGTGTAATTGAATATCGTGAATTTGTGAAGCTCATATCGTGAATTCATGTAGTATAAATAGTGCATCTCATTGAGTGTGACAGTATATCAATATTTAACCTCGATGTGAGTGTGACAGTATATTAATATTTAACCTCGGTGTGAGTGTGACAGTATATCAATATTTAACCTCCGTGTGAGTGTGACAGTATATCAATATTTAACCGCGGTGTGAGTGTGACAGTATATCAATATTTAACCTCGATGTGAGTGTGACAGTATATCAATATTTAACCTCGGTGTGAGTGTGACAGTATATCAATATTTAACCTCGATGTGAGTGTGACAGTATATCAATATTTAACCTCGATGTGAGTGTGACAATATATCAATATTTAACCTCGATGTGAGTGTGACAGTATATCAATATTTAACCTCGGTGTGGGTGTGACAGTATATCAATATTTAACCTCGGTGTGAGTGTGACAGTATATCAATATTTAACCTCGGTGTGAGTGTGACAGTATATTAATATTTAACCTCGATGTGAGTGTGACATTATATCAATATTTAACCTCGATGTGAGTGTGACAGTGTATCAATATTTAACCTCGGTGTGAGTGTGACATTATATCAATATTTAACCTCGATGTGAGTGTGACAGTGTTTTTTTGTGTGGTGTGGTTTTTGTTGGTTGGTGTGGTTTTTTTTGGTGTGGTGTGGTTTTTTTTTGGTGTGGTGTGGTTTTTTTTTGTGTGGTGTGGTTTTTTTTTGGTGTGGTGTGTTTTTTTTTGGTGTGTGTGGTTTTTTTTGTGTGGTGTGTATATCAATATTTAACCTCGGTGTGAGTGTGACAGTATATCAATATTTAACCTCCGTGTGAGTGTGACAGTGAATATTATCATACTACGGAACATTCTCTTAGATGTGTCATGTGTCTGTGCTTTTGTGATTATAGTATTTATGTATTGCATGCATCTGTCTTTGCCTATGTACAAACAGGAAACGGGACGTTCATTTTAATTATATATAACAGCAGTTATGATTAACTCTTTAACAATAAGACCTGGCCTCAAGGTTAGAACACTTTTCTCCTATCTCAAACTGGAGTCTTAAGCTTTTGATTGGTTCGGCTGGCAGGTACAACTCAGCACCAACCAATCAAACCACTGGGCCTTTTCTCAGATCTCAAACTCTAGGTCAAGTAATTTGATCGATTGAGACTGATATTTGCTCTGTGCTCAACCAATCCGAAGCTTTGAGATTGAGTTTGAGATTGAAGAAAAAGTGTATAGCCGCCAAGCCTGGTTGATACAAGTAGCCTTTGGAATTGAGGGCGAAAAAACTCGCGCTATCGCATGTTGTTTCGCCTGTTTGAAATGTACAGCTTGAAAAAATGTGACTACACGAAGGGTGTAATTTCGAAAGTCCTTATCTTTAGGCGAATTTAAGGTAAAGAATAGTTTAAAAACAAAATACCTCATATATCGTTGGGTTATTAATGCCGTAGAGAATAAACAAGGAGTTGAATAGTATTTATATTAATA
>CM026394.1:30284631-30307586 GCA_014843695.1 Archivesica marissinica
GCTACATTTGTATATCATGCTTTCAAACTTAGATCACACATAGCGTAATATATATTACTATGAAGCATTATTTGATTATGACTAGTATATAATGAGTTCTTCCTTGCTAATGCTAGTTATACTTGCGAATTTGTGTTTCACCATATTAATTGATGTTTAAGGCTATAAACATGTAAATGTTTTATGCAAATAAACTTTATGTTATATTCATTTGTATCTCGATTGATGCACCGTGACTTTACCTCAGCGCTTTCCTGAAACAATATTTAAAAATTATCTTTTCGCGAAGCTTCGATGACGTAGTCGTTTTTTTCGTGATGACACGAAATATCGCACATTTGTTCTCGTAATGCCGCGATGGCTAGCTCATTTGGTTTCGTGATGCCGTGGCGGCTGGCACATTTGTCCGGTGACGCCGTGATAGCTCGCACATTTGTTGTTGGTGATGCTGTGATAGCTCACTTGATTGCTTTTATTGCGTGGCCGAGAAGGCGCACTGTTTTTGTGATGCTGTGATAGCTCACTTGATTGCTTTTATTGCGTGGCCGAGAAGGCGCACTGTTTTTGGTGATGCTGTGATAGCTCACTTGATTGCTTTTATTGCGTGGCCGAGAAGGCGCACTGTTTTTGTGATGCTGTGATAGCTCACTTGATTGCTTTTATTGCGTGGCCGAGAAGGCGCACTGTTTTTGTGATGCTGTGATAGCTCACTTGATTGCTTTTATTGCGTGGCCGAGAAGGCGCACTGTTTTTGTGATGCTGTGATAGCTCACTTGATTGCTTTTATTGCGTGGCCGAGAAGGCGCACTGTTTTTGTGATGCTGTGATAGCTCACTTGATTGCTTTTATTGCGTGGCCGAGAAGGCGCACTGTTTTTGTGATGCTGTGATAGCTCACTTGATTGCTTTTATTGCGTGGCCGAGAAGGCGCACTGTTTTTGTGATGCTGTGATAGCTCACTTGATTGCTTTTATTGCGTGGCCGAGAAGGCGCACTGTTTTTGTGATGCTGTGATAGCTCACTTGATTGCTTTTATTGTGTGGCCGAGAAGGTGCACTGTTTTTGTGATGCTGTGATAGCTCACTTGATTGCTTTTATTGCGTGGCCGAGAAGGTGCACTGTTTTTGTGATGCTGTGATAGCTCACTTGATTGCTTTTATTGCGTGGCCGAGAAGGTGCACTGTTTTTGTGATGCTGTGATAGCTCACTTGATTGCTTTTATTGCGTGGATGAGAAGGTGCACTGTTTTTGTGATGCTGTGATAGCTCACTTGATTGCTTTTATTGCGTGGATGAGAAGGTGCACTGTTTTTGTGATGCTGTGATAGCTCACTTGATTGCTTTTATTGCGTGGCCGAGAAGGTGCACTGTTTTTGTGATGCTGTGATAGCTCACTTGATTGCTTTTATTGCGTGGATGAGAAGGTGCACTGTTTTTGTGATGCTGTGATAGCTCACTTGATTGCTTTTATTGCGTGGCCGAGAAGGTGCACTGTTTTTGTGATGCTGGGATGGCTCACAGTTAAGTTCTCTACGACGCCGTGATGGCTCATTTGAGACTTTCGCTCTTGTAGTGTGTTTTGAACTGCGCCTTCCTTGTTATAACATTTACATTACAGATTCTCTATTGATGTACAATGGTATGCGAGCTGTTCCTTGTAACCAGAATTTTGTTAAGTAGAAAATTTATCATATATTTTTACGTTAATAGTAATAAATTAGAATAAATATAGTAAATCGTATGTTTCTGACATTGGTAATGTCACAATCATTTGATTTAATATAACACAAGTTAAGCATTTTTATATATAATATGGTTCTCCTTCTTTGTTTTGCTCGATTGAATGCTGTCAAATACAAATGCCTAAATCCTATTTTGTTTCTTTATTGTATTTGTAGTTGGTAGGAACATGGGATAAGTGAATAATTGATTTACTCACGATGCAGAGTGAGTAACTGTATATATCTCACAAGTGTAGATGTTCTGTAGCACAGTTAGAACTGTATACCTCTCACAAGTGTAGATGTTCTGTAGTACAGTTAGAACTGTATACCTCTCACAAGTGTAGATGTTCTGTAGCACAGTTAGAACTGTATACCTCTCACAAGTGTAGATGTTCTGTGGTATAGGGGGGGTGAAAATCTCATGGCATTTTTTTCACCCATGGGTGAAAATATCGCGCGGGTGAAAATCTCATGTGACACCGGCATAACTTGCTTAACTGCTACAGAAAATCCTGCAATGTATCCAGCAAGACCATGTATATATGTATCAAACAGATAATCTTCATTCTTAGTAGCTAAATAAATCACTAAATATGTGAACGACATCCCTATAGCAACACATACATTTGTGATGAGGAAAAATAGTAACATATCCATTGCTCCCCAAAGCGGTTCTAGTAGTTTACCACACAAAATCACCACCAATATATCTGCCAACACATCCCAGAAATGAAACTCAATAAAGCTGTGGGTGAGAAAAGTCCAAATCCAGAAGTTTGGGGGCAAAACGTAACCCGGTGTCACCGTGATATAGCGCGTTCCATTAGGAATGAAGGATAAAAAGTAACCGAAAAAAACAAATCACGGCAATAGTCTTAACAACCAGACTGCTGTTTCCAAACGCAGCGGATACAATAGTCTTAACAACCAGACTGCTGTTTCCAAACGCAGCGGATACAATAGTCTTAACAACCAGACTGCTGTTTCCAAACGCAGCGGATACAATAGTCTTAACAACCAGACTGCTGTTTCCAAACGCAGCGGATACAATAGTCTTAACAACCAGACTGCTGTTTCCAAACGCAGCGGATACAATAGTCTTAACAACCAGACTGCTGTTTCCAAACGCAGCGGATACAATAGTCTTAACAACCAGACTGCTGTTTCCAAACGCAGCGGATACAATAGTCTTAACAACCAGACTGCTGTTTCCAAACGCAGCGGATACAATAGTCTTAACAACCAGACTGCTGTTTCCAAACGCAGCGGATACAATAGTCTTAACAACCAGACTGCTGTTTCCAAACGCAGCGGATACAATAGTCTTAACAACCAGACTGCTGTTTCCAAACGCAGCGGATACAATAGTCTTAACAACCAGACTGCTGTTTCCAAACGCAGCGGATACAATAGTCTTAACAACCAGACTGCTGTTTCCAAACGCAGCGGATACAATAGTCTTAACAACCAGACTGCTGTTTCCAAACGCAGCGGATACAATAGTCTTAACAACCAGACTGCTGTTTCCAAACGCAGCGGATACAATAGTCTTAACAACCAGACTGCTGTTTCCAAACGCAGCGGATACAATAGTCTTAACAACCAGGCTGCTGTTTCCAAACGCAGCGGATACAATAGTCTTAACAACCAGACTGCTGTTTCCAAACGCAGCGGATACAATAGTCTTAACAACCAGACTGCTGTTTCCAAACGCAGCGGATACAATAGTCTTAACAACCAGACTGCTGTTTCCAAACGCAGCGGATACAATAGTCTTAACAACCAGACTGCTGTTTCCAAACGCAGCGGATACAATAGTCTTAACAACCAGACTGCTGTTTCCAAACGCAGCGGATACAATAGTCTTAACAACCAGGCTGCTGTTTCCAAACGCAGCGGATACAATAGTCTTAACAACCAGGCTGCTGTTTCCAAACGCAGCGGATACAATAGTCTTAACAACCAGACTGCTGTTTCCAAACGCAGCGGATACAATAGTCTTAACAACCAGACTGCTGTTTCCAAACGCAGCGGATACAATAGTCTTAACAACCAGACTGCTGTTTCCAAACGCAGCGGATACAATAGTCTTAACAACCAGACTGCTGTTTCCAAACGCAGCGGATACAATAGTCTTAACAACCAGACTGCTGTTTCCAAACGCAGCGGATACAATAGTCTTAACAACCAGACTGCTGTTTCCAAACGCAGCGGATACAATAGTCTTAACAACCAGACTGCTGTTTCCAAACGCAGCGGATACAATAGTCTTAACAACCAGACTGCTGTTTCCAAACGCAGCGGATACAATAGTCTTAACAACCAGACTGCTGTTTCCAAACGCAGCGGATACAATAGTCTTAACAACCAGACTGCTGTTTCCAAACGCAGCGGATACAATAGTCTTAACAACCAGACTGCTGTTTCCAAACGCAGCGGATACAATAGTCTTAACAACCAGACTGCTGTTTCCAAACGCAGCGGATACAATAGTCTTAACAACCAGGCTGCTGTTTCCAAACGCAGCGGATACAATAGTCTTAACAACCAGACTGCTGTTTCCAAACGCAGCGGATACAATAGTCTTAACAACCAGACTGCTGTTTCCAAACGCAGCGGATACAATAGTCTTAACAACCAGACTGCTGTTTCCAAACGCAGCGGATACAATAGTCTTAACAACCAGACTGCTGTTTCCAAACGCAGCGGATACAATAGTCTTAACAACCAGGCTGCTGTTTCCAAACGCAGCGGATACATTTTGTTTAAAAACAGGAATATTTCTCTGAAACATGGAGGCTGCATTGAGTCTGTATAGCCGGATGAGAGTGCTATGACGTTGAGTCCGTATAGCCGGGTGAGAGTGCTATGACGTTGAGTCCGTATAGCCGGGTGAGAGTGCTATGACGTTGAGTTCGTATAGCCGGATGAGAGTGCTATTACGTTGAGTTCGTATAGCCGGATGAGAGTGCTATGACGTTGAGTCCGTATAGCCGGGTGAGAGTGCTATTACGTTGAGTCCGTAGAGCCGGGTGAGAGTGCTATTACGTTGAGTCCCTATAGCCGGATGAGAGTGCTATGACGTTGAGTCCGTATAGCCGGGTGAGAGTGCTATGACGTTGAGTCCGTATAGCCGGATGAGAGTGCTATTACGTTGAGTCCGTATAGCCGGGTGAGAGTGCTATTACGTTGAGTCCCTATAGCCGGATGAGAGTGCTATGACATTGAGTCCGTATAGCCGGGTGAGAGTGCTATGACGTTGAGTCTGTATAGCCGGATGAGAGTGCTATGACATTGAGTCCGTATAGCCGGATGAGAGTGCTATTACGTTGAGTCCGTATAGCCGGGTGAGAGTGCTATTACGTTGAGTCCGTATAGCCGGATGAGTGTGCTGTGATGTTGAGTCTGTATAGCCAGATGAGTGTGCTATGACGTTGAGTACGTATAGCCGGGTGAGTGTGTTATGACGTTGAGTCCGTATAGCCGGATGAGTGTGCTGTGACGTTGAGTCCGTATAGCCGGATGAGTGTGCTATGACGTTGAGTCCGTATAGCCGGATGAGTGTGCTGTGACGTTGAGTCCGTATAGCCGGATGAGTGTGCTATGACGTTGAGTCCGTATAGCCGGGTGAGTGTGCTATGACGTTGAGTCCGTATAGCCGGATGAGTGTGCTGTGATGTTGAGTCCGTATAGCCGGATGAGTGTGCTGTGATGTGGAGTCCGTATAGCCGGATGAGTGTGCTTTGACGTTGAGTCCGTATAGCCGGGTGAGTGTGCTATGACGTTGAGTCCGTATAGCCGGATGAGAGTGCTATGACGTTGAGTCCGTATAGCCGGATGAGTGTGCTATGACGTTGAGTCCATATAGCCGGATGAGAGTGCTATTACGTTGAGTCCGTATAGCCGGGTGAGAGTGCTATTACGTTGAGTCCGTATAGCCGGGTGAGAGTGCTATTACGTTGAGTCCGTATAGCCGGATGAGTGCTATGACGTTGAGTCCATATAGCCGGGTGAGTGTGCTATGACGTTGAATCCGTATAGCCGGGTGAGTGTGCTATGACGTTGAGTCCATATAGCCGGATGAGTGTGCTATTACATTGAGTCCGTATAGCCGGATGAGTGTGCTATTACGTTGAGTCCGTATAGCCGGATGAGTGTGCTATGACGTTGAGTCCGTATAGCCGGGTGAGAGTGCTATGACGTTGAGTCCGTATAGCCGGGTGAGTGTGCTATGACGTTGAGTCCGTATAGCCGGATGAGTGTGCTATGATGTTGAGTCCGTATAGCCGGATGAGTGTGCTATGACGTTGAGTCCGTATAGCCGGATGAGTGTGCTTATTGCACATATACACGTGTCCAAGTGTTCATGAAATGGAAGCGCCAGCAACCAAATATTGAAGTCTTTGACTTACTGGCCAGCCTTAAACACTATGATATAGATGACTATGCCACTAAGATTATGTTGGGTAATGTACAGTAAATGTACTTGATGACAAGGTAAATGGGATGCGATATTCATTGTCAGCCGAGGATTTATATTGAAATATGCATGTATAACTTAGTTACGTGATAACTAAGACGTAGGCACTGACGGCTCTGAAATACTACTGAAAATTAGTTGAAACATGTACCGTTCTAACACTACTACAAGTGTTATAGACTGTAAAAATGTTTATTGATAACTGCATGGTATAAGCTTCATGCAGCCATGTGATGGGTGCTCACTGTGATGTCCAATCATCGTTTGTCAGTCTGCTGGAATCTTGCATTTCGTTTCGGTAAGATCCACTCAGGTTTACAGTGTGCGCTTATCACTGATATTAATACTGGTGCATCGTATTATACATGAATGTGTGTGGTTTATGTACATGTACATTTACATGTATGAGTATATTTATATTCATATACAAATATGTGTATATTATGCTAGAACTACTGTGTATGCACCGGTATTATACATGAATGTGTGTGGTTTATGTACATGTACATTTACATGTATGAGTATATTATGTGTATATTATGCTAGACTGATACAGCATGCTATATGTGATCAATGCACAGTCACGCACAAGCAGCATTACATCGTATGAAATAAAAGATATTTGAAAAATTCAATTTTTACGTGTGGGTAACAATGCTGCTACACATTCTAACATTTTACTTTGTATGCTTATGTTCATTTGGTAAACAGTGTTTTTTTGGCGATAAAACAAACTCGAAACCGAAAGTAGGACTTTCCGAGTCGATCGGTCACGCACTTGTTTACAACCGGAACGCATCGTCCGCACTTGTTTGCATTCGGAATGCATCGTCCCCATTTGTCCCACGTTATCTTTTTTAATTAAATTACTTGATATGTTGATTCTCTGTTAGCTAAGTCTTTAGGGGCATTTCTACACCCCCGCGAGGGGTTCGACATTAGAGGAAGATAGATAGATAGTATTTCATGTTCAAAATATATACTTTGTTTTCTACATCATCTGTTGTTTCACGCATGCGCGCTGTGCTTGTTTACATTTCGTGTGTTGATAAACAAATTCGCGTATACGACCGTTTAAATTTATTGGAATTTTATCGTTTCTGAGCAACTATTTCGATTTTTGTAAGCACACACATTAGTATTTATATTTTACCCAAAACATCCTTTATTACGATATAATGCTGCTTTAATGTCTTCCTATTATGACTTGTTACGACGAAATCGACGTAACCCTTTCAACACCATATCCGGCCTCTAAATAGGCTTACACAAAGTGTATATCCATAATGAGCCGGCTCGTGATGAGTCATCTCATCATGATCTGCACTTTGTGCCAATAATAGTACTATTTATAGACAAAATTACCCATTTTGATTAATGAACTGGTCCAAATGTAATTTTCTTATTAATTTATTGGTGTAAAAATATCATGGACCAGTCCATGTCAGTATCTTGAATGGGTTAGTTTTTAAACTTTATTTGTTGAATGGGTTAATGAGTAAACGGAATGAAAAGAACTATCCTATAGTCAAAATATGAGTAGCTATATTTGAAACATGTGCTTTGTTGGAATTCTTTACCGAAACGTTTGGTTCTCAAAGAGTACACGGACAACAAACTACAGTCCTACCTCCCCAAACGTCACATCGCATGAGCGACACCCTCTTTATAACGTCACCTTTATTCCCATCCGTTGCGTTTTAATACAATTTCACCTCTAGTTTAATCATGTGTGTGTGTGTGTGTGTGTGTTGTTTCACGTTTATTTATCGTCGCTACCGGTTGCCCATATGAGCGACGCCTCCTGAAGAGATTAGTCATTTTAGATTTTTGAAGGATAGTGTAATGATACAGACAGAGACCCATTCCAGAGTCTGCTCTGGTTCATTTACGTACACGGTGTAGAGCACCGACACGAGACCTCGGTTTAGTCCCATCTGAAAGACTGTTAATTGTATTAGGGTCAGGTGAGGGGTCGAACCTGCGACCCCTGGATTACCAGTCCAGGGTTAATTCGTGTAAAAGATGTGACGTTATATGTAAACTTAAATCATTATTAGTTTCATACAATTCTCCTCATAGCTTGTACTTTAATGTGCAAGATTGTCGTTTGAATACAGACTAATGTAACTGAAAATACACATACTATGTTATACTATGCAACGGCTGTCCGGTTAGCACAGTGGTTAGCCTCGGACCTGGACGTATGTGAGATGGTACGGTACGATGGTCGACAGATCGGACATGTGGGTCAGACAGAGGATAGCACAGTGGTTAGCCTCGGACCTGGAAGTATGTGAGATGGTACGGTACGATGGTCGACAGATCGGACATGTGGGTCAGACAGATGGTGTTGGTGGGTGTGGTGTGGTTGTGGGACATGTGGGTCAGACGGAGGATAGCACAGTGGTTAGCCTCGGACTGGAAGTTGTGAGATGGTAGTACGATGGTCACAGATCGGACATGTGGGTCAGACGGAGGATAGCACAGTGGTTAGCCTCGGACCTGGAAGTATGTGAGATGGTACGGTACGATGGTCGACAGATCGGACATGTGGGTCAGACGGAGGATAGCACAGTGGTTAGCCTCGGACCTGGAAGTATGTGAGATGGTACGGTACGATGGTCGACAGATCGGACATGTGGGTCAGACAGAGGATAGCACAGTGGTTAGCCTCGGACCTGGAAGTATGTGAGATGGTACGGTACGATGGTCGACAGATCGGACATGTGGGTCAGACAGAGGATAGCACAGTGGTTAGCCTCGGACCTGGAAGTATGTGAGATGGTGCGGTACGATGGTCGACAGATCGGACATGTGGGTCAGACGGAGGATAGCACAGTGGTTAGCCTCGGACCTGGAAGTATGTGAGATGGTATGGTACGATGGTCGACAGATCGGACATGTGGGTCAGACGGAGGATCGTAATCATATTGTATTGCATTCATTCTATACATACATTGTACAATACAAGACAAATGAACACATTATATAGGTAAACATACTATGTGATTCGTGACATTGTTTGTACAAGGATTGTCAATATATGTTGAAGCACACCTCCCAACAACACACTTGATTGCGAAAAAAGTTCTTACAACTTATATTAATCACTCTCGAGACCTCATTCCTGACGGAATCCATCACCACTAGGGAGAGAGAAGAGGCAAAATATAAAATCTGAGGCTCGTTAAAATATACAAATCTGAGGATGCTAAAATATACAAATCTGAGGCTCGCTAAAATATACAAATCTGAGGTCGTAAAATATACAAATCTGAGGATCGTTAAAATATACAAATCTGAGGCTCGTTAAAATATACAAATCTGAGGCTCGTTAATATATAGCAATATCTCAGGTTGGCTAAAGGATACAAATCTGAGGCTCGCTAAAATATACAAATCTGAGGATCGCTAAAATATACAAATCTGAGGATCGTTAAAATATACAAATCTGAAGCTGGCTAATATATACAAATGTGAGGTTCGCTAAATGATACAAATCTGAGACTCGACTCGATAAAGGATACCAATTTGAGGCTCATTAAAAAGGATACAAATCTGGAGCTCGCTAAAGGATATAAATTTGAGGCTCGCTAAAAGATACAAACAAGAGGCTGGCTAAATGAGGCAAATCTGAGTCAAGTTAAAAGATACAAGTCTAATAACAAGTCTAATGCATTATTTGACATTGAAGTTTTGTAACTTTAATTTATAGCAGACATGGCAACATTTTTAAGTAGTCTTGAATTGGTATCCGTTCAAAACATTGGCTGTCATTTCATAATTTCATTTTGTGTGTTTTTCGTATTATTTATCGTCACTACCGGTTGCTCATATGAGCGACGCCTATTTTTGCTAGCTATATAAGTTTATTTAAAGTCGCCACCGCATAAATGCATTTGGGCGACTAAATTATCTAAGGTGATTAAAGAGGTCTAAAAATAGTTAATAAACAATTAAAATTACAATACTATGATGTTTAGAGGGCTATGTGGGTTGCATTAATCTCAGAGTGTGTTCGGTTTTCATATCTCCCACCCCCGCTCGCACACTATTGTGTACCAACGGTAGACCGGGTGAACAAATTACCTGGTGCAATTACTAATTCTAAGAAGATTTAGACATAAGTTGGTTAGTAAATTGTTTGTTAGTCCGTTCTATAGCCAATTTATACCATATGTCCTTAGTGAGATAAAAACCGTGCAAATATTTGATTCTAAGTAGCATTCAAACCAGTGTAGAAGATAACAAGGACACACAATGGATTTTTGAAATATGTGTCTAAATCAAAAGGTACCAGAAATTAGAAGGAGTGGACCAATGAGATGGATGCATGGAACTCTGATTGATCCAAAAAATAAAAAATAAAAAGTTAACTAGTTTAACCATAACAACAGATAAATAATATAGAGACAGGTTTGACCTTAATTAGGGATCTTCGGGTATATTTTTATATCAGCATACCCCATCACCAAAATGTATTTAGAGTAGGTGATTTATAATGGGTTGCATAAGGTAGAGAGATAGATTTGATAGTAAGAAGGAAGAAGGACACTGTCTGTCAGAAGAGAATCAACAGCTCATAGGTGTGTCCTTCATATATCCCAAGATCCCTAATAACACATAGTCAAACCTGCAACATATAGACTATGTTGCCCGTTGAGGGCTGTACTAATAAATATCAATAAAGATATTGCTACGAAAATTAAAAGTAAGACCTAATTGCAAATAGTTGACTAGTCGCACGAACCGGTGTGAAAAATAACAGGTGCCCCTGAGCAAAGAAGAACGAGCGCTCAGGAATGTGCACTGACTGACCTCTGTAAATGTAAACAAACAATTGAGAATTTTACATTCGCGCGAACGAGAAAGAGATATGGCAGGTGCCCGTTTACCTTGTATAGTGCACAGCAGTATCGAGGTTGCTACGAAGATTAAAATTCATGGACTATCTTAATATGTATCTGTACTAAGACATTTAGTTGATTGATTCCAAGTACATATAGTTACTACCAGTCATACAGATATATAACTGGTAGTAAAATATCTTCCATAGTTATGGAAAATGTCAACAGGATAGAGAACTTCACCTATCACAAACGACTAAACCGTTAGAGGTATCAGCCTACTATGATGTTTGGTCAACTTTTTTAACATATATAAGTATCACCAAAATAAACTATCATGGGTTGCCCCTAAAAATATACATCAAACTAATTCCATAGTAGGTTGTACAATGTGTGATATGTGTACCAAAAAAATAATACCCCCCCCATATGCCCCTGTGTACTGGGATCGCCCCCGTGTACTGGGATCGCCCCCGTGTACTGGGATCGCCCCCGTGTACTGGGATCATAAAAATTACATCTAAAAAAGGCGGCTTAACCCCTGAGTGACGACGTTTAAAAATAATGCACCCAGTAATTGCTCGTATAACTACTCAGTCGGCCAGGTTACTCATGCAACTTGAGGGTGTCTGATGACCTTAATTAAACTAGAGGATGATGTTGGGTGTCCTTGTTTGTTTTAAGTTTATTGTTAAGCTTATTCATAACTTATGTATATTTATAGGTTAAGTTTTACAGTCTAATACCTACTGAAGTGGTATTAAGAGTAATGAAGAATTGTTAGAAAAGACGTATATTTGGGCTAATGACTAGTGTCATAGCATTTGAGCTTCAGTTTTAGAATTACTGAAGATTACTACTTGAAGTTGATCAAACTTTGTTAACATAATGTCGAACTTAGTAAAGAACACTAAAAACTCTAGATAATTTAATCAGATGATCATTGATAGAAATTACACAATTTTGCCGTATGGCTGCACAGAGTTGGTAAATAGAAATGTCCAACTGCATATTGAAACTTCAGATGGCATTTTTTCCAAATACTGTGTTGATATAACAATTATGTGGTAGATAGTCTACAGGATAGTAGGTTCAATGTACCAAGGTGTATAAAAATAGTAATATCCATGTGTGGTAGTGGAATTTACCAAATTACTATGGAAAATTTGTGATTTTGGATATTTCCTTGTGCCATAGGAGGAGGGCCTCAAGGTGAATACTGACAGGGCCTGGTCAGAATAATAGTTCTGTCCAAGTCAATAACATGTTATTGTTACTAGTAATGTAGAGAAGTCTTTAAAACATTAAATTACAACCACCAGAAATTTGGTAATTTTTGGCCCTAATTTACAGAAATTAGACATTTCTGTCGTACTTTATTATGTAGGAAAGTTAGGGCCTCAGTTCAACCACCTGGTCAAGTTGAGTGTCCTAACAAGATGAATGAGGTAGATAATTACATAACCTTAACTTAGGAACTTGAGTATCTTATGAGGCATACTCATGTACAAGAATATTTAGATTTATGATGAATATGTACTTGTTGAGACTATACCAGGATGGTAATCCGCTCCAACTAAACATATTTAAAATTATCAGATAACATTTTTTGTATATATTGTACTAAGGGTGTGATATTGGTGTAGTTAGAGTTCGAAAATAGAACTTTACATGTAGATTATGAACATAGACCCTTTAATTTTTATTTTGACTTTAAAATTGACCAAAAACCGGCCAAAATAGTACAAATTGAGCATTTCGCTTATGACATAGCATAAGGGCCTCAATTTGAATATTGGTGGATCAAAGAAAATGTTGATGTTTATTTTGGATAAACAACAATATGAAGTTACTAGAAAGTTATAAATATAAAGGATTTATCAATCCTTGTTACAAAAAAGTTTAGATGAAAATTTCCAGAATTTACCATTGTATTGAAGTGATCTTATAGATCACATACCAATACAATTTAAACTAGCTTTATTTAGTTTTAGAGTTTCTTAGTCACAAAACACCGGCAGTATGGGCTTTACCCGGCCGGACTGAGTACACTGCGCGCAGTCATAATACCAATCCGGGTAATTTGGACCAGGGGCTCTGGGTCCCAATTTAAATTTCTCAGACAAGTATGTTCCCATATACATGTTTACAAGCTTAATCGCTTGGGGATTTTCAAATACTAATTTGCTAAATACTATTGTTTTCTATGTAAATGGTCACAGGGGGGAAAGGCGATTATGGATAGCTAAGGTAAGCTTAGCTATAAGGTAAAAAAAGAATTAGTAAAACAGGAGGGTCACTAATTTAGATGATATAGGTTGTATATAGCAAAGTAATAGCTATTTATGAGCTATTGGTTTGACAGGGGCACAGCCAGAAATCTGTCTTAATAGTTTAGTTTTGGAGGTAGAGACGGTTTGTGTGGGTTTGGATTTTCCAGGTTGTTGTGGATTGTCCCACATTGGTTTACTTATTCAATGATGTAGAAATGAAGTTGTTGTGATGTTTAAACAACCGGTATTTATGAAACTTACAATACTGAATTGCAAGTGATGTAACTCAAAAAGTCAACAATTGTATATTATACACTGATATAATATTGTATATATTTTATAACACCATACATAGATGTGACGTGGTGTTTATTGGTTTTTTTAATGTACATTAGACACTGGTAATATGTAGGTTAATAGGTTGTGTCCATTAAACAGTGAGTTGGTAGATTATACCAAGTTTCATCTGAGTAGATGAATAACTAAAAGATACTTATTGATTTGTATATCGATCTGTAAAAACGATCGAGTTAAGTATATTAGGATACGAAAGCAGTTTTTGTGCTCGTATTGGCCCGCACGGAGCCCCTAAGATGAAATTTAAGTAAACTCTTTCATCTGGGGTTGGAAATTACTCATCTCAGGTGAGAAGCCTGCAGTGGAATTGCTTTTCAAAAGGGCTCCGGTTGGGCCAATAACAGCACTACAGAAGGGTAAATGTATCCACAAACAACCTGGAGAGATATGGGAACCTTGTCTGAGCTTAATAACTGCAAATGTCCTCTAAATTTTGTCGGACATCTGACAGTCTAGAATGTACGTTTCCAGAGCTTTAAATACTGAGGTGCGGACAGCCTTGCTGGGGCTGAGAATGTTCTCAATTGAGAAAGTTTTACCAACCCCGGCAATTGCTGCCCGCAAGACAGCCCGATGAGTCTCGTGATCGCAACAGTCCAGCAGAAAATGTTCAGTAGTGTATCTGACATCACACTTGGGACAAACTGGATTTAGGTTAAGTATATGTTGGCCGCTATTGCCTGCCAACAGGTTTGTCCCAAGTCTCAGCCGAGTGATGCACTTATCTATTCTTAAAGACTTAGAGTACTGCACCAGACGGCTGAACCCCACGGAGCTCCTTTTATAGGTTTGTTTGAAAGGCCTATCCAGGAGTGAGTGGCCCCAACGTAGATTCGTTTGGGCCTTAACAATGGAGTAGATCTCCGTGGGTGCGAGCCTTACACTATTCTCCACATTAGTGTGCTCCAGGCCAGACTTGGCAGCCCTGTCCGCAATCTCATTTCCAGTGATACCAATATGTGCTGGACACCATGCAGGAGGTTTTGGTTCAAGCCCTCGTTATAACGTATATCGTATAACTTGACTATATCCGTAATTAGATCTGGTCTAGACTTACTATTCCTTGATTGTAAGGAGACCAGTGATGAAAGTGAATCAGATAATATCACATTTTTCGATGAATTATTATCTACTATCCAGCACATTGCTTTCTTAATTGCAATTAGCTCAGCCGTATAGATGGATACCTTATCGGTTAACCTTTCTACATATTCACATTGTAGGGATGGAATGACTACGGCTGCAGCTACCTTGCCAGAGTCAGGACATTTTGATCCATCTGTATATGTGTTGACTGTAATTTTCCTCTATGTGGCATTGAGCTTCCAATCTAGCGAGGTGAACTAGATCGGTTTTCTTCACTTTTTCTGATAAAGATATATCTATCACTGGATCTGACTGTGTCCAGGGTGGTACCGAGCTAGTCCTGAAGTCTGCCACCTGGACACCCTCGAGACCGAACCCCGCCACAAGTTCTTGGACATGGGCTCCGAAAGGGAGTGTTTTGTCACTGAATCGGGCCTTGTGGTGGTATCCGGTCCCGAAGATCGCGTTCACGGGATTGTCCCAATATTTAACGCATTGAGCCTGGCGTCGGATCGCCAACGGCTCAATCCCTGACTCAATTTCAAGCATATAACTTGGGGTTGAAGGAAGGGCTCTCAGAGCTAGTCTCAGGGCGGAATTCTGTAACCTGTCTAGGGATTTGAGATGAGTGGGGCATGCACTAGAATAGATTTGTGCACCATAATCTATTTTTGAACGTATTAAAGACATATACAGTAGCAAGAGGCTTTTTTTAGAAGTTAGTCATTTTAGATTGACTCATAATGAGGGAGATGGATTAAATGTCCTCTTCTCTCCCCCATGGAGATGGATTAAATGTCCTCTTCTCTCCCCCATGGAGATGGATTAAATGTCCACTTCTCTCTCCCAGGATTAAATTTCCTCTTCTCTCCCTCGTGGAGATGGATTAAAATTTTATCTTCTCTCCCGCGTGGAGATGGATTAAATTTCCTCTTCTCTCCCTGATTATGAGGGAGATGGATTAAATGTCCTCTTCTCTCCCCCATGGAGATGGATTCCACCAGTAATGAGGCATTGCGAGCGATTAATCTAATGTAGTAAACACTTGTTCTGCAATCTAGCTAAGGTAAATTTGTATAACCTAAATTGACATGCAACAATCGATATCTTATTCTTCTCTGTTAATGGCTAACAAGTCAACCATTGAGCTATTATGGTCATGCGTGGGGGGAATGATTTATGACAGTAATAAGGGTCATACACAATACACAGATACGATTTTGTTTTTACCCAATAATTTTATGGTAAAATTGTATAAATTATTAATACAGTCACAATGTATTAGAAAATGTAAGGGTGTCGCACCAACACCTTAGGTCATGTCATATAGCGATAACCAGAAGGCTGTTCCACCAATTGAACCGCGTAATCGGTAAGTCACGGTTATACACAAACATCAACGTTTTTAAATCCCATATACTGGAAATTGGAGTCACATTAGTATCCTTTATCATCTATCATTTATTTCTATGAATAATTGAGAAATAAAATGTTTGAACTAAAGTTGAGGAAAGATATTGTTATTGACTTTCAATTCTCACAACTTACGATTCTTATACCCGTAGCGTGAGCCCCGTAAGTCACAACTAGCGAACTTTCAATCCTCACGGACTTACGGGGCTCACGCTACACCGGCTAATCAGTATGTGCCGTTGGCAACTTGACAACAAGTATAATATTATATTATATACGTTTTAGGCCGTTCAAATGGTGTTCAAGTACAGGAAAAGAAACATATTGAATTGGCATTGTTTGCAATTGTTATTAACAATTGAATGATCTTTTTCTGCCGAAGTATGAAAAGTCATAAAACCTGATATTTCATATTTTAGTTTAATAATATTTGATTGCTCTTATCGTCTTATTAAATAAACTTATTTTATACAACACATGACAAATTAAAGAAAGGCAAACGGGTCGGGGCTACAAGTTCTAGCAACATTAGTTACGGCCCTTCATACCTCGATGAAACTCGGAAAAACAACATCCAATTGTTATAATAACCACATAATATTTTACAAATTACAAAACAAGTTAATTTTGATTCGTCACACCATACAAAAAGTAGTCCGCTATGAATATTAATGAGAATAGAATAATTCGCCGTGGAAGTCGTGATAGCGCAGTGATAGCACATTCGCTTCATGTGCGAAGGGCCTGGAGATAGAGCCCCGCTGGATCCGTTACGAGTGTGCCCTTATGTAAGACATTTAAATTCCACGTTGTCTATTCTCTCTCCCTCGTGGCGATGGATTCCGTCAGGAACGAGGTCTCGCGAGTGCATAATATAAGTTGTAAGAATTTATTTCGCAATGGAGCTAAAATAGATGTGCATAAACTAATATAATACGTTTGCAATTCATTGGGTTATGAACAGCGATCACATGGGTTGAAGCAGCCAATCAGAAATCGCGATTTTGCAAGATGTACATATTTGAAAACGATGCTTTTAGGTGAGCAGAGTATAACAACCAACTGAATGTACAATGAGTGGTGTCCATTGCCCAGTGGTAGAGAGTCGGATTTGGAATCGAACGGTCCTGGGTTCGATACTCGGCTAGGCCATGTATATAGTGTCATTGAGCAAGTGAGTTTCTCGCGCACATTACTTAGTACTGGTTAACCGCTTAGGTCGGACAAGTCTGCCAAGGTAAATGTGGACCCGGCCAGCAGTTTATTGTGTT
Organism: Archivesica marissinica; assembly: GCA_014843695.1. NCBI lineage: Eukaryota > Metazoa > Mollusca > Bivalvia > Venerida > Vesicomyidae > Archivesica > Archivesica marissinica. The sequence goes on from CM026394.1 coordinate 30,302,084, forward strand.
TAATTTTCCTAAACGATACTCTAAATAATATTAACACAAACCATACAGCAATCCCTTCTTCTGGTTCTTCTTCTGAGAACGTACTGCCATCAATCTGGTATATACTCGTACATGCGCGATGGCGGTCCAAAAAAGTATATTGACATGTGGTCTAAAAGTGTCTATATATGCAAATGTTGCTCAAATGTGTGGCCCAAATCATTTGTGTTTTCATGCTATGTATTGTATCTTTATGCGTGTGACATATTTACTCTTGTATTTGCATGCTATGTATTGTATATTTATGCGTATGACATATTTACTCTTGTATTTGCATGCTATGTATTGTATATTTATGCGTGTGACATATTTACTATTGTATTTGCATGCTATGTATTGTATATTTATGCGTATGACATATTTACTCTTGTATGTGCATGCTATGTATTGTATATTTATGCGTGTGACATATTTACTCTTGATTTGCATGCTATGTATTGTATATTTATGCGTATGACATATTTACTCTTGTATTTGCATGCTATGTATTGTATATTTATGCGTATGACATATTTACTCTTGTATGTGCATGCTATGTATTGTATATTTATGCGTATGACATATTTACTATTGTATTTGCATGCTATGTATTGTATATTTATGCGTGTGACATATTTACTCTTGATTTGCATGCTATGTATTGTATATTTATGTGTATGACATGTGTACTATTGTATTTGCATGCTATGTATTGTATCTTTATGCGTGTGACATATTTACTCTTGTATGTGCATGCTATGTATTGTATATTTATGCGTATGACATATTTACTATTGTATTTGCATGCTATGTATTGTATATTTATGCGTATGACATATTTACTCTTGTATGTGCATGCTATGTATTGTATATTTATGCGTGTGACATATTTACTCTTGTATTTGCATGCTATGTATTGTATATTTATGCGTGTGACATATTTACTATTGTATTTGCATGCTATGTATTGTATATTTATGCGTATGACATATTTACTCTTGTATTTGCATGCTATGTATTGTATATTTATGCGTATGACATATTTACTCTTGTATGTGCATGCTATGTATTGTATATTTATGCGTATGACATATTTACTCTTGTATTTGCATGCTATGTATTGTATATTTATGTGTATGACATATTTACTCTTGTATTTGCATGCTATGTATTGTATATTTATGTGTATGACATGTGTACTATTGTATGTGTATGTTCATGCTATGTATTGTATATTTATGTGTATGACATGTGTACTATTGTATTTGCATGCTATGTATTGTATATTTATGCGTATGACATGTGTACTATTGTATTTGCATGCTATGTATTGTATATTTATGCGTATGACATGTGTACTATTGATGATCATGCTATGTATTGTATATTTATGTGTATGACATGTGTACTATTGTATTTGCATGCTATGTATTGTATATTTATGTGTATGACATATTTACTATTGTATTTGCATGCTATGTATTGTATATTTATGTGTATGACATGTGTACTATTGTATTTGCATGCTATGTATTGTATATTTATGTGTATGACATGTGTACTATTGTATTTGCATGCTATGTATTGTATATTTATGCGTGTGACATATTTACTATTGTATTTGCATGCTATGTATTGTATATTTATGCGTGTGACATATTTACTATTGTATTTGCATGCTATGTATTGTATATTTATGCGTATGACATATTTACTCTTGATTTGCATGCTATGTATTGTATATTTATGCGTATGACATATTTACTATTGTATTTGCATGCTATGTATTGTATCTTTATGTGTATGACATGTGTACTATTGTATGTGTATGTTCATGCTATGTATTGTATATTTATGCGTGTGACATATTTACTCTTGATTTGCATGCTATGTATTGTATATTTATGCGTGTGACATATTTACTCTTGATTTGCATGCTATGTATTGTATATTTATGTGTATGACATGTGTACTATTGTATGTTCATGCTATGTATTGTATATTTATGTGTATGACATGTGTACTATTGTATTTGCATGCTATGTATTGTATATTTATGCGTGTGACATATTTACTATTGTATTTGCATGCTATGTATTGTATATTTATGCGTGTGACATATTTACTCTTGTATTTGCATGCTATGTATTGTATATTTATGCGTGTGACATATTTACTCTTGATTTGCATGCTATGTATTGTATATTTATGTGTATGACATATTTACTCTTGATTTGCATGCTATGTATTGTATATGTATGTGTATGACATGTGTACTATTGTATTTGCATGCTATGTATTGTATATTTATGCGTGTGACATATTTACTATTGTATTTGCATGCTATGTATTGTATATTTATGCGTGTGACATATTTACTATTGTATTTGCATGCTATGTATTGTATATTTATGTGTATGACATGTGTACTATTGTATTTGCATGCTATGTATTGTATATTTATGTGTATGACATGTGTACTATTGTATTTGCATGCTATGCATTGTATATTTATGTGTATGACATGTGTACTATTGTATTTGCATGCTATGTATTGTATATTTATGTGTATGACATGTGTACTATTGTATTTGCATGCTATGTATTGTATATGTATGTGTATGACATGTGTACTATTGTATTTGCATGCTATGTATTGTATATGTATGTGTATGACATGTGTACTATTGTATGTGCATGCTATGTATTGTATATTTATGTGTATGACATGTGTACTCTTGTATTTGCATGCTATGTATTGTATATGTATGTGTATGACATGTGTACTATTGTATGTGCATGCTATGTATTGTATATTTATGTGTATGACATGTGTACTATTGTATGTTCATGCTATGTATTGTATATTTATGTGTATGACATGTGTACTATTGTATTTGCATGCTATGTATTGTATATTTATGCGTGTGACATATTTACTATTGTATTTGCATGCTATGTATTGTATATTTATGTGTATGACATGTGTACTATTGTATTTGCATGCTATGTATTGTATATTTATGCGTATGACATGTGTACTCTTGTATTTGCATGCTATGTATTGTATATGTATGTGTATGACATGTGTACTATTGTATTTGCATGCTATGTATTGTATATTTATGCGTATGACATGTGTACTCTTGTATTTGCATGCTATGTATTGTATATTTATGTGTATGACATGTGTACTATTGTATTTGCATGTTATGTATTGTATATTTATGCGTATGACATGTGTACTCTTGTATTTGCATGCTATGTATTGTATATGTATGTGTATGACATGTGTACTATTGTATTTGCATGCTATGTATTGTATATTTATGCGTGTGACATATTTACTATTGTATTTGCATGCTATGTATTGTATATTTATGCGTGTGACATATTTACTATTGTATTTGCATGCTATGTATTGTATATTTATGCGTATGACATATTTACTCTTGATTTGCATGCTATGTTTTGTATATTTATGCGTATGACATATTTACTATTGTATTTGCATGCTATGTATTGTATCTTTATGTGTATGACATGTGTACTATTGTATGTGTATGTTCATGCTATGTATTGTATATTTATGCGTGTGACATATTTACTCTTGATTTGCATGCTATGTATTGTATATTTATGCGTGTGACATATTTACTCTTGATTTGCATGCTATGTATTGTATATTTATGCGTGTGACATATTTACTATTGTATTTGCATGCTATGTATTGTATCTTTATGTGTATGACATGTGTACTATTGTATGTGTATGTTCATGCTATGTATTGTATATTTATGCGTGTGACATATTTACTCTTGATTTGCATGCTATGTATTGTATATTTATGCGTGTGACATATTTACTCTTGATTTGCTTGCTATGTATTGTATATTTATGCGTGTGACATATTTACTATTGTATTTGCATGCTATGTATTGTATATTTATGCGTATGACATATTTACTCTTGTATTTGCATGCTATGTATTGTATATTTATGCGTATGACATATTTACTCTTGTATTTGCATGCTATGTATTGTATATTTATGCGTATGACATATTTACTCTTGTATTTGCATGCTATGTATTGTATATTTATGCGTGTGACATATTTACTCTTGTATTTGCATGCTATGTATTGTATATTTATGCGTGTGACATATTTACTATTGTATTTGCATGCTATGTATTGTATATTTATGCGTGTGACATATTTACTCTTGATTTGCATGCTATGTATTGTATATTTATGCGTGTGACATATTTACTATTGTATTTGCATGCTATGTATTGTATATTTATGCGTATGACATATTTACTCTTGATTTGCTTGCTATGTATTGTATATTTATGCGTATGACATATTTACTATTGTATTTGCATGCTATGTATTGTATATTTATGTGTATGACATATTTACTCTTGATTTGCATGCTATGTATTGTATATTTATGCGTATGACATATTTACTATTGTATTTGCATGCTATGTATTGTATCTTTATGTGTATGACATGTGTACTATTGTATGTGTATGTTCATGCTATGTATTGTATATTTATGCGTGTGACATATTTACTCTTGATTTGCATGCTATGTATTGTATATTTATGTGTATGACATGTGTACTATTGTATGTGTATGTTCATGCTATGTATTGTATATTTATGCGTGTGACATATTTACTCTTGATTTGCATGCTATGTATTGTATATTTATGCGTGTGACATATTTACTCTTGATTTGCATGCTATGTATTGTATATTTATGCGTGTGACATATTTACTCTTGATTTGCATGCTATGTATTGTATATTTATGCGTGTGACATATTTACTCTTGATTTGCATGCTATGTATTGTATATTTATGCGTGTGACATATTTACTATTGTATTTGCATGCTATGTATTGTATATTTATGCGTATGACATATTTACTCTTGATGTGCATGCTATGTATTGTATATTTATGCGTATGACATATTTACTATTGTATTTGCATGCTATGTATTGTATCTTTATGTGTATGACATGTGTACTATTGTATTTGTATGTTCATGCTATGTATTGTATATTTATGCGTGTGACATATTTACTCTTGATTTGCATGCTATGTATTGTATATTTATGCGTGTGACATATTTACTCTTGATTTGCATGCTATGTATTGTATATTTATGCGTGTGACATATTTACTATTGTATTTGCATGCTATGTATTGTATATTTATGCGTATGACATATTTACTCTTGATGTGCATGCTATGTATTGTATATTTATGCGTATGACATATTTACTATTGTATTTGCATGCTATGTATTGTATCTTTATGTGTATGACATGTGTACTATTGTATTTGTATGTTCATGCTATGTATTGTATATTTATGCGTGTGACATATTTACTCTTGATTTGCATGCTATGTATTGTATATTTATGCGTGTGACATATTTACTCTTGATTTGCATGCTATGTATTGTATA
>CM026394.1:30308586-30343829 GCA_014843695.1 Archivesica marissinica
ATACACTATGTCCCTACAATGTACCATGCAATACACATATCCCTACAATGTACCATGCAATACACTATGTCCCTACAATGTACCATATAATACACTATGTCCCTACAATGTACCATGCAATACACTATGTCCCTACAATGTACCATGCAATACACATGTCCCTACAATGTACCATATAATACACTATGTCCCTACAATGTACCATGCAATACACATATCCCTACAATGTACCATGCAATACACATATCCCTACAATGTACCATGCAATACACATGTCCCTACAATGTACCATGCAATACACCATGTCCCTACAATGTACCATGCAATACACTATGTCCCTACAATGTACCATGCAATACACTATGTCCCTACAATGTACCATGCAATACACTATGTCCCTACAATGTACCATGCAATACACATATCCCTACAAGTACCATGCAATACACTATGTCCCACAATGTACCAGCAATACACATATCCTACAATGTACCATGCAATACACATATCCCTACAATGTACCATGCAATACACATATCCTACGATGTACCATGCAATACACATATCCCTACAATGTACCATGCAATACACATATCCCTACAATGTACCATGCAATACACATATCCCTACAATGTACCATATAATACACTATGTCCCTACAATGTACCATGCAATACACATATCCCTACAATGTACCATATAATACACTATGTCCCTACAATGTACCATGCAATACACATATCCCTACAATGTACCATGCAATACACATATCCCTACAATGTACCATATAATACACTATGTCCCTACAATGTACCATGCAATACACATATCCCTACAATGTACCATGCAATACACATATCCCTACAATGTACCATGTAATACACTATGTCCCTACAATGTACCATGCAATACACTATGTCCCTACAATGTACCATGCAATACACTATGTCCCTACAATGTACCATGCAATACACTATGTCCCTACAATGTACCATGCAATACACATATCCCTACAATGTACCATGCAATACACATATCCCTACAATGTACCATGCAATACACTATGTCCCTACAATGTACCATGCAATACACATGTCCCTACAATGTACCATGCAATACACTATGTCCCTACAATGTACCATGCAATACACATGTCCCTACAATGTACCATGCAATACACATATCCCTACAATGTACCATGCAATACACTATGTCCCCAATGTACCATGCAAACACATATCCCTACAATGTACCATGCAATACACATATCCCTACAATGTACCATGCAATACACTATGTCCCTACAATGTACCATGCAATACACATATCCCTACAATGTACCATGCAATACACTATGTCCCTACAATGTACCATGCAATACACATGTCCCTACAATGTACCATGCAATACACTATGTCCCTACAATGTACCATGCAATACACATATCCCTACAATGTACCATGCAATACACTATGTCCCTACAATGTACCATGCAATACACATGTCCCTACAATGTACCATGCAATACACCATGTCCCTACAATGTACCATGCAATACACATGTCCCTACAATGTACAATGCAATACACCATGTCCCTACAATGTACCATGCAATACACTATGTCCCTACAATGTACAATGCAATACACATATCCCTACAATGTACCATGCAATACACATGTCCCTACAATGTACCATGCAATACACAATGTACCATGCAATACACAATGTACCATGCAATACACAATGTACCATGCAATACACAATGTACCATGCAATACACAATGTACCATGTAATACACAATGTACCATGCAATACACAATGTACCATGTAATACACAATGTACCATGCAATACACATGTCCCTACAATGTACCATGCAATACACAATGTACCATGCAATACACATGTCCCTACAATGTACCATGCAATGTCCCTACAATGTACCATGCAATACACAATGTACCATGCAATACACAACACCCCTAGAATATTTCCCATGATTATGTAGATCATACATTTAGTTCATACAAATTTATTGTAGCTCGATTGCGAAACAAGTTCTTACAACTTATATTAATCACTGTCGAGGGAGAGAGAACAGACAATGTGGAATTTAAATGCCTTGCCTAAGGGCAGAGTCGTAACTGCTACAGCTGGGCGTGAACTCGGGGCCTTTCACACCTGAAGCGAATGCGCTACCACTGCGCTATCACGACTTCCAGAGGTCATAGATTTGGTACAATGATTACCGGTATCTACTCACGACTATGTGTCTCCTTTCTCTTGTACAAATACCATGTTCTGTCCCTTGATACAGTAAGCAGATACTCTCCAGTGTGCGAAAACACAATCTGTGTGACAGTGAGGCTATGACCTTCTAGAGTAGAGATCTGTTGCCATGTTACCGTATCCCATAGAATCACAGACGCAAATTCTGCCTTAGCAGCCTGAAACAAGGAAATATCGGTAAAACCAATGGATGCTCCAGTTAGTTCACATTATACTTATTGGAATGACGAGACGGGCGGGAATCAAATAGCCATGAAACATTACTCAATGAAAAATCATTGGAGTGGAAAGTGCTAATATGGCCAAAACTGAAATGAAAAATCAATACAGACGGATCTGTAGTCCAGTGGTACTGGTTGGACTGGTAATCTAGGGATCACAGGATCGATCCTCCGTCTGACCCTAATAAAATTAACAGTCTTTCAAATGGGACTTTAAGCCGGGGTCTCGTGTCGATGCTGTACACCGTGCACGTAAAAGAACCAGAGGATACTGTGGAATGGGTCTCTGTCTGTATCATTGCACTATCCTCCAAAATTTAAAATCACTAATCTCTTCAGGAGGCGTCGCTCATATGGGCAACCGGTAGCGACGATAAATAAACGTAAAACACACAGAAAAATCAGTCAAGTGGAATGCGCCGATATGCACAACTAGGCTTGGAACCAATCATTCCTGTGAGGCTTAACTGATTTCTGGCCAATGGTTAGAGAAATAGCGAGGACGATAATAGCGAGATGGACTGGATCAAAGGGCCATAACTCAATGAAAAATCAGTCAAGTGGAATGCACCGATGATATGTACAACTAGGCTTGGTACCAATTATTCCTGTGAGGCTTAACTGATTCCCGGCCAATGGTTAGAGAAATAGCGAGGACGATAATAGCGAGATGGACTGGATCAAAGGGCCATAACTCAATGAAAAATCAGTCAAGTGGCCATTAGTTATTGAGAAAGAACGTGGGAAAAATGCTATGTACAGTCAAACCTGTGTTAATGCTCAGCTCCATGAAGCAGCCAACCTGTATTAAGCAGCCAGTTTCCAGATTCCCAATATGTTGTTTTATTATTCATTTGACCTCTATTAAGCAGCCACCTGTGATAAACAGCCACTTTCTGTGATACGATTGGCTGACTGCTTAAGACAGGTTTGACTGTACACTATATATGTATAAGCAAGAGGGCCATGAAGGCCCCGGATCACCGAGTTGAAAGAGGCAATAAACAATACTGTGCTTGAAATAAAGGTAGCCGTTAACACAGGTTTGGTTGTACATTGTAATATATCACAGCTCTGGGCATTGTGGCTTCTGAGAAGAAGTGTTTTAAAGACTTGAACTATGTAAGTCTATGTAAACTATGTGACCCGTTACTGGGTCAATTATGACATAATTGACTCCAGGATCACCATTTGAGCAAACTTAATAGTGGTTCACTAGGCGATGCCATGTGCAAAATATCAACACCAACCTACCTTACAGGAACTTGCGAGAACTTTTCCTTGTGGGTCACATGCCAGAGCAAATAGTTCATACCCATGCCCATATAACTTCTGAACCTCCGGCCACAAGGTGTTCTGTAAGAGATGCTCCTCACTAGGTGGCGCTGTGAAACAATCAAAGTAACTCATTTACATAGTTCATATATCTAGATAACAAATGTATACAGTAATGATGTACAATGAAGATTGGAATAAATTAATGTGGTTAGGTTAGGATGTATGTAAGTACATTATCACAATAATATTACCTTGTAGGGAAGTTCTAGTAAATACGTTATCACTATAATATTACCTAGTAGGGAAGTTCTAGTAAATACGTTATCACTATAATATTACCTTGTAGGGAAGTTCTAGTGAATACATTATCACTATAATATTACCTTGTAGGGAAGTTCTAGTAAATACGTTATCACTATAATATTACCTAGTAGGGAAGTTCTAGTAAATACGTTATCACTATAATATTACCTTGTAGGGAAGCTCTAGTAAATACGTTATCACTATAATATTACCTTGTAGGGAAGTTCTAGTAAATACATTATCACTATAATATTGTTACGCGCCAACCGGGGTCAATCTAGTGAGCAGACGGAACGTGGGCTGGACACAGCGGGTAATTGAGTCAAAGACGACAACGATGTTATGTTCTTTCTATCTTCTTTTACTCTATGGGCAACTGATACGCATAGACGTGACTGTTGACGATCACTTTACAATATACGATATACAATATGCGACATATAACATCACCAACTGGCAAAGAAACACGAATTATACATTAAATGACACTAAAATAGCAACGCACCACTGTTAAAACGTCGTCTGCTACGTTATACGGACAGGCAAGGATTCCTGGCTATTTCGGAGTGTTGGCGGCCAAGAATGACGTTCTGTCTCGTATTTATACTAACACACAATGCGACGTGTGGGATGTGGGTGCACACTGTGGAATCCACACGTCGCAGTGCATGCGCGTGCCCCACGTGTCGCATGACGCTGCCCACCTGTCGCATTACGTCACACACAAATTTCGTAGTACCACAGGTACTCGCAACTACAAACTAAAATAGAACTGTTGTGTCAACTAAGCACTGCATACATATCAATAACACACATAAACTTATAAAGAGGCTCCCCAGAGCTTACGTTTAGACAAATTCGCCACCTATGTATGCCACATACAAGCGATACGCTTTGTTTACAAAAGCAGTGTATAGAACACTGTCGCGTAGCGGCTAATGCACCGTGTACATTCAAGATGGCGGCATACATGCTAAACAAAATACAGTTGGATCTAAACTTCAAATTACACCCATTTGCATACATCAATCGCTTAACAGGAATATACAGTAACACGGATAGGATTAACTACACCAAGGATGCACCCAAACAGAACAATGGTTGAGGATTATCATATCGAAACCATTGAGAATACACGAAACTGGACGTCATGTAAAACATGGCGGTAGATTCAACTGGCGTGATATTCGAAGGCGATCTGTTGTTCTGTTTGATTCAAAGAGCACCGGTCAAATTCCTATAGCGCTGCCAGTAAACATGCAGCACCACACTCCATGGAAATACACCTGGTGAACATAAAGCTCAGAGGGTAAGCTAACACCTAGGGTGTTACAATATTACCTTGTAGGGAAGTTCTAGTAAATACATTATCACTATAATATTACCTTGTAGGGAAGTTCTAGTAAATACGTTATCACTATAATATTACCTTGTAGGGAAGTTCTAGTAAATACATTATCACTATAATATTACCTTGTAGGGAAGTTCTAGTAAATACGTTATCACTATAATATTACCTTGTAGGGAAGTTCTAGTAAATACGTTATCACTATAATATTACCTTGTAGGGAAGTTCTAATAAATACATTATCGCCATAATATTACCTTGTAGGGAAGCTCTAGTAAATACGTTATCACTATACTGTTCATTATCACCGGGTTTTATTTCCAAATCTTCGGATAAATTTGTTGCACCCTCCTCCGAGAATATCGCTTTATTTGAGAGTCCTAGAGCTGGCACGCTTGCGCCCACCGGCCTATTCTTAGCTTCTTCTGTCCGACGCTCACTTTCAATGTTTAAACCACACAAATTACAGAAGTTTTCTATAAAGTTATCAGGTGCATCAAATATGCGAACTACTTTCTCATCTGCACCGGAAGCATACTGATATCTGTTGATCATTGCCAAGCTCTGTACAGAATATCCATGTATCTGTGGACGAGCTATCTCATACCATAAAACCTGCAACAAAACAAAAATATTCAACACGTTAGTCAATCAAATTATTTAAAACACAGAACTGGTACCAGTTTCTGGCTGAACTTACTGACCAGAATTTACTTATCAGTTTCTGACATTTTTTCTGACCAGTTTCTGGTGTGTTTTCTAATCAGTTTCCATTGTGTTTTCTAACCAGTTTCCATTGGGGTTTCTAACCAATTTCCGTTGGGGTTTCTAACCAGTTTCCATTGGGGTTTCTAACCAGTTTCCATTGGGGCTTCTAACCAGTTTCCATTGGGGTTTCTAACCAGTTTCCATTGGGGTTTATAACCAGTTTCCGTTGGGGTGTCTAACCAGTTTCCGCTGTGTTTTCTAACCAGTTTCCGTTGGGGTTTCTAACCAGTTTCCATTGGGGCTTCTAACCAGTTTCCATTGGGGTTTCTAACCAGTTTCCATTGGGGTTTCTAACCAGTTTCCGTTGGGGTTTCTAACCAGTTTCCGCTGTGTTTTCTAACCAGTTTCCGTTGGGGTTTCTAACCAGTTTCCATTGGGGCTTCTAACCAGTTTCCGTTGGGATTTCTAACCAGTTTCCGTTGGGGTTTCTAACCAGTTTCCATTGGGGTTTCTAACCAGTTTCCATTGGGGCTTCTAACCAGTTTCCGTTGGGGTTTCTAACCAGTTTCCGTTGGGGTTTCTAACCAGTTTCCGTTGTGTTTTCTAACCAGTTTCCAAATCACAAGCTAATCAATGAGAGTCTTGTTTCTCGAAGATAAATGTAATGATTGTTGAAATAGTGATTGAGAATGTTTGTTGAAATAGTGATTGAGAATGTTTGTTGAAATAGTGATTGAGAATGATTGTTGAAATAGTGATTGAGAATGATTGTTGAAATAGTGATTGAGAGAGATTGTTGAAATAGTGATTGAGAGATTGTTGAAATAGTGATTGAGAGAGATTGTTGAAATAGTGATTGAGAGATTGTTGAAATAGTGATTGAGAGAGATTGTTGAAATAGTGATTGAGAATGATATGAAATAGTGATTGTGAGAGATTGTTGAAATAGTGATTGAGAGAGATTGTTGAAATAGTGATTGAGAGAGATTGTTGAAATAGTGATTGAGAGAGATTGTTGAAATAGTGATTGAGAGAGATTGTGGAAATAGTGATTGAGAGAGATTGTTGAAATAATGATTGAGAATGATATGAAATAGTGATTGAGAATGTTTGTGGAAATAGTGATTGAGAATGTTTGTGGAAATAGTGATTGAGAGAGATTGTTGAAATAGTGATTGAGAGAGATTGTGGAAATAGTGATTGAGAGATTGTTGAAATAGTGATTGAGAGATTGTTGAAATAGTGATGAGAGAGATTGTTGAAATAGTGATTGAGAGAGATTGTTGAAATAGTGATTGAGAGATTGTTGAAATAGTGATTGAGAGATTGTTGAAATAGTGATTGAGAGAGATTGTTGAAATAGTGATTGAGAGATTGTTGAAATAGTGATTGAGAGAGATTGTGGAAATAGTGATTGAGAGAGATTGTTGAAATAGTGATTGAGAGAGATTGTGGAAATAGTGATTGAGAGAGATTGTTGAAATAGTGATTGAGAGAGATTGTTGAAATAGTGATTGAGAGATTGTTGAAATAGTGATTGAGAGAGATTGTGGAAATAGTGATTGAGAGAGATTGTTGAAATAGTGATTGAGAGATTGTTGAAATAGTGATTGAGAGAGATTGTGGAAATAGTGATTGAGAGAGATTGTTGAAATAGTGATTGAGAGAGATTGTTGAAATAGTGATTGAGAGATTGTTGAAATAGTGATTGAGAGAGATTGTGGAAATAGTGATTGAGAGAGATTGTTGAAATAGTGATTGAGAGAGATTGTTGAAATAGTGATTGAGAGAGATTGTTGAGTGATTGAGAATGTTTGTTGAAATAGTGATTGAGAGAGATTGTGGAAATAGTGATTGAGAATTGCCAAACGTAGCTACAATTCATCTTTACACATATAAAATAACATTACAATACAATGTTAGTGGACTCACTTGTCTATCTCCGGTAACCCAAGGGGCATGTAACCTCACCATCTCATCCAGGCTGCAGCTCAACAAGAAGTTACCTCCCTTTTTATCCCATGCAATATCCTCCACAGAATCAAAGTGACCACTTGAGGTCACCATATGCTCCCAAGTATCCAATTCCTGCGCAAGAACAAGGTGTTTTGTTAATTTATTGTGAAGCTAGACGTAAAAGATCACAGGAAGAATACAAATCTAGGGTCCTTCGAGTCGTTTTCAAATAATTTTCCCCTCACTGCTGTAGGTTCGATCCCACTGAAGGTGTCAAATCATTTCCCCCTCACTGCTGTAGGTTCGATCCCACTGGAGGTGTCAAATCATTTCCCCCTCACTGCTGTAGGTTCGATCCCACTGGAGGTGTCAAATCATTTCCCCCTCACTGCTGTAGGTTCGATCCCACTGGAGGTGTCAAATTATTTCCCCCTCACTGCTGTAGGTTCGATCCCACTGGAGGTGTCAAATTATTTCATGTGAGGAAGCTATCCAGCTGGCTTGCAGTAGGTCGGTGGTTAAACCGGGGTATGAAACACTGATCGGAGGGGCACCCAAAGTCTTCATACACCAATAACAGCTGGAGAGTCGCTGTATGACCTACGCTGTTGGTGCGACTTTAAACCATAAAAAAACAAACAAAACTAAATATAATCTTCCAACTATATTTGATCATAGTAGTATAGTATTAAATAGATACTTTATTCTTTTGGCGTCGATGGTTTGCTGACTAGCGCCACACAGCCAAGGTCATAAGACGATGACTGAAGATACCGTATAGAGGTCCCTGCAACCATGACCTCTGACCCCAAATCAATAGGGTCATCTGTCATTCCCCTATTGCTCTTCACTAGATGTACCAGGTCAAACTCGAATATGTGTAAAGCTTACCAAATTTAGTGACCAGTGATGAAATGCTCCCTGGTAACCATGAGCCAAAATAGCATCACCTTGACAACCAAACAATCCACCATAGAAACCAAGTGTGTTACCACCAACCTCACCCACTCTAACCTGTTCAAATAGCAAGAGATAACGATGCAAACAACAATATTCACAAAAAGAGAAAAGAAAACAATACATTCAAACTTGAACAAAACTATTCTTATTTCATCCTGATCAAAGTTATATCACCTAAAGGTGAGTAGGGTCGTAACAAATGTTGTTAAAAATAAAACTTGTGGCCCAACCCATTTGCTTCAACATTTATTGACAATTCTTGTGCACAACAATGACATAAATCGTATATACTATGCATAATTATACAAGTTTGTTCATTTGTTTTGTTCTGTACATTGTATATAGTCAAACCTGTACTAAAGGCCACCTCCGAATAAAGGTCGCATATGAAAAACCTGTCTCTAAAGACCACCATTTTCTCTCCTGTCGAGCCAATTTCAAGCATTTTAACCCTCTATTGAGAGGCCACCTGCCAACAAAGACCACTGTTTGACTTTCCCGAGGGTGGCCTTTATAGACAGGTTTGACTGTATAGAATGAATGCAATAAAATATGATTGATTATAACTGATGCACTAACATATTTTATAGGTGATACTTAGTTTAATCATATTTTATTGCATTTTTTGGAGTTGAAACCCGGTCAGGACGTACAAGTTTTACCGTGCGCAAGAAACCATATCTACATTGTTTTGTACTGGGTGGTCTATAGAAGCAGACGTGAGAGGGATTAAGTTAAATTGTAGAACTTGTTTTGTACTGGGTGGTCTATAGAAGCAGACGTGAGAGGGATTAAGTTAAATTGTAGAACTTGTTTTGTACTGGGTGGTCTATAGAAGCAGACGTGAGAGGGATTAAGTTAAATTGTAGAACTTGTTTTGTATTGGGTGGTCTATAGAAGCAGACGTGAGAGGGATTAAGTTAAATTGTAGAACTTGTTTTGTACTGGGTGGTCTATAGAAGCAGACGTGAGAGGGATTAAGTTAAATTGTAGAACTTGTTTTGTATTGGGTGGTCTATAGAAGCAGACGTGAGAGGGATTAAGTTAAATTGTAGAACTTGTTTTGTATTGGGTGGTCTATAGAAGCAGACGTGAGAGGGATTAAGTTAAATTGTAGAACTTGTTTTGTATTGGGTGGTCTATAGAAGCAGACGTGAGAGGGATTAAGTTAAATTGTAGAACTTGTTGTATTGGGTGGTCTATAGAAGCAGACGTGAGAGGGATTAAGTTAAATTGTAGAACTTGTTTTGTATGGGTGGTTTGGGTGGGGTTGTTTTGTGTTGTTTGTACTGGGTGGTCTATAGAAGCAGACGTGAGAGGGATTAAGTTAAATTGTAGAACTTGTTTTGTATTGGGTGGTCTATAGAAGCAGACGTGAGAGGGATTAAGTTAAATTGTAGAACTTGTTTTGTATTGGGTGGTCTATAGAAGCAGACGTGAGAGGGATTAAGTTAAATTGTAGAACTTGTTTTGTATTGGGTGGTCTATAGAAGCAGACGTGAGAGGGATTAAGTTAAATTGTAGAACTTGTGTTGTATTGGGTGGTCTATAGAAGCAGACGTGAGAGGGATTAAGTTAAATTGTAGAACTTGTTTTGTATTGGGTGGTCTATAGAAGCAGACTTGAGAGGGATTAAGTTAAATTGTAGAACTTGTTTTGTATTGGGTGGTCTATAGAAGCAGACTTGAGAGGGATTAAGTTAAATTGTAGAACTTGTTTTGTATTGGGTGGTCTATAGAAGCAGACTTGAGAGGGATTAAGTTAAATTGTAGAACTTGTTTTGTATTGGGTGGTCTATAGAAGCAGACTTGAGAGGGATTAAGTTAAATTGTAGAACTTGTTTTGTATTGGGTGGTCTATAGAAGCAGACTTGAGAGGGATTAAGTTAAATTGTAGAACTTGTTTTGTATTGGGTGGTCTATAGAAGCAGACTTGAGAGGGATTAAGTTAAATTGTAGAACTTGTTTTGTATTGGGTGGTCTATAGAAGCAGACTTGAGAGGGATTAAGTTAAATTGTAGAACTTGTTTTGTATTGGGTGGTCTATAGGAGCAGACTTGAGGGATTAAGTTAAATTGTAGAACTTGTTTTGTATTGGGTGGTCTATAGGAGCAGACTTGAGGGATTAAGTTAAATTGTAGAACTTGTTTTGTGTTGGGTGGTCTATAGGAGCAGACTTGAGGGATTAAGTTAAATTGTAGAACTTGTTTTGTATTGGGTGGTCTATAGGAGCAGACTTGAGGGATTAAGTTAAATTGTAGAACTTGTTTTGTGTTGGGTGGTCTATAGAAGCAGACGTGAGAGGGATTAAGTTAAATTGTAGAACTTGTTTTGTATCGGGTGGTCTATAGAAGCAGACGTGAGAGGGATTAAGTTAAATTGTAGAACTTGTTTTGTACTGGGTGGTCTATAGAAGCAGACGTGAGAGGGATTAAGTTAAATTGTAGAACTTGTTTTGTACAGCTTCAACATACGGATCTGTAGTTCAGTGGTAACATGCTGTGGTAATCCAGGGATCGTAGGGTCGATCCCCCGTCTGACCATAATAAAATTTCAGATGGGACTTAAAATCGAGGTATCGTGTTGGTGCTGTACATCGTGCACGTAAAAGAACCAGACGAGACTCTAAATCTCTGTATCATTGCACTAACCTCCAAAAATCTAAAATGACTAATCTCTTCAGGAGGCGTCGCTTATATCGGCAACAGGTAGCGACGATAAATAAACGTAAAACACACACACACAGTACAGCTTCAGTGGTTCAAGCGATTTGAAATGTAAGTATCTGACATTCAACCTCTAAGCGTGACCTTGACCGTGAAGCAATATGTCTGAAACATGCGCTCTGCACATCACCTTGTGACAGTGAATATCTGTGCATAGTTGATTCAAAATCGCTCCAGTGGTTCGAAAGATATGAAGCGGACACTATTTTGGACAGACGTACCAGCTTTCATGTTAATGACCTATAATTTTGGTCCAGTGTTTAAGTGTAGCTAATTTGCTCCCAACTCTCATCACTTGGGAACTTTTCAACAGTTTTCAAGCAAACAGTTAGTCTGTAATCCACAAATGTTTGCACGGACGGACATACCCAAAATAGTATATTAAGTTGCTATTCCTTTGATATCTATAGCCAAATAAATGGAATTGATAGCCACATAAGTTTCAATAACCACATAACCTCTAACCCTAGACAGTAAATCTATTGTTCTCCTAGCCACATAAGTTTCTATAACCACATAACCTCTAACCCTAGACAGTAAATCTATTGTTCTCCTAGCCACATAAGTTTATATAACCACATAACCTCTAACCCTAGACAGTAAATCTATTGTTCTCCTAGCCACATAAGTTTCTATAACCACATAACCTCTAACCCTAGACAGTAAATCTATTGTTCTCCTAGCCACATAAGTTTCTATAACCACATAACCTCTAACCCTAGACAGTAAATCTATTGTTCTCCTAGCCACATAAGTTTATATAACCACATAACCTCTAACCCTAGACAGTAAATCTATTGTTCTCCTAGCCACATAAGTTTCTATAACCACATAACCTCTAACCCTAGACAGTAAATCTATTGTTCTCCTAGCCACATAAGTTTCTATAACCACATAACCTCTAACCCTAGACAGTAAATCTATTGTTCTCCTAGCCACATAAGTTTATATAACCACATAACCTCTAACCCTAGACAGTAAATCTATTGTTCTCCTAGCCACATAAGTTTATATAACCACATAACCCCTAACCCTAAACAGTAAATCTATTGTTCTCCTAGCCACATACGTTTATACACTGCTCAAAACAATTAAAGGATCAAACACATATTTGGAATTAAATGGACCATATGGAATAATAATTAGAAACGGGTTTTATATGCATGTATTCGCAACATTTACATGACGAAGCAGTAACAGGAAAACAAGCAACAACGTAACTGACCGTAGAAACTCTGGCTTAATCAGAAAGTATCAATTTTCTTAATAATGGCATAATGCTAACATAATGAGGAAAACTGTGTTTAAGACCAGAGAACTGTCTGAAATAATGTCTGCTAATAATGGGTATGCCCCCCTCGTCTATTGTAACACTCACGGCAACACCTAGGCACACTCCTGATTAAGGTGGCTATCACCTGCTGGGGTAGGCCATTCCATTCCAGAATGAGCGCCTGTATGAGGTCCGGTAGAGTAAGTGGTCGATTGTCGCGCTCCGAAATCCGTCTATAAATGTAGTCCCACACATGTTCTATAGGATTTAGGTCGGGTGAACGCGCCGGCCAATCCATTACTTCAATGCCCTCCTGATTAAGGTAGTCCATGGCTATCCTAGCAGTGTGTGGGCGGGCATTGTCTTGCATTAAAATGAAGTCAACACCGATAGCTTCAGCGAATGGCCTTACGATCGGTGCTAGAATGTCATCCCTATACCTTAAAGCAGTTAATGTTCCTCGATCAAACACATAGAGGTCCGTGCGTCCTCGTAAGCAGATCCCACCCCAAACCATTACTGAGCCACCCCCAAAACGATCCCATTCCATAATGCTAAAGTCCGCATATTGTTCACCTGGCCGTCTCCACACTCGAGTACGCCTATCACATGATGATAAATGGAATCTACTCTCGTCTGTGAACAACACAGGCTCCCAATCTCGAAGTCCCCAGTTAAGGTGGTCCTCAGCAAATTCGCGTCTCCGAATGCGATGCGCACGTGTCAAAACAGGGCCGGTTGCTGGGCGTCTAGCATTCATGATGTCATTGTGGAGTCTATTATGGATGGTTTGGGTGGATACTCGTTGCCCGGTGGTCAGCTGGAACTGTATCTGGAGCCGCGTTGCAGTACCAAGACGGTTTCTTAAGGCCATTAACCGTAAATAGCGGTCATCGGCATTGGTTGTGCATCGTGAACGACCTTGACCAGGACGTCTGGTGTACTGTCCCGTCTCCTGGTACCGCGCCCACAAACGTGCAATCACGCTCTGCGAAACGTCTAGTGTTCTAGCCACATTGCGCTGCGAGTGTCCATCCTGTATCATTTGCACCGCCCTGTCGACCTCGGGTGGATTTAAGTGACGCCTAACACAATCGCACGTGTAAATAAGCACATAAAGTCCCAATAAAAGCCAAAAAGAGTTCATACTCATCACTATAACGAAAGATGGCAATTGACTCCCATATCACAAATCAGGCCAATTTATAGGGGTATTGATTTCAATCACAATTTGCACGAGCTTCTTGACTAGCAAACCGCTTGATTTACCCGTGCGTATTCATAAGAGACATGTATTAGCGCATATTAATGGACAATATATATGTCGATACCAAAATGATTACTGTAGAGTCATTATAAAAAGTGATCCTTTAATTGTTTTGAGCAGTGTATAACCACATAACCTCTAACCCTAGACAGTAAATCTATTGTTCTCCTAGCCACATATGTACCATTTCATGGGTATGGACAGACAGAAAGAGGATTGTAGGCCACAAGGTACAGCTGAGCCGCACCCATAAAATGTGACTTAAGTGGCTAGGAGAACAATAGGTTAGCTGTCTAATGGTACAATAGGTAGCAAAGAGAGTTACTGGACTGCAAGATTCACACATGCTGTTTTGTAAATTGGTAGAGTACAAAATGGGGCATGATTTGATGGTAATACTCTATACCAAGTTACCATGGAATTGGAGGAGTTCAAGCCACAAGAAAAGGTGAGACGGACGTGCGTATGGATAGACAAACAGTCCAATCACATCTGCCTCAAAATGTCCTGGTTCTCCGAGATCGTGGGGGCGCAATAAACAGGTACTAAATTCTCACTTATCAACAGATATTTTGGGGTTTGCCTGAAATACGAAATGTAATATTGTGTGCGAAATGAACGAAATGTAATTGGCGTGTGCGAAATGGAATTTTAAATCGTAT
Organism: Archivesica marissinica; assembly: GCA_014843695.1. Classification (NCBI taxonomy): domain Eukaryota; kingdom Metazoa; phylum Mollusca; class Bivalvia; order Venerida; family Vesicomyidae; genus Archivesica; species Archivesica marissinica. The sequence goes on from CM026394.1 coordinate 30,323,580, forward strand.
ATAAATGCAAAAAAAATAATTCCATTTCGCACACGCCAATTACATTTCGTCCATTTCGTCCATTTCGCACACAATATTACATTTCGTATTTCAGGCGTACCGGATATTTTGTACATACAATGGATGTTGCGATTTTGAATGTTAACACACTATCCCAATAATCAACAAGGGTGATTAAACTCCCTACAACAAAGTTTCAGTAAGCTATCCTAAAGCATTCTCTACAGTTTAGGCAGACATACTTGTTCAATATAGCTGTAACTTTGGTTTTACCATCACACGGACCTCAAAATGAATATGTGACATCTATGTTGGTGGAACAAGGCGGCCAAGTAACAATCTAATCCATTCATGGGTTACCAATATCTGGCTACGACGCAAAATAAAACCAACTTGAACCACTGACCTTGATGGTGGGGTGGGGACAGGAGTTGTACGTGACGCAACACCTCACTGATCCCTTCATGGGTTGTGGAGTTATATAGAGTTGCAAAACAAGACAATCGTGGAAGTCGTGATAGTGCAGTGATAGGACGCATTCGCTTCAGGTGCAAAAAACCTGGAATTCGCACCCCACTGGAGCCGTTACAATTATGCCCTTAGGCAAGGCATTTAAATTCCACATTTCTTCTCTCTTCCTCATGGCGATGGATTCCTTCAGGAATGAGGTCTCGAGAGTGATTAATATAAGTTGCAGGAACTTGTTTCGCAATCGAGCTAATCTAAATTTGTATAAACTAAATAAGACATGTTAGTACAAACCTGTTCGGTCCAGACGCCGGATTCCGGTTCTGGTCTCCACAGAATCATGGTCTTATCCATAGACACGGACAATAGGCACATTTCCTGGTGCAATACACTATCTAAAATAGGAGGATATAAAATCATGGTAATATATCGCATACCTAGTATCTTAGCTGCTGAATTGGGTTTCGGATCTGGCTGAAATTCATTCGAGGTGTAGGAAATACTTACCAATTGCGTACAACAAAATCCAAAAGGAAAATCTGTGCTTCGAGGTAAGCTGAATCGTTACAACAATTCGAATGAAATTTCACGACACATTTCACTGTTGTTTTCACCGCTAGCATACAAAGTCAAAGGGTTAAAGCTCTCCATTTATGTTCTGCTAGTGACATATTTTTGAACCCAGTTATCACAGTTCAACAAACATGGCAGAGGATTCAATTCAATTCAGTTTTACAAAACAAATAACATTAGTGTTATAGATATTTACCGACATATGAAAATAAAGTGTTTGTTTAGTATAGTGTCACCCCTATTTAAAGGGGGCCAGCCATTACTGACTTATGAGACATCTTTCTCATGAACATCAGTACTTCCCGAATCTTTGTAGACCAGGCACAAGGCTGTAACCATTATTTATCTAGCTGGCGGCTCACCAACCGGCCTAATCAGATCGAAACCTCCCGACGAGATTCGAACCTTCAACCACCTCGCTCCGTAGGCGGAAGCCTTAACCACTAGGCCATGGAGACTAATTAATTAGCCTCTTGAAGTCGTGATAGCGCAGTGGTAGCGTGTTCACTTCAGGTGCCAAAGGGCCAAGAGTTTGCGCCCAGGCATTTAAATTCCACATTGCCTTTCTCCCTCCCTCATGGTGATGGATTTCACGAGGAATGAGGTATCGACAGTGATTTATCTAATTTTCTCCAATCTCAGATTAATATTCGAGCTTTCTCATTCATTTAGCCAAGAGCAAATCTCACACTCCGCCAATTAATATCACTTGAGCTTGAGAATAGGTTTATAACCTCCGACCACAGTGTTTGGTGATCTTAACAGACGGATCAGTAGTCCAGTGGTAACACGCTGGACTGGTAATCCAGGGATCGCAGGTTCGATCCCCCGTCTGACCCTAATAAAATTAACAGTCTTTCAGATGGGACGTTAAACCGAGGTCTCGTGTCGGTGCTTTACACTGTGCACGTAAAAGAACCAGAGGAGACTCTGGAATGGGTCTCTGTCTGTATCATTGCACTATCCTCCAAAAATCTAAAATAACTAATCTCTTCAGGAGGCGTCGCTCATATGGGCAACCGGTAGCGACGATAAATAAACGTAAAACACACAATTTGGTGATCTTACCCACAAGGATTTTAGGCTTCCATTTCACTGTATAAATCCAGTTCTCGTGTCCACTAAGAACAGTTTCCAGGCTTACAGCATACACTAGAGCACATTCTGCAAGACAAGTCGATCAAGTAAATCTACTAATCCACTAAAAAAGCACTTGCAAAAGCATACGTCTGGTGGATGGATTCGCGAAATAAAGCTCACGCGAATATAAAGTGATTTACAGTAATACTATAAGACCACAAAAATTGTTGTGTCTTGTGTCTGTGGTTTCATTCATGTATCAGTATAAATTATATGTCTAAGTATAAATGAACAAGCTCCAACATAATCCAACAAGGAATACAAAAATCCTTTATGATGGCATCATTGTGATAAATGATAGGGTACTCTAGAAACAGTATTACAACTTATTTGGATTGTCTCCCTTTCAATATAGACAGAATAGCCAATAGGAAATATACATTAAATGGTTATTACTACTTCAAGTTTGCGTGGAGTTTAACGTCGCACCAGTTTAGGTCATATGGCGACTCTCCAGCTATTATTGGTGGAGGAAGACCCTGGGTGCCCCATTGAGCAGCATTTCAGGGGTAGAACCACCGATCTTCCGTAAGCCAGCCGGATAGCTTCCTCACAGGAAAGAATTCGACACCACCAGTGGGATTCAAACCTGCAGCAGTGAGGGACAAGATATTTGAACGACCAAATGAACGATCGTAACCGCTCGCCGTCGGCCAATGCGGTAGCCCCGTCATGCACAGAGTTATCTTATGTTTTATTTCGGGTTTTACGCCTGCATCAGCACCATTTTGGGCTATATCGCTGGCGGGCAGTTTACCTAACAACACCTTTCCTGGGCAGGCTCCAACGGTTAACCAGTACTTGGGTGCACCAACCTCTGTAAGAAACTGCCAACTTTTTCATATAAATGAGACACGGTCTGAGCGGGGCTCGAACCAGTGACCATCAGTGATGATAGGTTACAGTGGTATACAAGTCAGCGACTATATAACCACTCGACCACGGAGGCGGACCAGAGTTATCTTACTATATATATTACTAATCACCTTTATAATTGAAAGAGAATGTATTTTCTCTCATCTGGATGTCCTTATCCAGGGGCAAGTCTAGAATAGAAATGAGGTTCCCTCCTGTGTCAGTCTCTCTGTGTGAGAATCTCCATATGCGGATCAGGTAGTCCTGGGCAGCACTTGCCAATAGCACATCCCCACAATCTGTATAATATATAACTCTCATCAAGTGGTCTAGTATGAATCAAATAGCCTGCAACCATGAACTTTTGAATGAAATAGCCTGCAACCTTGAACTTTTGAATCAAATAGCCTGCAACCTTGAACTTTTGAATCAAATAGCCTGCAACCGTGAACTTTTGAATCAAATAGCCTGCAACCATGAACTTTTGAATGAAATAGCCTGCAACCTTGAACTTTTGAATCAAATAGCCTGCAACCTTGAACTTTTGAATGAAATAGCCTGCAACCTTGAACTTTTGAATGAAATAGCCTGCAACCTTGAACTTTTGAATCAAATAGCCTGCAACCGTGAACTTTTGAATGAAATAGCCTGCAACCTTGACCTTTTGAATCAAATAGCCTGCAACCTTGACCTTTTGAATCAAATAGCCTGCAACCGTGAACTTTTGAATCAAATAGCCTGCAACCGTGAACTTTTGAATCAAATAGCCTGCAACCGTGAACTTTTGAATCAAATAGCCTGCAACCGTGAACTTTTGACTCAAATAGCCTGCAACCGTGAACTTTTGACTCAAATAGCCTGCAACCGTGAACTTTTGAATCAAATAGCCTGCAACCTTGAACTTTTGAATGAAATAGCCTGCAACTGTGAACTTTTGAATGAAATAGCCTGCAACCATGAACTTTTGAATGAAATAGCCTGCAACCGTGAACTTTTGAATCAAATAGCCTGCAACCATGAACTTTTGACTCAAATAGCCTGCAACCTTGAACTTTTGACTCAAATAGCCTGCAACCTTGAACTTTTGACTCAAATAGCCTGCAACCTTGAACCTTTGAATCAAATAGCCTGCAACCTTAATATTTCACTCAAAATGTCCGCCATCGTGATTTTTTAAACTCAAATAGCAAGTAACCTTGACCTTTGACTCAAATAGCCGACAGTCTTATGTTATATTTCGGGTTTTACGCCTGCATCAGCACCATTTTGGGCTATATCGCTGGCGGGCAGTTTACCTAACAACACCTTTCCTGGGCAGGCTCCAACGGTTAACCAGTACTTGGGTGCACCAACCTCTGTATGAAACTGCCAACTTTTTCATATAAATGAGACACGGTCTGAGCGGGGCTCGAACCCGTGACCATCAGTGATGATAGGTTACAGTGGTATACAAGTCAGCGACCACTCGACCACGGAGGCGGACTCCGACAGTCTTGATATTTTACTCAAATAGCATGTAACCATCAACCTGCAACATGAAATTTCACTATATTTGATTATGTCCGTATCCCATACAAATAAGGATTAAACAAGGCAAAACCAGAATCAGTCGGTACCTCTGCTGCACAGTCCTCTTTGCTCCCCAGTCCAACCCACCAACCAAACTAAGGTAACATTTCAAGAATATAAAAATTCTAAAAAATTGTTTAAAAGCACATGTTACATACGTCGAATGATAATTCAATTACATTACGGTAAACTACATGATTGTTGAGTATATTCTAAGGGGCTGTCCAAGAGTGAAAAGGGGCTGTCCAAGAGTGAAGATCTTTTGTATCCATGTTCTTGGGTATATGTAATTTGTACAAGATATCATGAAAATATACAACTCTAGCAAAATGCACATGGCTTCAAATATTATTTATCTGTGAACCACATCATTTAGTTTTTCAAATTGGCTCCAATTATTTTCAATTGGCGACAGAAGTGGCACAGACACAAATTCAGACAGAGGGAACTCTGCATGTTTGGTGAACATACAACAGGGGTTCTGGAGAAAAAGTGCAGACAGTCTTTGTGTTGTCTGTATGTTTTAGGTTTATTTATCGTCGCTACCGGTTACCCATATGAGCGACGCCTCCTGAAGAGATTAGTCATTTTAGATTTTTAGAGGATAGTGCAATGGTTCTTTTACGTGCACGGTGTAAAGCACTGACACGAGATCTAAGTCCAATCTGAAAGACTGTTAATTTTATTAGGGTCCGACGGGGGATCGATCCTGCGATCCCTGCATTACCAGTCCAGCATGTTACCACTGGACTACATATCCATCAGCAGTAAATCCGTTAAAATTCAGCCAATCGGAATGAGATTAAAATATGCACAACTAGACATCAGACTGATGCATTCTTGCAAGTTTGATGGATCACAGACGAATCAGTAGTCCAGTGGCCAACACGTTGGTCTGGAAATCCAGTGATCGAAGGTTCGGTCTCCTGTTTGACCCTAATAAAAATTCTGATTGAACTTTAAACCGAAGTCTCGTGTCGGTGCTTTACATCGTGCACATAAAAAACCCAGAGGAGACTCTGGAATGGGTCTCTGTCTGTATCATTGCACTATATCCTCATATGGGCAACCGGTAGCGTCGATAAATAAACGTAAAACACCCACATAGCAAGTTTGGTGAAAATCAACACATGGTTTTTGGGGATGCACTTCGGTCATAGTGGAAGGACAGATACAGACAGTAAAAGCAATAACAATACCCCCCCTCTACCCATAAGTGGAGCCAGAATAATACAAAGATATGGTTCAACAAGGCAAATGTTAACGCATGCGGTGGTGAACACCTTGTCTGGAGTTCAAGCCCCGCTGGAGCCGTTACGATTGTGCCCTTAGGCAAGGCATTTAATTTCCATGTTGCCCCTTCTCTCTCCCTTGTGGCGATGGATTCCATCAGGAATGAGGTCTCGAGAGTGATTAGGTTGTAAGTTGTAAGAACTTGTTTTGCAATCGAGCTAAAATAAATTTGTATAAACTACAACACCTTGTCACAATGACTCTGCAAGATTATGGGCCATAACTCATGAATAACTTGTATTAGAGCAGGGCTCAAACTAAGCCCAACTTTTTGGGAATCGTGAGAGTGCGTGATTGCGTCATCTAATTGTATTACAGTCTATATCCGTTATGTCAAAGTCGGTTATGTCGAATTCTCCGGTTATCTAGAAGTCGGATCAAAGTCCCATTTCAGACACTTATCATTTTACATGTGTGTGTGTTTTACGTTTATTTATAGTCGCTACCGGTTGCCCATATGAGCGACGCATCCTGAAGAGATTAGTCATTTTAGATGTTTGGAGGATAGTGCAATGATACAGACAGAAACCCATTCCAGAGTCTCCTCTGGTTCTTTTACGTGCACGGTGTAAAGCACCGACACGAGACCTCGGTTTAACGTCCCATCTGAAAGACTGTTAATTTTATTAGGGTCAGACGGGGAATGAAACCTGCGATCCCTGGATTACCAGTCCAGCGTGTTACAACTCGACTACAGATCCGTCTGTTATCATTTTACATATAACTGGCTACGTTTATATAGAATTTCGTTAAGTCAAACTTCAGTTATGTCGAAGTATTTTTTTCTGTCCGACGGAATTCGACATAACGGAAGTAGACTGTATTTAATAAATTTCAACATAATAGGGTTAAAATACACAATATGCCGATTAAATACAATATTTGAATACGAGTGCTTTACAATGGCCAGTGTATCTTACTGGACAATATTTTGTCCGGAAATTGTATTTAAAAAAAAAGTGGTGCCCCATAGGGGTGAAGTCAGGTTGCCAAGGGTGACTCCTTCACCCATGTCACCCTCCAGTATGAGCCCTGATGAGAGATGCATTTTCCCAAGTATTCAACATGTACCTACCATCTACAGTGAAATCCACGGCTCTTACCCAGTCTTCATGACCTGATAATGTGATCACCGATACAAACTGAAACAAAGTTAACAACAGCTGATACCAATAGTCGGTGTAGATAAACCGAAAACCGATCATTTGTTGTTAGAAATTATAGATCTACAGTTCAGAGGCTTAAAATGCATGCCTTACGTAAAACTTTAATTATGCAAATTAATTTTTGTCCATGTTTTTAACGAAACGATACTATTTGCGCATATTTTATCCAAAATGTCAACACATCTATATTGTGCTATCCTATGTAAGTTACTATATATCTATATTGTGCTATCCTATGTAAGTTACTATATATCTATATTGTGCTATCGTATGTAAGTTACTATATATCTATATTGTGCTATCCTATGTAAGTTACTATATATCTATATTGTGCTATCATATGTAAGTTACTATATATCTATATCGTGCTATCGTATGTAAGTTACTATATTGTGCTATCATATGTAAGTTACTATATATCTATATTTGTGCTATCGTATGTAAGTTACTATATATCTATATCGTGCTATCGTATGTAAGTTACTATATTGTGCTATCATATGTAAGTTACTATATATCTATATTTGTGCTATCGTATGTAAGTTACTATATATCTATATTGTGCTATCGTATGTAAGTTACTATATTGTGCTATCATATGTAAGTTACTATATATCTATATTTGTGCTATCGTATGTAAGTTACTATATATCTATATTGTGCTATCATATGTAAGTTACTATATATCTATATTGTGCTATTGTATGTAAGTTACTATATATCTATATTGTGCTATCATATGTAAGTTACTATATATCTATATTGTGCTATCATATGTAAGTTACTATATATCTATATTGTGCTATCATATGTAAGTTACTATATATCTATATTTGTGCTATCGTATGTAAGTTACTATATATCTATATCGTGCTATCGTATGTAAGTTACTATATTGTGCTATCATATGTAAGTTACTATATATCTATATTTGTGCTATCGTATGTAAGTTACTATATATCTATATCGTGCTATCGTATGTAAGTTACTATATTGTGCTATCATATGAAAGTTACTATATATCTATATTTGTGCTATCGTATGTAAGTTACTATATATCTATATTTGTGCTATCGTATGTAAGTTACTATATATCTATATTGTGCTATTGTATGTAAGTTACTATATATCTATATTGTGCTATCGTATGTAAGTTACTATATATCTATATTGTGCTATCGTATGTAAGTTACTATATATCTATATTGTGCTATCATATGTAAGTTACTATATATCTATATTGTGCTATCATATGTAAGTTACTATATATCTATATTGTGCTATCGTATGTAAGTTACTATATATCTATATTGTGCTATCGTATGTAAGTTACTATATATCTATATTTGTGCTATCGTATGTAAGTTACTATATATCTATATTGTGCTATGGTATGTAAGTTACTATATATCTATATTGTGCTATCGTATGTAAGTTACTATATATCTATATTGTGCTATCATATGTAAGTTACTATATATCTATATTGTGCTATCGTATGTAAGTTACTATATATCTATATTGTGCTATTGTATGTAAGTCTATATATCTATTTGTGCTATGGTATGTAAGTTACTATATACTCTATTGTGCTATCATATTAAGTAACTATATATCTATATTGTGCTATTGTATGTAAGTTACTATATATCTATATTGTGCTATAGTTTGTCAGTTACTATATATCTATATTGTGCCTATCGTATGTAAGTTACATAATATCTATATTGTGCTATCGTATGTAAGTTACTAATATCTCTATTGTGCTATCGTATGTAAGTTACTATATATCTATATTGTGCTATTGTATGTAAGTTACTATATATCTATATTGTGCTATGGTATGTAAGTTACTATATATCTATATTGTGCTATCATATGTAAGTTACTATATATCTATATTGTGCTATTGTATGTAAGTTACTATATATCTATATTGTGCTATAGTATGTAAGTTACTATATATCTATATTGTGCTATCGTATGTAAGTTACTATATATCTATATTGTGCTATCATATGTAAGTTACTATATATCTATATTGTGCTATCGTATGTAAGTTACTATATATCTATATTGTGCTATTGTATGTAAGTTACTATATATCTATATTGTGCTATGGTATGTAAGTTACTATATATCTATATTGTGCTATCATATGTAAGTTACTATATATCTATATTGTGCTATTGTATGTAAGTTACTATATATCTATATTGTGCTATAGTATGTAAGTTACTATATATCTATATTGTGCTATCGTATGTAAGTTACTATATATCTATATTGTGCTATCGTATGTAAGTTACTATATATCTATATTGTGCTATCGTATGTAAGTTACTATATATCTATATTGTGCTATCGTATGTAAGTTACTATATATCTATATTGTGCTATCGTATGTAAGTTACTATATATCTATATTGTGCTATTGTATGTAAGTTACTATATATCTATATTGTGCTATGGTATGTAAGTTACTATATATCTATATTGTGCTATCATATGTAAGTTACTATATATCTATATTGTGCTATTGTATGTAAGTTACTATATATCTATATTGTGCTATAGTATGTAAGTTACTATATATCTATATTGTGCTATCGTATGTAAGTTACTATATATCAATATTGTGCTATCATATGTAAGTTACTATATATCTATATTGTGCTATCGTATGTAAGTTACTATATATCAATATTGTGCTATCATATGCAAGTTACTATATATCTATATTGTGCTATCATATGTAAGTTACTATATATCTATATTGTGCTATCGTATGTAAGTTAGTTACTATATATCTATATTGTGCTATCGTATGTAAGTTACTATATATCTATATTGTGCTATCGTATGTAAGTTACTATATATCTATATTGTGCTATCATATGTAAGTTACTATATATCTATATTTGTGCTATCGTATGTAAGTTACTATATATCTATATTGTGCTATCGTATGTAAGTTACTATATATCTATATTGTGCTATCGTATGTAAGTTACTATATATCTATATTGTGCTATCGTATGTAAGTTACTATATATCTATATTGTGCTATCGTATGTAAGTTACTATATATCTATATTGTGCTATCATATGTAAGTTACTATATATCTATATTGTGCTATCGTATGTAAGTTACTATATATCTATATTGTGCTATCATATGTAAGTTACTATATATCTATATTTGTGCTATCGTATGTAAGTTGCTATATATCTATATTGTGCTATCGTATGTAAGTTACTATATATCTATATTGTGCTATCGTATGTAAGTTACTATATATCTATATTTGTGCTATCGTATGTAAGTTACTATATATCTATATTGTGCTATTGTATGTAAGTTACTATATAACTATATTGTGCTATCGTATGTAAGTTACTATAAATCTGTATTATTTCAGCTACATAGATTGGCTTGTAACGCTCTAACCTGTGTCTTATCGTCCCTTTCCTGTTCAGTATATACATGTATCTTCTGATCATCACAAGCACATGCCATCATCAAACCTACAAGTACATTGTACAACACTTCAATAATTGATGTCAATTTTAACTAGCTGACCGTTGCACTTCCTTGCATCAAATCTTCTTAATTTTCAATTGCTGTTTATGTCAATTTTAACTAGCTGACCGTTGCAATTCCTTGTATCAAATCTTCTTAATTTTCATTAGCTGGTCAAGATACTAGAAACAAGAGGGACATGAAGGCACTGGATCGCTCACCTAGATTGAAAAGCTGAAAGGGCTATAAAACAGAATAAAATAATTATGTTGCTTAATAGAGATAAAACAAGTAGAGTTATACTAATGAAGTCTATGTCAACAATGCGACCCCTACCATGGGGTCAATTATGACCTCAGGTTCATCATTTGAGCAAACTTAGTAGAGGTGCACTAGGTGATGCTATATGCAAACTATCAAAGCTCTGGACATTGTGGTTTCTGAGAAGATTTTAAAAGATTTACTATATGTATATTGTGTGGCGTCCGTGGTCGGTATATTGTGTGGCGTCCGTGGTCGGTAGAGCGTCGGATTTGGAATCGAACGGCCCGGGTTCGATACTCAGTCAGGTCACGTATGTAGTGTCATTGAGCAAGGCACCTCACACACATTGCTTAGTACTGGTTAACCGCTATGGTCGGCTAAGCATGCCCAGGAAAACATGTCTTGGTCCCCGCAAGGGGTTTGACATTAATGGTACATACATATATAATTCTATAGCAAATAGAGTAAAACAAATTCCCCACCCACTAACAGTCACGTTTTTTGACGAATCAATACAACTTGAGCAAACGTTATAGACTATATATTATCATCTAATAATTACATTCATGCAAATCATTACGGAGAAGAATATTTTCCCCATTTTCGCACTCATTTGACCTAGTTTTAAGTCACAAATGACCTAGTTGTGAGCAATATTGAAAGAGGATCACACAATGATCATTTCTATGAAGTTTCATGACGTTGGACTAGTGGTTCAGAAGTGCATGTCCTTTGAAGTGATATGTAGAAAACGCACGACGGCCGCCGCCAGAAAAAGGTGATCACAAAAGCTCACCTTGAGCACATTTGAGCTAAAAAGATCATGAAAACTTACTTACATGTTGTGTCAGGAATCAGGGTCATGGAAAGGTCAAGGGCAAATCCAGATCCGTAACAGATGGACTGACTCTCAGTAAAATCTACAAACAGGAATAACTACAAAGTACAATACAAAACATTCCAACACTTTTAACAACATTCGCACCAAATTAAATATCATTCAAAGTGTTTTATATAACACTATACAGGTACAAATAATACTGTAATATAACACTATATTATGATTATTTACTCAGTATGAGTTTTAGTACAAATCATTCTGAGTAAATTTTTGAGACTAATCGGTGAGCAGTACATTAGAGATCAACCACAATAGCTGAGCAAAAACTATTCAGTAATACCAATAGGTCGATAAAAGATCCATTTTCTGGACAAAATCACAGGTGAGTTTATAAATATGACATTAAAACTGCCCGAGTACGAACTGACAAGAGTCTTGTAGACGCTTAGTGCTACATAATAATCACTAAGTATTTATTTATTCCAAGTCACTCATGTGATATATAGCGTATACAAATCATACAGGCTAAACACAATCCAGCCCTCAGTAGCAGAAAACAGGAAGGGTTGAAGAGTAGTTGCCAGTCACATATACGGTGTATGGCAATGGTGCATATACAATTATTTTTCCTCTAAACACAATCCAGCCCTCAGTAGCAGCAAACAGGAAGGGTTGAAGAGTAGTTGCCAGTCACATATACGGTGTATGGCAATGGTGCATATACAATTATTTTCCCTCTAAACACAATCAGTAGCAGCAAACAGGAAGGGTTGAAGAGTAGTTGCCAGTCACGTATACGGTGTATGGCAATGGTGCATATACAATTATTTTCCCTCTAAACACAATCCAGCCCTCAGTAGCAGCAAACAGGAAGGGTTGAAGAGTAGTTGCCAGTCACATATACGGTGTATGGCAATGGTGCATATACAATTATTTTCCCTCTAAACACAATCCAGCCCTCAGTAGCAGCAAACAGGAAGGGTTGAAGAGTAGTTGCCAGTCACATATACAGTGTATGGCAATGGTGCATATACAATTATTTTCCCTCTAAACACAATCAGTAGCAGCAAACAGGAAGGGTTGAAGAGTAGTTGCCAGTCACGTATACGGTGCATGGGAATGGTGCATATACAATTATTTTTCCTCTAAAAACAATCCAACCCTCAGTTGAAAATGTGACAAAAATACAATCCACAAAAACATATGTCAAAACTTGAATATTGGATGGCCTCCTGAGCAGAGGCACACATTTGGCAAAGTTTCAGTTGCCATGAGTGACGAAGACAGATATAAGTCATGTTTGCACATTTCTAGTCATTTTACATATTACAAGCATCTTTGGTACTGCATAAAGAGCATCCTAGGCAATATGACTCCATAAAAAGGATTTAGCGTGCAAACTAGTCAGATTTAGCGTGCAAACTAGTCAGATTTAGCGTGCAAACTAGTCAGATTTAGCGTGCAAACTAGTCAATGTGACACCATAAGACAAGGACATAGGTTTGTAGCGTGGTGTAATATCTGCAATACAACACCAAGCATATCCTCTCTACCCTGGGCTGAGTGAACGCTACACTTAGTTAATGGGTCAGCAAACCTAAGAAAAATATCATAGCCTCTTTTTACGGACCTCTTTGGTACTGAACAGTATATTTTGATAGACAAATCAATGAACAGTATATTTTGATAGACAAATCAATGAGCAGTATATTTTGATAGACAAATCAATGAACAGTATATTTTGATAGACAACCCATGGAACAGTATATTTTGAGAGACAAATCAATGAACAGTATATTTTGATAGACAACTCAATGAACAGTATATTTCGATAGACAAATCAATGAGAAGTATATTTGATAGACATATCAATGAACAGTATATTTCGATAGACAAATCAATGAGCAGTATATTTTGATAGACAACTCAATGAACAGTATATTTCGATAGACAATTCAATGAGTAGTATATTTTGATAGACAAATCAATGAACAGTATATTTTGATAGACAACCCAATGAACAGTATATTTTGATAGACAAATCAATGAACAGTATATTTTGATAGACAACTCAATGAACAGTATATTTTGATAGACAACTCAATGAGCAGTATATTTTGATAGACACATCAATGAACAGTATATTTTGATAGACAACCCAGTGAACAGTATATTTTGATAGACAACCCATGGAACAGTATATTTTGATAGACAACTCAATGAACAGTATATTTCGATAGACAAATCAATGAGTAGTATATTTTGATAGACAACCCAATGAACAGTATATTTTGATAGACAAATCAATGAACAGTATATTTTGATAGACAACCCAATGAACAGTATATTTTGATAGACAAATCAATGAACAGTATATTTTGATAGACAACTCAATGAGCAGTATATTTTGATAGACAAATCAATGAACAGTATATTTTGATAGACAACTCAATGAGCAGTATATTTTAATAGACACATCAATGAACAGTATATTTTGATAGACAACCCAGTGAACAGTATATTTTGATAGACAACCCATGGAACAGTATATTTTGATAGACAACCCAATGAACAGTATATTTTGATTGACAAATCAATGAGCAGTAGATTTTGATAGACAACCCAATGAACAGTATATTTGATAGACAACTCAATGAACAGTATATTTTGATAGACAAATCAATGAGCAGTATATTTTGATAGACATATCAATGAATAGTATATTTTGATAGACAACCAAATGAACAGTATATTTTGATAGACAACTCAATGAACAGTATATTTCGATAGACAAATCAATGAGAAGTATATTTGATAGACATATCAATGAACAGTATATTTCGATAGACAATCAATGAGCAGTATATTTTGATAGACAACTCAATGAACAGTATATTTCGATAGACAAATCAATGAGTAGTATATTTTGATAGACAACCCAATGAACAGTATATTTTGATAGACAAATCAATGAGCAGTATATTTTGATAGACAAATCAATGAGCAGTATATTTTGATAGACATATCAATGAATAGTATATTTTGATAGACAACCCAATGAACAGTATATTTTGATAGACAAATCAATGAACAGTATATTTTGATAGACAACTCAATGAGCAGTATATTTTGATAGACAAATCAATGAACAGTATATTTTGATAGACAACTCAATGAGCAGTATATTTTGATAGACACATCAATGAACAGTATATTTTGATAGACAACCCAGTGAACAGTATATTTTGATAGACAACCCATGGAACAGTATATTTTGATAGACAACCCAATGAACAGTATATTTTGATTGACAAATCAATGAGCAGTAGATTTTGATAGACAACCCAATGAACAGTATATTTGATAGACAACTCAATGAACAGTATATTTTGATAGACAAATCAATGAGCAGTATATTTTGATAGACATATCAATGAATAGTATATTTTGATAGACAACCAAATGAACAGTATATTTTGATAGACAACTCAATGAACAGTATATTTCGATAGACAAATCAATGAGAAGTATATTTGATAGACATATCAATGAACAGTATATTTCGATAGACAATCAATGAGCAGTATATTTTGATAGACAACTCAATGAACAGTATATTTCGATAGACAAATCAATGAGTAGTATATTTTGATAGACAACCCAATGAACAGTATATTTTGATAGACAAATCAATGAGCAGTATATTTTGATAGACAAATCAATGAGCAGTATATTTTGATAGACATATCAATGAATAGTATATTTTGATAGACAACCAAATGAACAGTATATTTTGATAGACAACTCAATGAACAGTATATTTCGATAGACAAATCAATGAGAAGTATATTTGATAGACATATCAATGAACAGTATATTTCGATAGACAATCAATGAGCAGTATATTTTGATAGACAACCCAATGAACAGTATATTTTGATAGACAAATCAATGAACAGTATATTTTGATAGACAACTCAATGAGCAGTATATTTTGATAGACACATCAATGAACAGTATATTTTGATAGACAACCCAGTGAACAGTATATTTTGATAGACAACCCATGGAACAGTATATTTTGATAGACAACCCAATGAACAGTATATTTTGATTGACAAATCAATGAGCAGTAGATTTTGATAGACAACCCAATGAACAGTATATTTGATAGACAACTCAATGAACAGTATATTTTGATAGACAAATCAATGAGCAGTATATTTTGATAGACATATCAATGAATAGTATATTTTGATAGACAACCAAATGAACAGTATATTTTGATAGACAACTCAATGAACAGTATATTTCGATAGACAAATCAATGAGAAGTATATTTGATAGACATATCAATGAACAGTATATTTCGATAGACAATCAATGAGCAGTATATTTTGATAGACAACTCAATGAACAGTATATTTCGATAGACAAATCAATGAGTAGTATATTTTGATAGACAACCCAATGAACAGTATATTTTGATAGACAAATCAATGAGCAGTATATTTTGATAGACAAATCAATGAGCAGTATATTTTGATAGACATATCAATGAATAGTATATTTTGATAGACAACCAAATGAACAGTATATTTTGATAGACAACTCAATGAACAGTATATTTCGATAGACAAATCAATGAGAAGTATATTTGATAGACATATCAATGAACAGTATATTTCGATAGACAATCAATGAGCAGTATATTTTGATAGACAACTCAATGAACAGTATATTTCGATAGACAAATCAATGAGTAGTATATTTTGATAGACAACCCAATGAACAGTATATTTTGATAGACAAATCAATGAACAGTATATTTTGATAGACAACCCAATGAACAGTATATTTTGATAGACAAATCAATGAACAGTATATTTTGATAGACAACCCAATGAGCAGTATATTTTGATAGACACATCAATGAACAGTATATTTTGATAGACAACCCAGTGAACAGTATATTTTGATAGACAACCCATGGAACAGTATATTTTGATAGACAACCCAATGAACAGTATATTTTGATTGACAAATCAATGAGCAGTAGATTTTGATAGACAACCCAATGAACAGTATATTTGATAGACAACTCAATGAACAGTATATTTTGATAGACAAATCAATGAGCAGTATATTTTGATAGACATATCAATGAATAGTATATTTTGATAGACCACCAAATGAACAGTATATTTTGATAGACAAATCAATGAACAGTATATTTTGATAGACAACTCAATGAGCAGTATATTTTGATAGACAAATCAATGAGTAGTATATTTTGATAGACAAATCAATGAGCAGTATATTTTGATAGACAAATCAATGAGCAGTATATTTTGATAGACAAATCAATGAGCAGTATATTATGATAGACAAATCAATTAACAGTATATTTTGATAGACAACTCAATGAACAGTATATTTTGATAGACAACCCAATGAACAGTATATTTTGATAGACAACTCAATGAGCAGTACATACATATATGGCATTTGCTCTAAAGACATTTCTAGAATTTTCAGGCTATATAAAATTGGAGATGTTCAACTTTGTTATTATCCAATGTTACAAGATTTTAAGCATTTCAGTCTAAATAAATATTCTTGTATGTTGCGTGGAGACATTTTGAAGCTGGAAATCTAACCCTGAATATGTTAGTGCATACCAAGTCCATGCGGTCTTCTCCAGATTTTAACGGTAGAATCCACTGACGCTGACACAATCACAGTTCTGTAGGTGTGTTCCCCTTGGTCGGACTCTCCAGTACGAGATGGAACATACAGCGCATCCAGGGCAGTAACTGGTGCAGAGTGTCCTCTTAACACTTGCTTTATGCAGTACTGTAAGATCAAAACACCAGCATTAAGAAAACAGAGCGACATATTGCATAATACTATTGTGCTAAACAACTCTATAAGATAGGAAATATACTGTAGTGATGTGACGATAATCGAGTAGTCGGCCAGCATCTCAAGTCGCCAACTATCGATAGTAATTAGTTTTGTTTGTTAGTTCGAGTTTTACGCCTGCATCAGCACCATTTTGGGCTATATCGCCGGTGGGCAGTTTACCTAACAACACCTTTCCTGGGCAGGCTCCAGCGGTTAACCAGTACTTAGGTGCACCAACCTCCGTAAGAAACTGCCAACTTTTTCATATAAATGAGACACGGCCTGAGCGGGGCTCGAACCCGTGACCATCAGTGATGATAGGTTACAGTGGTATACAAGTCAGCGACCGTAACAACTCGACCACGGAGGCGGACTGATAGTAATTAGTAATATCGATAGAAGCTGAATACTTTTCGGTAGTTGTAGTTTTCGGTAGTTGTGTTGCTTTAGGGTAATTTGGTCTATCACAGCAAGGGAGGATACTCTTAGTAGTTAATTCACAGTTACTGAATTCATGTAGCAGCTTACCATTGCATTACTGATTAATAATTTGATGAGCTATTCTTACCCCCACCCACTTCTATATGATGTTGTTTTTGATTGGTTGGTGCTTGGACAAGTCAGCATGGTAAGTTGGCAGCTAAGGTATCTGACACTCTGACAAAATACTCTACCAAATGAAGTCCTGCATAGTCAACAGGGATCCAAATCCAGCCTATAGTCATTAGTCCACACATAATGTCCTTTAGAATGCAAACAATCAGTAGGAATCAATCTACAGACCATCTGGTTATCGGATTCCGATGATATCCGATTATTAATCAATATCACCAAGCCGATTCGATTCAACTATCGATATCAGTTTGGTTCCGATTCTACAACACTAATATCCTCTAGTATCCTCAAATCGTGATACCTTCGTTTTCGTTACCCCGTAAGTATTTACAATACTGCGCGCGATCAGTGTTTTCTGACGTCACCAATCAGGAATAGATAGCGTCAAAGGTCATTTTCCATATTTGGCAACAAAAATGCTCCCTATAATCCTTGGAGGCGTAAGAAATCTGTTATTTTCCTTGGATTGGTATAAAACATGCTATCTTTCATAATGCAATATTGCATCACCATTTGTCCATTGGATTTACTGCAAAATATTGACTATTTCCAGTTTTGTTTTGCGTCATCTGATTTGTTTACCTACCTGTCATTTAGTGTGAAGGTCAAAATAGACTGGGTTACAATTTGAATTAGTGTAAGGGGAGATAGTTTTGGAGACTTCTCTTATATTGTTTTGAGGTACATACAGTGGTTTACTGTCATCGTCAACTAAAAGATGTAGTGTAGTGTACTTAAAGGAATAGTTTTTAATTTTGTTTTAGGTTTATGGCTGTCCACCACCTACAAAGCGAAATTACAGGC
This sequence comes from Archivesica marissinica, assembly GCA_014843695.1. Classification (NCBI taxonomy): domain Eukaryota; kingdom Metazoa; phylum Mollusca; class Bivalvia; order Venerida; family Vesicomyidae; genus Archivesica; species Archivesica marissinica. The sequence continues at coordinate 30,342,598 of CM026394.1, forward strand.
AATATTCATCAACAGCCCTTACAAATGTGCACAGTGTGATATATGTGACCATTGGACCCACCTCATTTACTGTTCAAAAGTCAGGTTTACAAGATTAGGTGATGAATTCAGTTGTCCACATTGTGAAAATGCTTGTTAAACTGTGAAAAGAAATATTCATCAAAATAATAGAAATTATCATTATGCTGCACAAAACGTGTTCGTTTTATATTTACACCCATTCGAGGTTACGCAAAATGGATTTTCTGAAAGGTCACGAAAACTCCGGTACCAGTCACCACAGATGTCGGTTTCGGGTCATGGTAAAAATGACAGCGACCGTTGTTATTTACGTAGTCATATTCATTTCTAATTCTTTGGAATAAAAGAGGAACGTTACTTTATTTCTATCATGCATTTAGACACTATGTAGTTTTAAGATTGGTTTTGTTGAATGCCGATCATTTCTTATTATAACGGAAACAGGAAACTCGAGGGTATACTGTATAACTCTATGACATGAGCAATATAATGTATGAGATCTATGAGGCAATAAACTGTGTTACGACAGCTAGGTCATACAGATGTACAAGTATCAGGGGACTGGGTCATACAGATGTTACAGTATCAGTGGACTTGGTAATACAGATGTAACAGTAGAGGACTGGGTCATACAGATGTAACAGTAGAGGACTGGGTCATACAGATGTAACAGTAGAGGACTGGGTCATACAGATGTAACAGTAGAGGACTGGGTCATACAGATGTAACAGCAGAGGACTGGGTCATACAGATGTAACAGTAGAGGACTGGGTCATACAGATGTAACAGTAGAGGACTGGGTCATACAGATGTAACAGTAGAGGACTGGGTCATACAGATGTAACAGTAGAGGACTGGGTCGTACAGATGTAACAGTAGAGGACTGGGTCGTACAGATGTAACAGTAGAGGACTGGGTCATACAGATGTAACAGTAGAAGACTGGGTCATACAGATGTTACAGTATCAGTGGACTGGGTCATACAGATATAACAGTAGAGGACTGGGTCATACAGATGTTACAGTATCAGTGGACTGGGTCATACAGATGTAACAGTAGAGGACTGGGTCATACAGATGTAACAGTAGAGGACTGGGTCATACAGATGTTACAGTATCAGTGGACTGGGTCATACAGATGTAACAGTAGAGGACTGGGTCATACAGATGTAACAGTAGAGGACTGGGTCATACAGATGTAACAGAATCAGT